>JAUBNY010000371.1:73788-87474 GCA_032275445.1 Crypturellus soui | reverse complement strand
CACTCTGTGCCTTCATCCAGGTCATTGATGAATAAATTGAACAGGACTGGACCGAGGACTGACCCCTGGGGGACACCGCTCAACACAGGCCTCCAACTAGATTCCACATTGCTGATCACCACCCTCTGAGTTCTGCCATCCAGCCAATTCCCAATCCACCTCTCTGTCCATTCATCTATCCCACACTCCTGGAGCTGGATGTTGTGAGGGATGGTGTCAAAAGCCTTGGAAAGCAGAAAAATAAAACGTTTAGCTTACAGCTATCTTTGTTTTAGGGGATTAGTCTGGAGTTTTCCTATTCTTATGAGAATCAGAAAACATAACAAAAAAAAAGTATGATGAATTTCAGTAATACAGAATAAAATATTAAAACATAAAGTCGCTGAGTACAATAGCATTTTTTTTCTTTTGAGTCAATACACATCATATGCAAGAGACTGACACAGTTTCTGCCCAAATGTGTTTCCCTTAGATGTAACTGCACTGGAGAACAGTAACACTAAACATGTACTACCACTCTTCCTCAGCTCATGATAAACTCTTTAGAGCATTTGTTAAGCTAACAAAGATCACCACATTCAAATTCCCAAGAGTTACAGTCATGGAGGCAATGGACATGTTTTATGTTTGTCTTCGAATCAACATAGCATATTGAAACTTGATGAAATTCTGGTGTGCAAGCACACTGGAAGCCACAAAGCAGAGCAGGAGTCACATGCTTCAACTACACTGAAAATAAATCACATTTACCAGCATTTATAAAATATCATTCATCAGAATATTTGGGGATGTGAAAAAAAGACTTTTTAGCTTTCAGAAGAAGCTGTTCCTATGTAAGAGAAGAGGTAGTTCCAATGTATGAGCTCTTTATACCATGGCCAAAGCTGATACAATGAAATGAAGGTGGATATAGGCTGAAGCACAGGCGGAGACAGAACTGGCTCTTAATTTTTTGTAAGGATGTCTGGAAGGGAGCAGCGTATGGGTATTTTCAAGCTAACCCTCCAAATGTCTTTGAAAAGTTGTGAAGTTGCTGGGGAGCAGAATGCCAAGGAAGAGGAGTTTTTCCCTATTGGCATGATGAATTGATTATGCGTATTTGGTCACTGATGACTCAGCCTGCCGGCAGGAGTCCTGATATGGTGGGTAACTTAAAAGCAGAAGCAGGGCAGCTCATGAAACTAGAAGTTCCTTTAATGTCATAGGTAATTTATGAGAGAAACATTCCCTTTTCTTTTTTTTTTTAGTTGAAACTATAGGATTATAACCCTGCAAGACAACTGTTGGAAATGCCTAGGAAAAGACTGGATTATTTTATATGTCAATAAGAACACAGTGAAAGAAAGCTAGTGAGAAGTATAGCACCTCAGAAAAATATGATGAATTCCTTTGAAGTGCTGAAAAGAAAATTAGGAGAATATAATGGGAGTATTCCATGAAATGCAAAGGAAATGAAAGGCTTCAAAATCTTCAAACTGTACAAGCATTTGGGAAATTGTATTTCCCATTATTACTTATTCTGTCACAATGTTTCCAATGAAAATAAAAAAAAATCATACAGAAATAAATAAGCATCTTGATCCACACTTTTTTTCTAGCATGTAAGAGCTCTCTGTCCTTCCTGTCTCTCTCGCTTACATAGGCATATGTGTCAACAACAAAACAGCTTCTTACCAATCATTGTTTTTGACAATTCGGTCCATGACTTTGTCATTTCCCAAGGATGAAACATGGATGTGAGAGCTCTGTAGCTGCTCTTAGCCTGACAAGTTTAATCTCTAGCCCTGTTTGAACCACTAAAGGACATCATCTGGCTATGAATAGAAAAAAAAATAGAATCCAAATGCTGCATGTCCACCTGTTTATAAAATATTCAACCCAAATTTCATACCTATTTAACTCTGAGTACATTTCTAAATCAGAATAGATAGCTTTTGTTTAAATTCATATTTGACTAAAGGAATAAACATTACATTATGCTAGCAGGAATTTATTATTCCATAGCTCAGGACTGTGGGATACAGCTGCTATGAGTACAGGCATTCCTGATTAACTTTGTTGTGTTCTTTGATTTAAATAGGTAACATACATTATCACTAATGAGACATGTGGTTTTAAATCATCACATATAAATCCCTGGGAGTGTAATTTGATCTGCCTGTAAGAAGTGTTAAACAGGATTTACTTTTTTAATTAATAAGCTCTGAAGCACTGATTCTACTGTGCTTTTTCTCCTCTCATACTGCATCCCCTGCACAAAGGCATCTACCTTTGATGCAAAACGGTCCATCGTAGGCCGTTCTGGAGCAATCACAAGAGTAGCCGTTGTACTTCTCGACACACTTGCCACCATTTGCGCAGTACATCCCATAGCTTGTGCAATGGCCAGAGCATCCAGGCTTCACCCCCAGCGTGATTTTTGCTCTCTCTTCCAGGTCCAGTGTCACCCCATTCATTCTCAGTGAACGGATGCACCCCAGAAAGCCTCGCTGGCCCCCAGCAGCACCTGAAAGGGAAGGCAAAGCATTGTGACAATGCTGCACAGATTTTATTGCTCTTGCTGTATGGGGACAATCCTGCCAAGCTTGTGATGACAGCTGGAAAGAATTGCCAAGGAATTGCCATGCCATAATGAAACAGCAGGCAAGCAAGAAAACAAAAACGTAAGCTTTCACACCATACCAAAATAAGTACATATGCCTTGGCTGATTACATCAGAAGACTCCAGTCCTTTGCTGGAAGACTTAATTAATTTTCAACTTCAAGAATTTTAGAGGAAACAACAAAAGCAAAAGACTCATATCTATAGCTAAGATAAGATATAGTCTTATTTTCCATATGATTACAGTAGTGATAAAGGATGCTAATAATAATGTCATAATAGCTTAGGTAATGCTAAATTTCTCAAGTTAAGATGGGAGAAATGGGTAAAAGATTTGAATCTTCACTCTCAAGATGCAATAGGAAATATGTATGCTCACTTCCAAACAGCATCAGATATAGTATTCAGTGTCTGTGTATAGGATGAAGGAAATAACACTGAAGAACTGTATTTGAAAATTTGCGTTGGGATGGCATTTCTTAGCACTCGCTAAGAACTGCCTTTTTTATTATTATTATTTTTTATTTATTCCCTGGTTAATATCTGCTGAAAATGTAGTTTCAGATAGCAAATAACTGTTGGGCTGGATTAAAAATCAAAAAACTAAAAAGATGCAAGCAAATGACGGTGAGTGGTTCTCATTCTTCTCTTCCTCCTCTCATCCCTGTGGTTACTGGACCACTGCAGATGCTGCAGACTCGACCCGCATTTTCCTGAGGAGATTTGAAAAATCACATCAGCAGAACTGGTATTTACCTGGTGGGGAACTGGACTATAGACACACAGAGCAGGATGCTCCAAAGCAAATGGCAGGAATGGGCAATCTGTGGTTAAATGGACAATCTGAGGTAAGGGGAGGCAATACTCAGCAGAGGGCTTTCTGGAACATTTCTACTCTATGTACACTAATGTACACAGTGGAGAGGAATTAAATCCTTGACGATCAAAATCGCTTCTTTTCCTTCCTGATGAGTGTCCTAGTCCATTGGACATGAAGTTATCGTTATCATCCCTCATGCACTCTCCTTAGCCCAAGGGATAGATAATTATCCTATCAACAGTAGAACAGGAGGCACCAAAATAATTCTCCTTCAGTCTGATGCTAAACATTTTCATTTGGGGTACTCTAACTCAAATCAATTCTCTCTCTGACTCAGGGCAAGAATTTAAATCAGTCCCTATTTCTTGAGATGTTTGCCCAGTCACCAAGTTATATGAAAAGGGTTTCATTCAGAAAGAATATCTGGTGCGGATTCAGACATTCAGTATTTGGCAAGGCAAACATTAAGTATTTCTGAACATTGCTGGAGTACCAGTTAACTCAAAATAACCTGTAACAATTAACGATTATAAGCAATTCCCCAAGAACTGTGCAGCTCCTCCTGTTTACATCAAAACCCTTTGTGTTTCCTCTAAAAGGTTAAGACTCTCTGAAAAGGTTTTCTAAAACAAACATTATATTTATTTCAGCTGTTCGGAAACTGTCTTTCACAGAGATCATGCTCAGCAATAAAGGTGAATCTGAGCTTGTTAATAATGACTGCACATCTGGTGACGCATACACAGTTTGCAGTGACAGTTTGCTATTTACCAGAGAAATGATTTCATCTGTTGAACCCTGGCTAACAAGGGAAAAAACGAGATAATGTTCTTTCCTCTTCCCTGCTCACCTCTTTTCCTCTAGACAGATATCTAGAGAAGTGAAAAAATGCTTCCTTTTCTAATTTATAATTATAAAAATATAAATTATGTATTTTATAAGTTATAAATTATATAATTTATATAATTTATACAAATTATATAAAGTTATATAAAATTTATATAATTATAATTATATATAGTTTATAGTTTATAATGTAAGGCAAATATGGTTCCAGCTAATGATACACAGCATGCCTACACTTCACAGCTCCAGCACTAACAGAGGGAGAAACACAAATGCTGCTGGAATAATATATCCAAAATGCAGTGGAGAGTAGCAGTTCCAGAAAGCAGCTGGACTAAATTGATCCATTTGTGTGATACAATCGTATGCCATGTTAGCAGTATGGATTTTTTTTTCCTTTTAGTTGATCTTATTTCTATCATCATGGAGATGCTTTTCTTTCTTTGTGAGTGTGTTGTCGAGCTAGTGCTCTAGGAGGCAAACTTCACATCCTGCACTCACAGTCGCTGACACGACATAAGGTTATGAGAATTCAGTACCTCAGAGAGAAGCCTGTTTCCCACCCTGCATCTTACCAACGTAGAGCTGGCTGTACAGTTCCAGGCGTGTGTGTCCTTCTGTGGGCGCTTTCCGCACCTCCACAGGCAACTGGTCTACCTGCAGGCTGGCCTGCTTGACGTTCCTCTCGGCATTGACCCGATGCCACTGGTCATCGTTGAGCTGGCTGGGAGACTGGACCACGATTTCCACAGGTCCATTTCCAACATCAAATGAGAAGGAAACCTCTGTAGCAGCTGAAACACCAACCAAAACAGAATATATCTCATATTGCAGCCATAGTCATTTATTCTTCCCAAACAAAAAGGAACTAATTTGAGCTAAAAATACACATTGCTCGGCTTTCTATATTCATATGCACATTCAGTTCCATCTGGAACAGAATTTATAGCTGTAAGTATTTAAGTTTTAAAATGTAACCAAACAAACAATATCTTTGATTATATTTTTTATTTTCACAGATCCTTTCATCTCTATTTGAAAAATATATTTATTAAGATTTAGAAGAAAACATCAACAATGAGTGAACAGTGAATTTCATTTTTGATTTTTCCATTTGCAAATTTCCATTTTTTTAAGGCACATATATTTTGATAAAAAACGTGATGCAGAAGAGGTCTTTTTTTTGGAGGGGAGTAAATAATTTTTTACAATGAACACATGTATGAAGCAGCAACGATCACTGAAAAAGAATGGAAATTTTAGGCAACACTAGAGTGCTCAATTAATGCTTTACAGCAATTCAGAAATGCTCAGAAACTTTATAAACGTCTGCTATACTCAAATAGATATCCATCCCTTCACGTCCTACTTTTCAAATTATATAATTGGTAACAGTTAGTAACAATGGAGCATGATTAATAACACATGTGATTTTTGGCTAAATAAATAGTTTTTTTGAATTTCCTATTGAAATCTAGGCTATATAATTTGGGCTACTGCAATTATTTTATGATAAAAAGGTTACCAGGGGTGGCATTCACAATTCACTGACATATCAGCCAGAAGCAAAGACAGACAACTGAAAGTTCCATTCAGTTTGTTTTTCTTACATATGAGAGAGAAAAACCACAGCTTATTCATCTGAAAAAATCTCATGCCCAACTATGTTTTCTGTACAGCTGTGGCTTTTCATAAGACTGACTGAATTAATAAACCAATCTTGCAAAATCCTACTCAACCAGGCTGATAGATTGTGATGGAACTGACGCTCCACAATCATTATTGCTAACAATATTGATAAGTAGTGGGATATACTTTCTGCACGTGGCCTAGTAGATTTTCACATTGCTTTCGTCAGACTGAATTAAACTGTCAACATTTTTATGAAATCTGCAAGGATAAGAATCTCTTTTCACAGAGAATGTTCTTTCAAATAGAATATATGATACAAATGGCATTTATTCTTTTTTTTTTCTGCAGAAGTAGGTATTCCTAAAGGGAAAATAAAAAGCCAGTTTAATTACTGAATTACTCTCTGTTCTGTGCTGACTGAGATCGTTTCATTTCTTGAATGAATTGCATTTCATAAACTGTGACTTTAGTCTGTCCTGCTTTTTGCACTTTACTAGACAGAAAACCTGCAGAAGCGAAGGTTTGACATTAAAGAATAAAGAGGTTTACATTTCAGTGTTATCATGTCTTATAAATTCAGGGGTTCTAACAATGAATTTGGGCAAATTAGAGATTAGAGTAAAGGCCTCTCCTGTATTTAAATTATAACTACATCAAAGTCTATTTTCAAGAGTGTGTGTATTTCTCCATTGCTTTTGCTTTGAAGAAAACCTTTGGATCTCTTCACTTTCGGACTTGAATTGTTTCTCAAAAGCTGTCTCTCTACTGGGCTGTAAGAATGAGAACTCCTCAGCAGAGTTTTCCTCTTAAACTAAGGCAATTGATAGCACTACTGACATCTGTCTGTGTCACAGCCTGAGAGACTTTTGCTAAAGACTTCTGATGTAATTATACTTATTGGATAAAATTACTGACTTTGGCATGAAAGCAAGAATATCTGCATAAATTCCCATTAGATTTTTATATTTAATCTTACAATTTGGGGAGGCAAAACACTGCAGAAAAATCTCCTCATCAAGGATTTGTTCTCAGTGTATGTGCCTTGTGACCTCCTGGAAGTTAGAGAAATATAAGGCAAGCACAAAATCTATGGGCTGTGTTGACATATCCCCAAGCAACCTAAAAACATAATTCACATAAAATAAAGTATTTTTTTTTTAAATAAAACATTTGTTTACTGGATTGCTGGTCTCAAAAAACCCATGAAGTATAACCATGAAGTATATCTATATAAAAAGCTTTAGCAGATGAGTGAAGGCTGCATAGTGGTATGTCCTATAGGTGACTTCTATCACCTACCACTTTTGATTTTAATTCTCAATTTTACTTCGATGAATTTTTTTAAGTCTACAGCTTACATGTGTTCCCCAGCCAGGGTAAACAGTTAGTACTGCCATGGTAATAGAAATAGAAAAACATTAAATTTATTCAGAAGTTCAGTATATCTCATTATATAGACAAATAGCAACTTGTTTTCTAAGTACTTTGTAGAATGTGGCACCTTTGCCTCAAACGGATTCTTGGTCATGGTATTATTAGATTAGAGTACATTTACTGCTCACGATTCAGCATTTACTTACAGTGACCAACTGCGCCAGAGTAGGACTTTTCAAAAGCAAATCAGCAGCACAGGTAGCAAGAATTTATACTGGTTTGTCACTTGGTAGCTCATGATGTGAGCTAACTAATGATCATTTTATTCCTCATTCTACCAAGTACCATAAAACTAAAGCCAGTTGTTCTAAGGAATGAGATTAGGGGATGAGACATTGAAGAAACACCTGAAGCTGCTTATTTAAGAAATTGACAGAGAAAATAAATGTGTTTGTTAGGGTGCCTAGTCAGTACAAACATTTTTTGTGATAGAAATTCCATAAAACTGAACAGGTGAATATTTTTTATGAGCTCCTGCAACACACATTCACTTAATAAAGTGAGACTTGTGGGTACACATAGTTTTACCCTTTCTGCACCTTGAACAATTGCAAGAACGTGATACTTTCACTGATTCAGTTTCCTAAGATCTTTGGTCATTTGTAGCCATCTGCTCAGAAGGCAAAATTGTAGAAAACTGCAGCTTTTACAAATAAAACACCCTTTACACTGTTCTTACTATGTAGCAGTAATTTACTTGTTTTCAGTTCTGTTCAGGTCCCACAATTTTGCTATCTGAGATCTACTAGTTTCCATTTGGCTCCCCTAATGTGTTTATTTCTATGGGACTCACCAATGTTTTGGTTGATTTATATCAAAGGCAAAAAAGTTTAACTTCTTTAGGATCCTTTTAAAATCCCCCTTTTATAACACAAATGCCTTGTTAATGTATATGGCTAGATTCTCAGTTCACCTACCTAGCTAAACAGGGTACAGCAAGGTATAAAACATAGACTACTGCCAGACAGATTTTTCCTTTCTTTTCCATTTTGCTTGCTTGTTCCATAAAATCAACGGCTTGAAAATATTCTGTATCTGGAAAAATAACAACTGCCAAACTTCTTGGATATCATGTTTTTAAATACAACCTCTGACTCAGTGACTAAACTAGGAGATAGAATTCAGTGACATGATTGAAACTGAATGAAAACCTGATCAATTGCTAGCTGCTAAACACTCCTAAAGTCTGTGGTTTATGTATGTATACATGGAATTCGTCACCAGTTTGAAGTCCAGGTCTCGTATCTGTAGAAACTGAAATTCATTCCAAAGACTTCAGTGGACTTTGGATAAAAAACAAACAAACAAAAAGCCTCCTAGGTTATTAAGGTTATGCAAGTAAATGTATAGCTTGTCCATCGTTCCCACAAACAGTCTGACAGCTGACTTTTAGGGCAGTCTTACAAAATCACCGCTAAAGTACCTGCCTCATTCACACAGGTGTGAGATCACCATGCCAACATGCAAAGAGTGTTGAGAGTTCGCTCCTGGCTGCTCAAAATAATGCCAAAGGAAATTCAGATGCTTTCCTGAAGTGCTGTCTTGGAACTCAAGAACTGCTTTGACAAGTCAGCTTCACTGTGAAAAAAACAATGCTACCAGAACAACATTTTATAGAGAAATTGTTGATTCGAGTTCCTTGACTGCACCACAGGAATTACTCTGCAGCTTAACTGACTGTTAATAATCAGGTAGGTGTCAAAAATCATGACCACATTTTCGGCAATTGTATGAAGCATCTGGAAGTTTTCATCCTTTATCAAATTCCCAAATGAAACGGTCATTTGAACTAATGAGCGAGAGCTTTGCTCATTTGACCAGATGACTTAGTGCACATCCACACCACAGACTGCAGCTCTCCAAGCTGCACGGCTGCATCAGCATGATGCTGTGCCAAGAGTAATTAGTTTAATAAGCCCAGCATCAAACCTAGCATAACTTGGAGCTGAGCTATGCAGACGTACTATCTTTCTCAGAATTAGCTCAGGTATCTAACGTCTAGACTGGACACACTCTGCATTTGTCTGTAGGTTAAAAAGTCAAACAAAAAGGGAGGTTTTCACTCCCTTGGGTCTTCTGCAGTCATTTATGAAAGTAGCAAGAAAGAAAAATAGGATGGCTAAAGCTATCATTTTGATTTAATATCATTTAACACTACTCACTTTTCACATTATAAA
This sequence comes from Crypturellus soui, assembly GCA_032275445.1. Taxonomy (NCBI): domain Eukaryota; kingdom Metazoa; phylum Chordata; class Aves; order Tinamiformes; family Tinamidae; genus Crypturellus; species Crypturellus soui. The sequence continues at coordinate 77,963 of JAUBNY010000371.1, read as the reverse complement.
TCAGTCACCACATGTAATAAAATAGTAACAGGCCAGGGATAGTAAAACAAAGATTAGAATTAACCTGAGAAGTAAGCAATCCATAAGACTAAATTTATTGATAAAGTATTATTTCTTTGCGAAAAAGGAAGTACAGTAACAGCTTCATCACTAACATTTTTAGTGACTTTACTGTAACCTTAGTTTTTAAATATCAGTGATTTAGTTTTTAAATACCAGTGATTCCAGACATTCTGTAACAATATTACTGATTTCTTCTCACTGCAATTACTGTTGCCTGAAAAAAAAGGATCTTTAAAAGCCATTTTGTCTGCTGTAGTAAGAATGCTAGGAATATTTATTGAAGAAAATAAATTATCTTCCTGATGAAAGGTAAACATATGAAAACATATATAAACGGATGGTTTTAACCATTAAGGGTTTGGAATAAATTATACCATAATATTTAGAGAAGGTACTGATATAAACACAAAGGCATTTTTTGCCAAGATTAAAGAAACCACATTTGTAGTAAATAGGATTTATTAAACTCTCCTAAAAAATTCTTTGTGGATTCAGAACTCTTCAGAATATCTTCTGAATATCTTCGTCATTTTTTACTTTGTATTTTCATATATCTGGTTACCTAATGAATAGCTGACCACTTGTGTGTTCCATCTTCATTGCCTACATTGGATGAGACTCCCCCTGCTTCAATAATCTTTGCCTGCTATGCTGTCTCCATGCTGAGCCCTTGAAATTCAGTAACCTTGCCTATGCTTTTAATCTTCAATACATAGTACATACCATACTCCTCAGAAGTGCTCTAATACATTGCAATAGAGTACTGGGAAGTTCATGGGAGAGCAGATGCCAGAAAAGGTTTTGCGGAAAAGGCAAGTGAAGGGAAAGCAGAAGCTGAAGGTTGGAAAGTTTTGGTATTGAGGTATACTTGTTTCCTGCCATGAAAGTCAAAGGAAAGCATTGTATTTCCTCTATTGGGTTTTAGTTTAAGCGCACTATAATATTTTTTTCAACAACTTCAGGGGAAAAAAAGGGGTGATGAACTGTACCACTAGTGGTTTGCTGATTATAACCAGTTTGTTATCTGTTTCCCTTGATCAGCTATAAAGTTGAGCACTTGCCTCTGTGTTGTCTAATTCCTCTGTCTGGAATTAGACATAACTTGTTGAAGTTGATTGTTGAAGCTCATGCTAGATAAAGCGAAATAATGCTTGGAGGTAAAAGAAAGAAACTAAAATAATCTAGCAGCTACCAATGATGCATCATTTATAGTAAAGGGGTGATTCTGGAGCATGGCACCTGGAGGGGTTTACACTGCTTTCAGGTGTCTAGCAGTTTCTCACCGTTTTTACCAAATACAGACTTTGCTAGCAATCCACACTTCTGCCATCTACAGTGCGCATTATTGCTGCGTCCTGCTTGATTCAGTTTCAGAAATAAATCGCAGAGTCCTGCATTTTTCATTTTTCCCCAAGCTTGGGTCCTTGGGTCTACAGTATGTTATTTAGAAATAAATAGAAATAAACATGCATCAAGCTTAATTTTGTTGCACACATGCTGCTTATACCAATATCCATTCCTGTCTGTATGTATTCCAAAGCATTTGCAGGCATATTTCAGTGATTCCTGATTGCCATTTTATACAGAGTTCAGCTAGGAACACTTTTTTTCCCCTCTGTTTTTTTAGCATTTAAGGGAATAACAGAATGGGATACTATGTACAGTCATTTCCTCGAGCGTCCATTTCCAGCTGTGCCGTTTCAGCAGCTATTCATGACTGTAGCCTGCCCTCAGAAGTTACATTTAGAAAAAGGCATATCCATTAGATGCAGCACTTTTTTTTATTCCTTGTTACAGCTTGTTTCTGGTACGAAGCCATTAGGTCAGCAAGCTGAAGCTTAGTATGAAGGACAGAAAGAATGGAATACATCATTTCTGTCATTGCAAGTGACCATTTCTGAGGACCAAATAAAGAAAGATTTGATTTGGATAATGACTAAGAATTAATTATTTGTATTTAATTTTAAAATACAATCAACAATCAATTAAACAACTGAACAAAAATGTCAGCCTTCCTAGCCCTCCTACACAGTGGATTAGCTTCATATTCAAGTTGGAATTTATCATTGCTTCAGGAGATACAAAATATTTAAATATGTTCAAATGAAAGTACCAAGTTTTCTCACAATCTTACTTTGTAAAGGCTAAGCATGCCCTTAGAAGATAATTATTTATTGTCATTTATTTGCTAATTACTTCAGTTATGCTAGCTGCATTCTAGCTGTTTTGTAGGCAAGCATTTAGAAAAAAATCATCCTTTTATAATTATATTTTAGTTTATGTAGCAATTTTTAGTCAGCAACTAAAGAAAAAAAAAAATGTGTGAAAGGCTCCTGATTGAGAATTCTGGAGAAGGAACATTAGTTACCTTGTCCTTGAAACAACCTATAGCAAGGCAAGGTAGAGACAGAGTAAATCAAGGATGATTTAAAAATTAATTGATTTTCAGCATGATTTAAATCACCTTTTTTAAGTTAGTATTTAAACTATGATGAAATGCTATAAAAGTGATAGGAAAATTTATGGCAGAAACTTTATATTAATATTTAACTTTAACCACACCATAATGTTCTTGCAAATACTTAATCAGAAAATAATTAATTCACATGAATAAATCTATTGACATAACTTGAATTAATCATGTGCATAAATATTTGTGGCATCAAGGCTACAATTTTATTATTAAAAACACTTCTGCTTTCATTAAATCTTTTTTTAGCAGCATAAAATCTTTCCCACTCCAAAACAGAATTGCATCGGTGAAAGCAATGAAAAATAATTAAGACATTTAATAAGCTAAGTGATTAATGAAATAAAATTGAGATTTACGTTGTTCCCAAAGCAAGATGTTAACAAAATTACTTCTCCTTTGCTGAGATGAGTGTTCTTAAATATTAAAACTTGGCAGAAGAAACACAACTAGTGCTCTGTCTCTTTTCGGGGAGCGGGGTCTTGCTAGGCTTATTTACAATGAGAATGCAGTTACTTTGGCAAAGGGACAAAGGAAAGCTTAGGATATTCCAAAATGTTGTTTCTTACTAATCCAGTAGCCAGAGCATGCACAGATGCAGTGGGAGCTAGAGCCTGCAACTCCTGGAGCAGGGGAGAGAGCATCCACCAGGGCTGGCCACGTGAGAGAGGCCATACGGCGTCTCCTCTGCATGAACCCTTCAGGTGCTTCTGCATGTTATAGAGATACAGGCACATCTAGGCATGCCAGAAGCTGCATCTTTAGGAAATTCTCTTGGAAAATTTGGGCTGGTAGAGGCTTGAAATGTTTCTTGCTGGGTGGCAGCTAAGCACATATTTTGAGTATCATTTTGTACCATACTTAAGTCTTCTGGTAGATCTAACCTCTTTTGATTTTCTCCTAAAAGCAGGGGAGAGAATAGAACTGTATAGATAGTCAAGGAAATGGATGAAATAGGGGTCTTGAGGAAATCTTGACTTCTAATTTGTTTTGGGACGGATCTTATTTAGTGTTATAAAGCACGCCTTTGCATAAGAAGTCAAATTAAGTAAAAGTAAACTGCTAACAACATGAAGTTGAAAGCTCAGAAAATATTGCATAACACAGTTACTAACTCATATGATTAGTCAGAAATTCCTAGAACACACTGGGCATGGTATGTATTAATGCCATTATAAAAGCTACTGGTAAACCATTAGCAGAATTAATGTGGATAGCTTTGATTACCTGTGGTTGAGGATTATGAATTTGAAGTGAAATGAGAAAAGCCTATTACCGTAACAAGAGAAATTATCTTATGAGACAAGATGATGCAAGCTTGTCTTGCTTAACATGGCAATTAAAAAATGAGAGAAAGTATGACTGATCCACATATACACATGAGAGGAGCAGTAAAATAAATGCTAGGTAGGGAAAGCGATTAGTGTAGCTAAAGAACAACAGTGAAAAGAGAATGAATGGCTATAACCAAATGATGCAAATAATCAGAAATTAGGAATTTCCTAAGAAACAGAGGAGTGAAATATTTGTTCATCAGGCCAAAAAAAAAAAAAAAAACCCACACCAAGCTATTTTTAGCTAGGGATCTCCACATTATGCATTGTGGTTTTCTGTGATAGTAAGTAACTACATCCAAGGATCC
>JAUBNY010000371.1:57169-67782 GCA_032275445.1 Crypturellus soui | reverse complement strand
GAGTCGTCTTTCAGTAGTCCACGCCGGTCTCCCCCGACCCGTGAGGGCGGCTGGCCTATCACATTCTCCTCACCTGACCATCTGGACGCGGGACCCTGAGCGAGGAGGTGTCGCTACTGTCGCCTCCCCTGACGACATGGCACCCGGGCCCATAGAGCGAGCGTCCCAGTGCGGTCGACCCGCCGCAACCGGAGGACCCGGACGAGGCACGTGCGCGACCGGCCTCAACTCAGAATAGTTTAAATAATAAAACAAACTTGTCTCCTGATAGCATTACAGCTTCTTTTTTTCTTTTTTTTTGGACCAGTGATTTCATTAGTAGATAAAGCTTTATTTGCATTATTTCTGTGACATTTCAGGGATTTTAAGCATCACGTGTAAACTTTGAACTCCTTTTAGAGCCATTAGGATGGCCTCCTGCCTTCATGACTCCCCTCCCACACTGGGGGAACAACCGTGGAATAAGGCACAAAAGGCAAACAGCTGCAGACACACACATCAAAGAAATAAATTTGGTATATAATTTCGGCAAATCTTTTGATATCTGTGTCTTTTTGCACCCGATGTTTCTTGCCTTTTGTGACCTTGTACCATAATACACTTCAAGTGCTCTCCCATGCGAGGCAGCTGGAAAACAGTCCAAATGACTTGGCTGGGAGACTTTTTTTTCCCCCCTGAATTTACCAAGCTTTTGCACTTTTTCAAATCTGTTATCTAACAGGAACCTGCTCCAGGTGGCAACAGAAGTCCTGGAAAGCACTGACTTACATTTCAGCTCCAATTTGATGAAGTCCGTGTTGCCCAGGTTCTCAAGGAACACTCCGTCTGAGGCTGACGTCTTGAAATAGAAGGAGATGTCAGCACTAGTCTCCCCTTGGAAGGTGGAGAAGTGCAGGTAGGAGGAGGAAGTAAAGAATGAAGCAGCATTCCAATAGTTCCCTATAGAGATGGGATAGACAGAAAATATACACATTTCAGTGCTCCCTGGAAGCGACCAGAAAATTTGAAGCTTTTGTCAATGCATGTTCCCGTGTGGTGTACAGTGAAAAAACAAACACCTTTGATTCTACTATCTATTCCTTGTTTCACTGGAGATTAACTGTTAGTTTTCAAACAGTTAACATCGTAGTTAAAGTTTATATATTTTCAAGCTCTTAATTTATGATATTGTCATACACAAAATCATTGAGAAAAGGCATCTAGACAGTAACGTTACTCTCTAACTCTGAGCATACAGGAGTGACATTGAAGACATGAGAGCTCAAGCACATGGGCAAAACACTAACTTGGTGACTATGCCACCTCAGGTACAGGTTTCACATCCATACTTTGCCTCATGTATAATTTATCTGCCTTCAAATTTACTTGGTACAACTGCTTCCATTTCTTCTGAAAACCCAGCCAAGTTTGTTGCATGTCTACTAATATGTATCACAAAAAAAAAAGATAAATGAAGTTTAGCAATATAGACAGAATGAATATATACCACACAGCCCCCTAGAACATTTTGAGTGGAGAAACTCAATTATTAATAATATTCAAGTATTATAGCAATGGTTTTGCAGTCAAGATTCTGTACAAGGCAGCATCCTGTGACAAAGCAAAAAAACCCATAAGGTATTGATGATATAGTATTGATGATACAGTAAGTCCAATGTGAGAGTGAAACAGCTTATTTTACTTTCACCAGGAAGCATATATAACTAGAAATATATTAAAGTATCACTCTTTAAGTCACCATAGCTAAATGAGTGCTTAGTATTCCAGCTAACACACACAGTAAGACACTCCCATTCCAGCCCAAACTCCATAAGATCAGATTTCTGTTATTTGATGATAACAGCTAGATGATAACTAGAGGATAACAATTATCATCTTCAGTCTGCACGGGCTGAATACAAATGAACACAATGAAGCCTAGTAGTGATTATATAATGACATTGGCCCACACCCAGCAGTCAGAGGAGCTAGTATTTGTATAATCTATTAAAGTCTATTCAAACTGAAATTGAATATCTGAATTAATAAAAGAAGGCTTTAGGTTGCAACATATAAATACTACCTCCTTCCATATTTCTCTTCCCTCTTCTTTGCTTAATTTCGCCTCTCTCAAGAATGCAGATTGAGTGGGTTTGAAAAAAAAGAAGCTGCTTTCCATTTTATTTTAATGAATCCCAGGAGGAAAGCTGTAACTGAGAGTGTCTGTGTGGTTGCACACATGTTGGTGGTGAAGGGGCCCCACAAATGTTTGGTGCAATAGAAATGCATGTAAAACACTGAGATATAAAACTTTGAGTTTATAAGACTCTGTCAAATGGTTTCCAATTGAAGTATCATTTGGTATGTATTAGTATTTACAGTATTTAGACAAATTGGCAATATCTGATTGAGTATTAGTAATGATTTCTAAAAAAAAAAAATAGGCAAATAATCTTAGTATCACAAAAGACCCAGAGCAACAAATGTCTGTTAATTAATTAAAGAGTCTTTCTCTGAAAACAGACTTAGTGGTTAGTGGTTTGACAACAAAGGTGGATATACCTAGAATTCTCCTTTCACATATGAGGTGTTTACGGCGTCAATGTATGTGTGATTTGGCTGTTATCTCCCTTGGAGCATGGGATCCAGGTGGAATCTAGCTTAACATACCCCATACTAATACAAATCCTGTATATATCAAAGTAGGCAACACTATAGCACTACACTGTGGTAAAATCTGTTGTGGATATTAATGAAAGACAATGGTAGCTGCTGTATGAAGCACTCTGTTTATTTTACAATATTTTATTCATAACTTATTTACTTTGCAAACATGCCAGCATTATATGTAGCTTAACACACAGACTCAATCTGCAGTGCTGGCAGTCTTTGTGTTAAATCCTTAACTACAAAGCAGAATAGCCAAAGCACTTTTTTTTTTATATATACTAAATGCATCACCTTGAGATCTGCAGTTGTACCTGACCATCCCTCTTAATATAAGTACAACAACAACAAAAAAATCATAGCTTTTCTAAGGTCAAATATAGTTTTCAAGGGCCTTGAGAACCAGCACTGCTTGTACGTTTATCCAGCAGGGTACTGGTATAGAGCTAAGTCTTCTAACAAGCATTTGCAAGGAGGATTAACTGCTGCTGTCAGCTACAACTACAGCACCACAGAGGCTGATTGTGTTCGTATTAACATTCATGTCTCGATTTTGTTGAAACAAAGCCAATCAATTTTTATTTAGTGCTATGTCAAGCCTACTGAAGAGGTTCGTCATTAAGAAAATATTTAATATTTCTTTTGAAACGCTGTGATTTGACTCTCTGCCGAAAGCCTGGGCTGCAGATGCTGCTTGTGAGAGGATAAACACAAACAGTGCAGATTGAAGGAGAAAACTTGCAGCTTGAGAGGAACATTTTCGAAGACTATGCAGAACAAACTCCTACAAAGACAAAAATCTCTTGCTCTCCAGCCTTCTTTTTTCTTTTCTTTCTTCCCCACCCCCCCCCCCCCTAAACACCATACGCATCCCAAATCATTTTGAGGAAAGAAAAAAGACATTATTCTAAGAGTACAGTGGGAATGTTCTGCTAAATGTATATAATGATTTTTAGCATAAAATAGTATCACCTGATAAGAAAGGGGCTGCTGTTTATATACAAGACTGCTGTTGTTGCTTGCCAGGAGCCTCAGTTGTATGAGCCTCAAAGTATATGTCAATAATGTAAAAATGAGGAGGGTTTTATATTGCAAACACATGTTTCTTTGGCACATTGCTGCATTTCTTTCCTCAAATGGTTTCAACACATGGATCCTACAGGCATTTTTCCCTTGGCTTGAGCTGAACAAGGACTGGATGGAAGAAACTGGGAAGAGGATGTAAAATACAGGGTGGCTGCTACAACAGAAGGTCTACAAACTAATAAAACATATGGAGTTCACTTAGAAGGAAGATGCTAAATGCTAAGTTATTAATCCATCCTATTAGTATATATCATGTAAGAATTAATGTCTACAAATTGCTGGACATTACAAAACTATGTTTATGGAATATGATTAAGAAAGTCTTCCAAGGGTTTGGCAAAAATTTTCTGGTTTGCAATAAGGACACTCAGCCTAGGAGGGGTAGGCTTATTAACAAATGCCACAGGCTTGGAGGCATTAGGTCAGGGAAGGAAGAAAACTTTTATTTTGAAGGCATGAGAGGAAAGGAAGTGCTCAGACATGCATGAATCCGCTCCCTTCCCCTTTCCCTCTCCAGCTAGCTCACAAGCTAGAGGAGACTTTCATTGTCCAGTGTAGTCTGAAAAACAACCTTCTAATTTTATGTTCTTCTTTGTAACCTCATTTATAATTCTCTGATTAGAGTACTCTATTGTACTAAGTCTCTCTTTGTTTTAAGTCTGCTTAGTGTTTAAATTTTACTTTAACAGATTGAACAGATACAGGGCACGCTGCTGTCATAGAGGCACAAATCTAAATAAATCATGATTCCAGGCAAGCCTTTTCAGTTGTTGGCAACCCAAGACAAATGTGCAGATCCTCCAAATGGGACTGTACTTCTCACTAAGTTGCAAGGGTGGCAACTGATGGCAGAAAGGCTTAGGATACATGGTGTGCAGCGAGAGGCAAGAGAAACTGCCCAAGGCTCCAAGGGAAATTTCATAATGGATGTCTGTCTGCATCCAGACAGGGGTTGGAGCAGTAGAGGTAGCAGTAGGGGTTGCAGCTGCTTCAAAAGACCACCTAACTCTTTTGTGATTCTATTTTCCACTTGTGTCAACGATGCTTACACCCCTGGTTAAGTGTTGTGGAAATTAAAATCCAACTCACTAAGCCTCTGCAAAACAGCCTCTCCTCCTTCTCATTAGCTTTTCTAACCCTGAGTTACCATGCTCTTTCCAATTTTTATGGGACAAAGCATCTCTTCTGCTGCTCCACTGAGCCTCCATTGCAGGCAGAATGCTGCAATGTAATTACAAAGATGTGATATTTACAAACAAGGTTGTCCATAGCCACAAGAAATCACTGAGACTACAAACAGAGACTAATGAGAAGGGATAACTTAAATTCCCTGTAAAAAGCTGAATAAAGATTTCAACATATTTCCCATGAAGTCCAGCCTGAGGTAGGAGGAAGGAGATGGTTGTCATAGTGCTGAATGGGACAAATGCATCTCTTGCTGAGTTATGCAACATCAAGAGACATCTTCTTATGTCTGGCAGCTCCAGAACCTGATAACACAGAGTCATGGGGCTTAGAGCAATCAGCCTTTCAGCCTCTCTCTTGCAGTATTTTTGACCAGAATTCCCTTGCTAGCTCCCCTCAATATCTTCTTTCTTATGAATTGAAAGTCATACTTTTAACACCATCAATTTCTCTTTTACATTTCAACCTCGTTGAAATGGATAATGACAACAGCAGAACTGTAAAAGACATCAGTCCTTTTAGCCCTGCTAGGCAATAGCACTAGAGTAGGAATGCTGGAGTGTCAGACAGCTCTTATGTATTATGATAGACCAAAAACCTCCAGGGCCCTCATCTGCAGCAAAACAGATTTTCTATCAAAACCATTGTGCGAATAAAATGTAAGAATAGTCTCCTATTTCAGAGAAGATGGATGTATGAATGGAATACTGCTCTGTGCCAGAAAGTAATGGATTGAAATTATCCATAAAATTACACTCAACAAATCAAGTTTTCCCCCTAACCTCCCATTCCTTTCTTTCTTCTTTTTGCATGCTAGGAAAGAGAAATGTACACATGTACCATTCAGATCAGTTACAGTGTCTGTACAACCACGGCTTTGAGACCAGGCTTCAGATCTTTATCTGGAGTGGAACTTGCACCCCATGATACCCCTAAATTCTCTGTTACCCCTAAATTCTGCCTAGCGTCTTAGGCACCATGAAACTAAATCTGTCAATGAAACAAGAGGAGAAAAGAAGGAAAGATATTCCAATCCAAAAAAACCACCACAAGTCAACCAGCAAAGAAAACAACTTCCCACACTGAGTTGTAAGCTTATTTTCAAAGGTCTAATCAGAATCTCAAAGGGAGCAGGTCCCGTCTTGTTATACTGAAATTCTTTTTATGAGCAAAATGGAAATACACCCAAAATGTAAACCAAAAACTGATTGTTAGTAACAACACAATCTCAACAGACTAAATCAGAGAATTATTATTAGGAGAGAAAATGAAGAATCTTACCATTACTCTATAATATTAACAGCCCAGTTGGAATTGTTCTTCACACACTTGCTTTCAGTTACCCTGTGCTCATCCTGGGTCCCAAGGTCAAAGGCATCAGCCTGCATGGGATTAGAAGCACAGCTTCCCACTGAGCCAGTTCAAGTGCTATGGGGAGTCCTCAGCATCCCAAGTGCTTTGCTGGGAGGAATATGATGTCGATGGAAGAAGACTTTATGATACTTTACATCATTTTGAGGCTTACTAACATGCATTTACACCTCTGCTCTGTCTGCATTGGTCTGTAACTCCACATCCCATCCAGATTTACCATATATGGTGATCTTTACATTTGTTACTTGTTCTTTTTGGTACTCCTGAAGCTGGCTTTGCCCAGCCCCAGGTTTGCAATTCTTTAACTAACCAGTGGGAGCTGTTTATAATCACAGAATTCCCAGTGACAGCGTGTGCCCCAGCTCTTCTCATCCCCTAGCTGTACTCCTCTACCTGTCAGCCCACATTTCAAGGCACCCCCTTATCATACCAGACCTGTATTCTTCCATATCACCTTCCTAAGTTAGAGTTACCAATGACTGCTTGTTACTATTACCTCTACAAAAATTACGGTTATACTATATGAAGATAAGCTAAAGCAAAGGTAAAACAAAACAAGTTGTCTTCCCATTAGAGTTACAGTTAAACTAAATAAAAACAAACCTTGAGCAACATCAAGAAAAACTGTAACAGAACAAGCCTGAGATGCCTCAGTCCTGTGGCCTTGCAAACACAGTACAACATCGGAGGCCTGATACTAGCAATGGCAATGTTATACTTGCTAAGATACAGGGTACCAATTTGTCAACATAACATGGCATATTTCCTTTTGAAAAGAAACATGTAAATTACTGCTTAATTTAACATTAGGATGGTAGCACCTTCATTTACTTAGTCCAGGCATTAATCAAGAAAAATAAAGTGAATTGCTACAGAAGATATGGGTTTAATACTATAAAAACCTTTTGACAACACACAAGAAAAATAATCCCCAAGTCAACAGATGAAGAGTGCATTTGCACTGGATAACAGCAAAACTGAATTACACACTTCCAGGCTGAATAAAAATATAGGTTAGATTTCAAATTGAAAAATAAAACTAACTCTAAATCTTTCAACAAAGTAACAAAGGGCTGCAAGTACAGAATAAAACCAGTTGAGAATATCAACGTATTTAAAGATGTGTTCAGATTTAACAAACTGAAAAATTATCTCTGCTCTGGTGACCGTGATATTAAAGACAATGCATATTTTACAAGATAAACACTAGGTAAAACCTAGGTTTTAGTGAAAAGCAATCCTTAAAATAGGCTGGTTCGGATCTGTAATGTTGTAAAATAATGCATTTTGGTTTCTTTTAACTCTGACTAGAACAACAGCATTAAAAGTACAGGGAGATGGTTGGAAAAGGGTAGAACTGGTAAGAACCCACCTCCGTTGCTGGAATTTTTAGGAAAACTCGCAGATACCCAGTTTCAAAACCAGGAAGACATCAGTATGTCCAAACACAGGCAAACAACAAACTTCACTGAACTGAAAAGCCATGCTTACAGCTCCTGACCTCTTCAAGTTCGATCCTGTATCTTAGACTCAGAGGAATTCTTTCAGGCTTCTCTCCTGGAACTTCATTTAATGCATTTTTAGTGAAAGTCAAATGCTAGAACTAGCCATGCATATCTGCGTAATGATCTTCCCTTGATATCCTTGTCTGCTACAGCTGTAGCAAGTTTCCACTCCAAGCTAGCACTTTACAACTCTTCTGTTACTGTGTGTGCCAACAAGAATTACACCCCTACCACAGCCATGACAAGGATTGCTCTGATTACAGAATTTCCTACCTTGTGACACAGGTTTAAGGGCAAAGCCTCTTACACAGAACACCATTCGGAGGAGGTGGTGTTTCAAGAATTACAAATACAGCCTACCCTTAAATTTCTTCTTTAGAAATGAAAGATATCCTAGTATCCTGGATCACCTGCTATCTTGAGCATTTTGGTCAATAATGAAGGGCATATAAGCTCTTACATTAAGATGCCAGTAAGATGGATAACAGTTTAAAACATGGTCTTTATAAATTACCTGTTTTCATATGGATTCTCAAGTGACATAGTATGTAGAAGACATAGATCAATGGCTGTAAACCCAGATGCTAAAGTTTGCTTTACTCTGCCAGACATCATATTTGCTGAGTGGGGAAAAACTGCAGCCACTTGAGGAAAAAATGCAATCACATCTATCAGTGCAGTGCTGGAGTCAATGAAACAGACTTGGTCATGTGGAAAAGTTTTTGGCACCTGCTGTGTTACTGGCAATCATCTTTGGAAGATCATTTTTCAAAAGTCTTGCCTTCTGGTCACAGTGCATGCCCTGACACTGTTAGCATCATTATGTTCATCCATCTAAAGAGTGAGAGGTCCTGATCTGGCAGATTTTACAACCCGGAGCTGTGTAATGTGCTGATGGAGCTTTAATGATGCATGTAAACTGGTGTTCTTCCAAGGGATTTTCTTTTATCTAAACAAGATCTGACTTGCAAACATCATCCTGATCACCTCGGTGCTACAGTCAACACCATGCAGGAACCCTGCCACAAAGCCAGGATGGTAAACATTAAATACAGAAACCACTCAGGATATTACAGAACTAGGAGCATGTGATTATTCATTGTCTTATCAAAATTGGCTTGACAAAGTGGGTGTAAACATCTACCATTCTCATCTGGTAATAGTACATAACGACTCACTGCATTACTGGGCAAAACATAAGGCAAAGACCCAAGGACAAAAAGTAAAAAGACATTGACCTTTCCTGCCTGCTCAGTTCCTACATGGTACTAAATCTGCACCCTGTGCTGTGGAGATGAGCTGCAGGAAAGGGCAGTGCTCAGGCTCCTCTGCTCTCCAAGTTTGGGGCTCAATCTGCAGACAATGACACACAGCTTTAGAGCTCAGTCAAGACACAGAGACATGTGCCCTGTCCCACTGTCCCAGTGCCATGCGCACAATATTATCCATCAACAATTTGGATTTCTGCAATTCCCATTTACTCTTCTTGGTATGATTGTGTTGTAAAGAGGATGTGTTGAGTAATCTCTTTGAAGAAATATATCCCTATATTTTCTTTTTTTCTGTAGGAAATGTTCCTTCGGGTTTGTGGTCCTACAGGTGGCATCAAAGCTGTGTCCAGTGTTTGGACATGGATCTGGCCTGGACACCAGGGGTTCTGGCTTTTTGACTTCCTGTCTTGTGTTCCCTTTGAGCGCCTTCACTTTCACAATGGCAAAATGTTTTTCAAGTTCAAAATATAAATTATGATTTAGTCTTGCAGAAGCACATATATTATTCTTCATATCATTGATTCCACAATTGCCTTTTATCCTGAGATCATCAAATTATTTTGCTTAATCTTCTATTACTAGATGGATCTCAAACAATTCTCAACTATAACTGAGAAAATTTAAGTCATGAGGTCTGATGGGGTCCTTTCATGAGCTTTGATGAACCTTATAACTAAAACTTCACTAGAAATTGCTTGAAAAATTAATTTTGTTGAGCAGGTACAATAGTACTAAACTGTAGTGTTTTACTGCTTACTCACAGAAATCTGCTTTTAATGTCTCCTTTGATACACAGGTATCATTTCTTGTTGACTGCTACTGCCGGAAAAACTCACACGGTTGGACTTGAATTGTATACATAGAAATTTCTTGAGACATTTCAATACTTGTGCAACTTTGGCTTTTGCTGAATTGCTGCTTAAGGAGACGGTACAATAGGTATGTAGCCCCTGGATCGCAGAGTAAAGTTACATGGCAAAATTGCCCAATTGAGCTCTTTGTAGACCTGAGTTGCCACTTCAAGCACTCTCATCCATGTGTTGCAAGCAAATGTATGCTTGTAGTGTGACAGTAGTGTGACAGTGAACCTAATGTAGAATCACAATTATCACCTTTAGGCTAAATAGATTTTGATATTGAATGCAGGGAAGGGATCTACTGTAGTCCTTGTGCAGTTAGTAGTGAATTTTTAGGGACTTCAATGATACTTCAGGATGTAGATGCAGAATCTTAAATATATACATGTATAAGGAAAGGCTGTTAGGAATTTAATGATCATTAAAGTAGAGTTTACAGATACATATAAAAAAAGACTCCTAAATAGCACTTACATATAGGAAATTATAGCTTTGGCATTTCACAAAATTAAAAAAACCCACAAAGTTAGTACAAATAAACCTGTCTTAAAAATTTATCTTCTTTAGAAGCCCTTTTCAACCTCAGCTGTTCTGTGATTCTGTGAAAGTATATAAGATCATAGAATCATAGAATCATAGAATGCCTAAGGTTGGAAGGGACCTCTAGAGGTCATCTAGACCAACCCCCC
>JAUBNY010000371.1:19200-33832 GCA_032275445.1 Crypturellus soui | reverse complement strand
TTAGAGACAGAGGGTACCTGTAAGCCATGCTGACACTCAGCAGTGCCACCAGCCCTCCAGACTCCTACCGACTGCACTCTCTACCTGCCTGACTCTTAAAGCTTGCACAAGTGACTTAGCAGCCAAAGGTAAAATTTGAAATCCTTCAGAGTACAGAAATAGAGAGTCAGGTATATAACTCACTGACTTGTTCCCTGTCCTGGTCCATAAAAATCAAGAGTATGTAAGTTGAATTTTTCCTGTACAAGGCATCCCCATGTTCTGGAATATGGCTGTATATAATGGAAATATTTAGCAATAGCTAAGATAGTATGAAACATTATCACACAGAACAGCATCCCATGCTTTTAATACTTGCAGTGAAGTTAGGGACAATTCCCTAGATTTGACTCTCAGAATGATTTCTCTGGCACGCAGAGCATTAGTTAGCTGGCATTACCATGAATATAGACAGTAATATAAACAGTTTCTTGCAGAAAGGTGAAGTGACTTATTCTTTCTACAAAAGAACTATGCCTCTTGCTGCCTGCTCTGGGGGCAGAACAACACAGCTTAACTCCTTTAGGATACATTGTAAAACTATGTCCAAAGACATAATTCTAATCACTAGTCTGACCAGGGATATATTTACACTGGGAAACCTTCATGCTGCCTCTTAGAGGCAACCTCGTGACTCTGCATGCAGGGAAGGCTCTAACTGTGAAAAAGAACTCTTTTGTGAACTAAATCTTCCTCATCTGATTTTCAGTCAATCACTGAGGTTCTCTCTACAGCATCCTCCTAAATTTCATCAGGCTTCCTACCGCCTGCGTTTTTTAAAACTGTGAATTCAACTTTTAGCTTGATGGTATTAGCAATCTTAACTTGTGCTTAATGGTGTTTTTCATCTAGTAATGGCTATTTGAGCTCTCCTGGGAGCACTTCTCTATCTGTATTTTCAAAGCTGCAATCTCTTCTGGCTGCCTTCATGCCATGAACAGTGTTTTCTCTGTTCATTTACAGCCTGCTGTGCAAAAAGTAGCCTCCGGAAAGAGGGGCAGTTGGCTGGTGTGTTACATATAGTAGTCTACAAATCTGATACAAAAAGATACCATTAAACCTTTGAAAAGCTACAAGAGCCCTGATATTTGCATTTGTTGCTGGCAAAAGCAATCTGATGTTCTTCAAGCTGAGAAGTTAAATTTCCCTGGTGTTACTAGATGTTAACAGGCAGATATTTCCGATCACCAATGTAAAATAATATTTCTAACCAAGCACTAACTGGCAGGCCTATTGCTCCTGTATGTTTTATTAGCTCCAGTGACTCTACCCACAAAAATATTAGAGGGCAGGCAGGTTAAGGGAAAGGGGTGCAGAAAGAAAATTTCCTTCAAAACCTCTCATCTACAGGAATGAGCTGTGGCAGGTCTCTGCTCTTGTTTGGAAAGGAAAGGAGGACTCGGATGGTTTTGGCCCCATTGCACGGCAAGAGCGACTCGAGGGCTCTGTGAGAGCTGGATGCCCAATGGCTCTGTACGGAGTCAGGGCACAGCCCGAAGGCTGAAAATCCCCAAGGAAAGGGTGAATCTGAAAGCTGCAAGAGAGCTCGTATTGCTCAATTTATTTCAGTACACGTGATAATTCCATTTCCCGTTCTTGACTGCAGGGCGTACGTGCATTTGTCCTCGCTATTCTGCCCACAATGTTTGCTTATTCTTTACCCACTCAGCTATCTGTCTCTAATTAGCTCCTCAACTGAGTACCTCAAGCTGTGCTGTGCATGTCTGGAATGATTTTTGTTCTACTAATGAGTTTAATTTTGGGAAACTCCTTGATCATAGCTCAGTCACTATGAACTATTGACTTTCCATGTGTAAATAAAAGGGAGGGGTGTGGAGGCTTGCTTTCTGTGATAAGTGATGGTGTTTACTTGCCCAACTATTTTCAAGGAGGCGAGTACAACTAGAAGAGAGGAGACAAGGAATGAGGCAGAGAGGTAAATCTACAGCAAAAGCCACCATTCCTCTAAAGATCTCAAGGGAAAAGTCTAGTTTAATCATTCTTCCTACAGTGCATATTTAATACACTCAGCAGAGTTTAGAATTTTTGGAGCCCAGAAAATAAATTTTCCAGAAACGCCTGATGTCATTTATTAATAATTTTGCTTTGTTGCATGTTGAACCTGTGTGGTAAATAATGAAGTATTTTTTCTCTTTTTATGCATAATATTGCATAGAATAAGTCCAATACAAATTGAGCTTTACCTGTTATATTCAGCATCAAAAAAAATTGTAGGATGCAGGAGTTTCTCTTGTTACATTCTGATAAATTAGTGATCACACATGCTTTTTTTTTTTTTTTGAATCTTTCTGGGTTTGGCACTTTGTTTTTGGGTATGGGTGGAGATTACTAGCCTGGTTTTCTAGATCTCCAGCAGTAGCTCAGTTCTTAATTAAAAAGTAACAGAAATGCTTGAGATGATAGTCTAGGTCAATTCTAACCTTGGTCATGTAGAAGCACAATTATCTTCTTATAGTATGTGAATGACCTGAATACTGGAGAGCTCTGCAGATTTCTAGGTAAGTGTGGCACTGGGAAAGTCCAGCAGGACAGTCAGAGAAAGGAACATGTTTTGTGAAAATAAGACAAATGATTTTGTCTAGTTAGTCTAGAGAGAAGAAACAATGAGAAGAGACATGACACTTCATGAATACATTCTGGACGTAGTGACTAGGAAGGAAGGAATGGGTCACATGAATACTTGTTGATTGCAAATTAGAAGTTCTTTGTTCACCTGAGGAGTGAAGTTCTCAAATAATTCTACAAACAGGAAACTTACCGAAAGTTTTAAGATGGTATTTTGATAAATTTACAGAAGTGGTTTGAGAATTGATGGAAATAGAAAACACAGCTCCTGCTATATGTCCTTAGGTATCTTGTTTGTTAAAGTGTCCATGAAGGGTTAAAATTTGCAGTATATTTATATTGTATTACTTCTATGCCTTGAGCTTCTCACTAGTAACTACCAGGAAGGAATAGAACTACTATTCCAGGAAGGAAATGGGGTTGTTTTTGTGTGATTACTCTGAAGTACTATAGGTTTGGCATGGCTAGACACAAATGTAATGTTCTAGGGCTTTGAATGGTGCTAGTCTCTCAAGAGCTTGGCTAGCATTTTCTAGCCAGCGTTAAATTAATTAAGTACAAGAAGGTGAGGGAATTTGTCCCAAGAAGAGATTGTTTCTGCCTCTCAAAGATGACCTTAGTGTTTTCTGTATTTAATTTGTTATAGCAATAACCTTGGATAATGGTAATGTCCTAGGCACACTTTTTAGGATTTGGCTTTTTATTTTTATGATAGTTCCCAACTTTGTTATAGGCAAAAAGGGAATGTTTCATGGCCCATAGTACTAGGGGACAGTTTGCACTCAAGTTCAATGGATCCTTTGGAGTATCTATCTATTACCGAAGCCTCTCCCTCTCAAGGATCAGAACTGTGTCCACCACATAAGCAGTCCTAAACAGTCTTTTCAGATCTAGCAAACAACAGTTGTAGGGAAAAAAAAAAGAGCCTTCCTTATCTGACTTCTTTTCAGCCATGAAGTACATTTCCTTGGGTGTCCTGAGTCAAGAAGAGACAGCGTGAAAGCCACACTCTCCAGACTCTTAAGAATTTTTTGATCTTTGATTTGAATTTATATGAAATAGGTTTATTATTCAAAGAAATTATATACAAATGCGGTAGCTATACTGGAAAGAAAGTGAACTGCTGCAAGACAAATTAAGGAGTCATAGGCAGTAAAAAACAGAGCCTAAATTGCTATTTCTGAAACAGAAGAAATCTTTCAGGAAATTCTCATTTCCTCTATATTGCTAATTTAATAGAACTATTCTGCTCAGGTTCTCATGTTGCATTCATGAATGCACTAGTAACTTGACTACCGTATGTTAGGTAGTCCTATTTTTTTTTTCCCAGCCATTTCCATGTGGGAGAGACAAGTGAAGTCTTTCATTTTCTTAGTGGTATATATTCAGACTGAGGAACAAAGGACCCAAAAGGACTCTGCAGAAGAGAGATAACTGAAGTTTTTAGAAATGCTAGTCATTCCTTGGGTTGCTCAGCCCAATCAGCCTCAGACTGGTCTCTTTTTGTTAAACTCTATGTCTCTGTCTTAGAGACAAACTTTTCTGCATGGATTTAGAGTCATCGGAGGGATGTGGTCAGATTCCTTCAATCCTACTCATTTGGCTATCTTGAAAACAAGGACTAAGACCAGGAATTTCCCTCTGAGGTAAGTGAGTTCACAGTGGAAGGAGCACCCCTTTTATCCCACTCCAAGCTGTACTCCTTTGGAAAATGACTGCAAGCTTTTTATATCACCTTCAATTGCCTAAGTTGTAGGATTCAAACTCAAGAATTCTACATTGTTGCAATCCAACAAGAAATGGAGAAAGCATAAATATTTAAGATATACACACCTTCTCAGTGATGCTGGACAGAACCATTTATACCTAACACCAATGTATCCAAAAAATCTGAAATAGTTATACAATACAGATATAATTTCCAAATTAAGGGTGAAACTTTAAGTCCAATACTGGGACTGGAACTTCTTGACAGTATTTATCTTCAGCTAAAGGTCCTCTGGCTATAACCAGCTGTGCAAACCAGAGGTCACTTAGGCATGCTGATTTTTGATTTGCAGTGAAGAACACAATATTAATACATCTAAGTATCATTTGCATTTTGCTAGAATTTGCATCTTTGCTGTCTGGCCTCTGGCTACAATACAGCAGGTAAAAAAAGATGATACTCTGCAGTGGAGTAAAGGAAATGCTTCCTTTCACTACTCAGAGGATGTATTCATCCAAGAATGAATCAAACTGTTAAAAAGCATCTTCTGGGATCTTGACAACATTTGCCAATAAAATAGCAGTGCCACAGTCAATTGGCATTGACTGCCTCCAAGGTATCTGTTCTCACGAGTGAGAGCATGAAATGTGTCAATGCTAGGTAGGATATTACCTCAGCTGAACTTGCAGCTGACCTCTTTGCTAACTCCTCTCTTGTCTTGCATAGAAGCGGAAAACTTGATGGCTGGCAGTAGCTAGAAGGAACTGCCATATGTGGAAAGGACTCTTCAGTGTTGGTTGGACTGTGGCACGCTGGAAAGAGGACTTATTGGACTAGTACCAGCCATTGGCAATTGTCTTTGACAAGCCAGGAAAAGCAAGGGCTCAACTTGCAAAGCTTAACAACAAACAGCATGTGATCTCGTCACAGTCCTTGTTCCTGAGTCACAAGGTATTAAATATTTAACAAGCGTTAGAGGATTTACACATGTAATATATGAAAGGAGTTTGAGGAAACTTGCTGATACTGAGAAAGGCTCAGGAGGATCTAACTGCTGCCTTTCTCTGGCTTGTGCATAGTTCTCAAGAACTACCCAGACTCTCATCAGATTTGCATGGCAGAAAATTGAGAGCTAACATTCAGAAATATTCCTTTTTTTTTTCTATCATTGTCCTATAGATTTTCTATTAAAGAGCTGGAATATTCTCTGCTTCGGAAATATTGCTTTACTGTTGTCTTTGAAACTGTTGGCTTCTATATACCTTCTTTGGACAACTGGCAAGGTTTTATTTTCTCTTCTTTGTATTTTCCCCTTCAGAAAACATATTCAGTAAAATCAAAAAGATTTGCTAAAGATTTTTATCAACTAGGAGCCAGAAAGAGGAAGAACATAATATGAATAACAAAAAGCCAGACATGCTGATTGAACCTTTTAAATAATCAATGAGGTTTTGCTTTAATCCATGAACTATTTGAACCTTTTAAATAAATAGTTCATGGATTAAAGCAAAACCTCATTGAAACACAATTTCTTTCTAGCTGTCATGAAAAAGCTTTCATTGTTACTAATGATAATGCTTGTATCTGTTGAACCTAGGTTTCAGATGTTGATTTCCATTTTTTTTTTTCTCAAATCCTTTCTATTACTTTAGACTTATTTTATTTCCTGTATCTTGGACTACAATAGATTCTTTCAGACTGGGACAGATGCAATCCACTGGATGATAATAATTATTTAATAGCTGGATGTCCTGATGGGATCCCAAAGTTACCTTATGATACGGAGAACAATCAGATTAGCCACTTGAAATACAGTGTATGTACAGAGAACAGAACTAGACCTCAGTATCTTGCCAAATACAGGTTGGGTCTTCCTCTGCTTGCATATGAAGTATGAAGACAGAGCAACAGTCTATAAATATAGTTTGTTTTACATTTTACCTTATCATAGCAAATCTAAAACAAATGTTAGATTAGAGAACTGGACATAGACACATGAATAGTGTTCTGTGGCTTAAGAAACGACTTTTAGTTCCCTGTTTTTCAAAAGCTAAAAGCTAAAATGACATGGCAAAATATTTCTGTCTCCAGAAGTTCATAAAGTTAAGTAATAAAATACAAATACAATGTGCATTTTTGAAAACTGAGTAGTAAAAGAAAATGTTGAAGAGAAGATTTTGAAAGAATCAGTCACTGTTTCCTCTCCACAGCTATTTCCTTGAAAACTACTCTAATGAAATAATTTGCTCCTCTGAATTAGTCCAGATCAACTGTACAAATGATTCTTCACAAATCTAAGTTTAAGCTCATAAAAATGCTAGAATTTGCTGCTTAATATTGTAAAGCTGAGAGCTTTGTGACTCTGCAAGCTTAGCTAAGATCTTCTATGTATGGATTACTCTAAACTCCTAAGTGTAAATGGCTAGAACTAGCTTGAATTGATTTAATGAGAAAAAAATGCATAGAGCAAAGGATTTTCCACTCATGTCCTTTCAGTTCTATCTAAACTAATTCAAAATTCAAAACCTTGACTCAAACTATCAGCATTTTCAAATATCTTCCTTTTTTTGGCCTCTAGGAACCTAGTAGGCATCCCACAAAACAAAATTTTCAAAGTTTTAGTACATAAAAGTGGAAGAAGGAAGAAACTGCAAACTCTTTCCAGCTTGAATCTGGAAGCCAGCATAGTCATAAACATAACTTTTATAACAGAGGTTCTTTAAGACATTATCATTGGGAAAGGGGCTAAGTAGTGCACGCTTCTTCATATTTCTCTTGCAGTTTTCTAAGTACTTTTAAAATGTTTTTATGTTTTCCAATACAAGACAAAGGCAGAACAAAGCATTATAAAATGAAAGAGAGCAAAGAAGTGGGAGGTTAATTTTTGCATTACATACAGCTCCATCTACTTCTCTCAAATTACTGTCATATTGCCTTTTCTCAAATCGGGCTGTCTTCTATTCAGCTGACCAAATTCAATGCTTTGCACTAGTACTCCGCTAGCACTAAATCTTTTGGGCACTGACTCATAAAGCTATGTAAAAAATCTAAAACGCCCTGCTCCTTCAGGTTAGAAGGATCAGGATGCCCCCCTCAGAAATTTCTGTAAAGCTGTAATGGATAGCCCAAATACTGTGTATATATGCAGAGTATGACTTGATGATGCTGTGTTTTCAACAAAAGCTGCCTGAATTCACCTCTAAAATTCAATTATGGGCAGAAAAGCCTGTGAGGTGGAGAAACTTTAAAAAGTGCAGCTGAGGTTATGGAATACATAGTAGAGTTTCTGTTTTATCCAACCATTGGATAGAAAAAGTTTAGCTATTTTAACGTCTATTCCATTAAGACATAATTAAAGCTAACCTGGTTCCCTTAGTACAGAGATCATACATGCGAGATTAATGAACAACACGGACCCTTAACCTCTTTTCTTCTTCCTTTTTGGTGACTCCATTTTGCTGTCTAGGCGTTTCAGAGGGTGAGTGAGTCCCTGTGGGGTGTGCCACATGTGGGGCACAGCAAGCCTACATGAGCTCCTCAAGAGTGCCATTTCCTCAGCACTGCTGCCACTCACTTAGCTCTGTCTAAATAAAACTGAATTTGCATAACTCATACATAGTTATGAGTTATGAATTAAGAAAGAGCCTGCCCTCTCTCTGCTTCACCTTCAATCATTTTTTTTTTGCCTTTTTCTGCTCTTTCTGCTCTTTAAATATCAGTTAGTGCTGCAGGAATACACAGGCCAAAAGTATTAAAATGAGAAGAGTTATACCTGAGAAATGAATATAAATGACTTTTCTTCTATTTTAGACCTAATTTCTGGGATTATTCAGATTTATGGGGTGAAATTTAAAGGTGACATCATTCAGTGGACAAGATCACAGCCACTTCTCAGTCACTGGTTTGGTGGCAGTTTCCCTTAGTCTCTTCTCATTTCACTGACATCCTCCTCCTCATCACAGCTCTACGCACAGTGGGCATTGTTTCATCTTCACATTTTTAGATTTTGTACCCTGCAAAATCTTTTCTGGGCTATAGGTAAGTGGTAAGATATTAATATATATTATAATCACATAGATGGTAAAATGTTTGAAATTTTAATTAAAAAATAACTTTAACAGGATTTGAGTTTAATATGAACAGCTACTCCATGTCATCTATCAGACTAATTAGTCTTTACTTAAATTCCATAGGAATTCAGAAACAATGCTTCATGCAAAATGCTTCAGATGATACTTCTTTTTTTTGCATTAAAAAAGAAAGAAATTACCTGGAATATAATCACAATGAAGAGGGGAATTTGAATAAAATCAGCTCTTTATTGCTTTTGAATTCAATACCTATGAAACATAAAGCTCATAAATTCTCTATGAAGTTTCAGTTCTTTTATTTTACTATTGGTGGGAGAATTGACAGTGGGCATTGATTACAAAACGATTTTATTTCTTCAGCAAATATACAAAGAGGGTATGCATTAAAATTATTAGAACTTTGAAGTTCAAATCAGCTCTTCCTGTACACATATATGCATATCTAACTATACCAACATATATATTTAGCTGGAGCTGAAGGCATGTGAGAACTATTGCCTGATTTAAATTCTGTGAAGAATCTGTATGAGTAATAAGAGATGTAAACAGTAAAACTTCCTCCCACCAGTATTCAATGCATGTGTAAAAGACACATGTGGCTGACATCCTTACAGTGACGGGTGTACATAAAAAGAAACTGGGAGGAAAGCATATGGTAAAGATGACAAAAATTAAATTCTCCCCCTTATGATAGATACTCTGAACTTAAACCCTCTCTCCTTAAGAAAAGGTCTGCAGCAATGTAAATTGAATTAATAATGAAAATACACAATAAGTGACATCTTAATTTATAATGCTTTCATAGACTACTAGGTACTACCAAATGTGTTAAAAGAGCATAAGTTGTGCTCTTCTGAATCAACCACCTAGGCTCCACCAGATTCTGGCACAGATTGAACAGGATAGAAGAAACACTGTTGGTTCAACTACAACATGAGGCTGGCAGTTTATAATATGTGCATGAGCACAGAAACTTTAGCAATTCCGTGCTGAATTTTCAAGATCATACAAAAAGGACCTTACATCATCATGGCGATATGTAAAAAAGAAATTCTCAGTGTTCTCAATGAACCTCACAGTGCTCTGCAAACTATTTCCTCCTAACGTCCAGGCCAAAATACCTGTAGTTAAACTAACATAAAGTAATACCAGCAAAGGTCTAAAATGATTAAGTCAGATTAAAAAGAACTAAATCACAAGGGCAGAAATTTTGAGGGGAACTAAAACAGTTCCATATGTGTAAGTTTAAATGATTTTATAAAAAAGAGACGTATAAGCCTCATCTTTTTTTTTTTTCTAATACTGTCCTCCATGGATCATATATGGTAAGAGTTTACATTATTAAAAACTTAGAGAATGGTAAATTATAAGTGAAACTCAAAGATTTCAGATTTATTATAGCGGAGAATCCCATTTGAATGTCATTATAGAACTTCCCAGGATCTGTTGCAAATGAAAAAGGACAACTGAACTACCAGCCACAATTCCAGGATTTGGAGCATGTTGCTGCCTAGGAAGGATATAATAATAGCTGTAAGAGAAGTCAAGACCTTGGTCTTGTTTTATTATTTTTATATGTTTATCATGTATATTGATATTCACTTGATAAAGTGTTTTCACTTTCAGTAACCTGTAAGGCAAACCACACCGCTGCATAAGATACAGTAGGAGTAGTTCCTTGCTACTGTAACTCAGCTGGGATACTCACCAGTATGCCTTTCTGGTATATTTAATAACAACATCACTGCCAGTCTTATTAGTTAACACATTACATAGCCTTCTTCACAAATCTAAACACACAGCTGAAAACTGCAAGCTCACAATAGGGTAGTGTTATTTTTTTCTGAACTTCAGGTAGTGCCATGGAAAACCAAGTTCAAGATATTAAAAGGACACAAATGTGATGATGAAAAGAAAACTTTTTCAGCAAATCATTAGGTCATCCATGCTAAATAGACTTCTTTTGATATAAATGTATGCTTCTGGGCAGCATTTGCTTACTTGCTGCCAAATAAAGCAAGCAGTGATAAAGAATGATGCTGAATTACTGAAAAAGAGGTTATCATCAAATTTATTATGGGAGTTTTTTTTTTATAAATCTAAAGCCCAGCTGAAACTAACATGAATGGAATCCCTGTTCCCAGAACAATCTGGGTTTTGTTCTGCAGTGCTCTGCTAGAAAACACCTCCTCAATCGGAATGTAATGAAAACGGATGAAGCAGGCATATGAAACACTGTGTTTCCTGACAGCTGATAACCTCCGTTTCCAACCTGTACATGAGATACATCGGAAGTTCTTCATTTACAGAGTGCAAGAACAAATTTCAGCAAGGATACAGGCTTATGAGAACTGCCTCCTGCAGAGGCTGTTTTTCTTAGATATGTCTCTAAAGAGCAGTTCTGACAGAGACCCATAGTCACCAAAAAGGCTCATGTCCAAACCTTGGTCTAAGTTATACAGTCGATATGATAAGAATGTTCTAAGAGGAAAGAGAAGAGTAACACAAAAAGAGTGATATTTAGAAGTGAAAAAACACAAGGTATTTAGTCATGAAAGGACTCATAAGGATGAGCCACAGTCAAAATCAATGACTGGAAGAGCTCAAGGTGTATTTCCCTAGAGAACACACACATGCGCATGTGCGCACGCACACAAAGACAAAATCAATGGACTGATGGAAGAACAAAGTTTTGATTAGTTTCTGAAATTCTGTCATTGCTCAAGGAGATTTTTTTTCTCTGTCACTATGGATTCTCCATGAACAGTGTTGATATTGGACTACATGAAACCCTAGCTTAGAGAGAATCACAGTAAATGCAGCTGCTCCTTCCTCCCATTTTTGAAGATGAAAGATAATAGCAGTAAAACACAAGAAGTGATTCATGGCTCAGAAATCAAAGTCTCACTGAGAAAGTAAAAACTGCACACCCAAGCAAATGGAAAAAATATAAATCTGAGATGTATAAAAAAGTACACCTCTCCTTTAAATTCTGCCTTTCCTCCAGTACAAGTAGGACAAAAGGAAAGTAAACTTCAGGAGAAAGGCAAATCCAGAGCAGCACAGTTGATCTGTTCCCCTTGGGGATTAGAAAGAACATACATCAAATCCTTGGGGTAAAGAAACTGCCTTGGATATTCTTAGCTGGCTACAAAGACAGGAACTTGGGAACACCAAGGATTTTCCCAAAGGACTGAAAAGAAACTTTTGAAAAGGTGTTAAATGTCACAAAAGCAATTTTGATTCAATATGATTAATGACAAAATCTCTGTAGCAATAGCCCGAAGTTTTGTAATTGAAGGTCTCCAGCTTGGTTTCACAGAGGTAAAGAGCAGATCCATTTTAGCAGTCTTCAGCTATCATCTTGGATAGTTCTTAAACCCCAAAACATTTTTTTTTGTCTAACAAACTTTTGAAGACTACTTAAAAAAGTACAATACAACACTAGTGAAACTTCCATTGTAAGACAGAAACATTCTTGAATTGGTGTTTTTGAGGACACCAAACGGTACATGAAAACAAAAATCTAACTTCCCTTATAAGCAAAGGCTATTAACAGAATCAAATTCATAAAAGCAAAAATATAGACTTTGTCCAAATAAAAATATCTGATGATATCACTCAAGAATTGCTTTTACACTTCAGCAAACTTCCTCTGCCCTCGTGGCCATCAGTCCTGGGGTTTGCTGATATAATGAAATTGTAGTGCTGACACTGAACAGTATCTTGTTCTCTCATTTGTTTTTAGCGTATATTTGCTTGAGAGAGTACTTACTAATGCAGAAACTCTGTGCAGAAACTTGTGTGGTGGCTGTCACACTCTCTGTCTCTGAAAAGACATGTCTAGATTAGTCATGTACAACCTGATCTGTGATTTTCTGTATTTAAAGGTCCTAGGAAAAATAATCAGATATGATCTCAGATTTTTTTTCCTCATTAAAAAGGGACTTAAGCAAAGGGATCATCTAGTCCCAAATGGGCTGTGTGTGCCATCTGATCACACTGAATCTATTACAACGTAATTAGCCTGAGGAGTTGAAGTAGAAATGGTGTGGGCAGAAAAACACAAGATGGCAAAATCTTTCTGTTACTGGCTTAAACAAAGCCAAATGCAGTGGATTTGAGGACTCCGTGTGCTATTATATTAATACAACTGCAATATGTATGTAAAGTGGCTGTAATCAGTGATGCAAAGACACTTGAAGAGTAAAGATGACATATAGTAGTGTTTCATACAGTAGCAATTTTCTATCTTGCACAGAACACCCTCTCTTGAGCAAAACTTAGCAGTCTCCATTTCCAGTAAAACTATGGAGTCAAAGAACTGGGAAATACCAAAGTTATATAGACACTTTGTCTTCCCTGTTTCTATTTTTGATTACAGTTCAGCTTAGATGAACTTGAGAATCTCTGTTAATGATCTGTCTTTGTCATTTTGTAAGTACAAAACTCATAGAGCACTGTCAGGAAGGAAACTTTTACTTGAAGTCTTGATAGTTTTGACATTTGCTGAAAATCCTTGCTTGATGTTTAGATGCAATACGCTGCCAAAATAACACTGTGCAGAATTTTTTAATTATGCACCTGTTCTCCATAATATTGGATAAATCTACCCTGCTGTTAGGACTCCACTTAGAAAAAATCAAGGGATATTTAGGAGTGTTTCTCAACACTGAGCTAACAAATGGAAAGCAGAGACCCTGAATATTTTATCCAAAGTACAAGACAGGCCCCAGGCAAGAGTCATAGGCTTTTTGCTGCAATGACCAGATGGAAATATTAGAGTCATCATTCTGGTAGAACTGTGTACCTGAAGCAGATCTTCAGAGGGGTACAGAAGGCTCTTTTTGTTGGCTGTTTTTTACAACGTAGATATTGGTTTGGGACTCACAGTCAAAGCAAAAAAAATTTTTGCAACACAAAGATTACTAATCATGCATGGCCAACTTCTCTGATTTTAGTTCCAACAATTGCCACAGTCCAAGCTTGTCCAAAGCAGCCATAATCAGGTCATAAATCAGGAGAACAGAGTAATGAAATTGTTATTTGTGAGAAAATAATAAAATCTACTTCTGAGGGAAGAATCTCAATTTACTTGTTTCTGCAAAAGCAGAACAATTGTAATTCAGCAGGAAGAGCACTACATTCCTAATGTTTCATGGTCTGTGCCAGGCAAATGGTACTGAGATAAATGATTTTCAGATTTATTTTAGTCAATCAATATGTACAGACAATTAATTATGTGTGGCCCAATTTGATAAATTGATTCTTTAAGAATTTGTGTCTTTCAAAACTTTTATACTGTTGCTGAAAAGCCAGTTAGTCTGAGCATAGGTGGAAGCAAAGCACATGAGGCAACACACATTTTTCCTTTATTTAGTTCTCCTTGCCTTCCAATACCATGCTTTCAGCTTCCAGTCCTTAGATGATTGCAAAGGACAGCAGCTCTGTAGCTTGTGCTCTTACAGTTCTCAGGTACAGCTGTGCCTGAGCCTAGATTATATATCAGTGTCTCCAGAGGTGACACAGAGGTAAACTTGATGGCAAATGATGCTGTCATTCTGAAGTGAGAATGGGGCCCCTCATGAGCTGCAAGCTGTTTCTGGACTACTTGTTGATAGATCCCACGCCACAGACAACCCTCAGGAAATGTCTTCACAGGACTGGCAGGCTCCACTGCCTCCTGAGAAATCCTCCTAAATAGATACATTTTTATTGGCCTGGTAAGATGTTCTTACCTCTTCCACTGTCTTTCCAACCAGACTAAAAATCTCTACTTCTCTGTCTCCATATTTCTAACTGAATTTCATTTACCACTCTCCATAAATCATACAATGATAGTGCCGTACAAAATACGTATGACTGAGCTTTAGCTTCTCTTTCAAAAGAGTCAAAAACTTTAGTGTTAATAATGCCATATTTGATGCATGCAATACATGAAGACACAGATAAATTCTGTTTTCTGAAATCTCTCTATAAATTCAACATTTTGGCTCTTCATTCCCTTTGGAACAAAATACATTTGGAATTTTTGGAATTTCCTACAGGAATTTTTCCCAGCTGGCCTGAGGTAGAGCAGCTGTCAAGAAAGAACGAAGGAGAATGTGTAGGGAACGATATAGGATTAGCAGAGTTGGGGAATGACAAAGAATTCAGACTGAGCAGCTAACACTCATAAATGTTATTAAGCTGTAGTCAATTGGGGAGT
>JAUBNY010000371.1:0-19100 GCA_032275445.1 Crypturellus soui | reverse complement strand
GGAGTACACTATTTCCTCTCAGTTCAGATTAATTACTTTAGCTTAAAGCAGGGATAATGATGCTGGCCTCCTTTATAAAGCACCTAGAAACATGCAAGTGGAAAACATGCAGTTGTAACTGGGCAGAGGAGGACAGACCAAGTCCGTGCTGGATGCAGTTTAGATCCATGTTGTTCAACTAAAATATATTATGCTCCTCCCTCCAACATTTTTACATCACTGCAATCTCATAGGCAGACTTATAATACTCTTTACCTATATGTTAGCACAGACTATGCAAATAGTAGTTACGCTAAATGAAATCGGGCAACCTTTCTCATTTTACCTCTTACAACAGCATCTCATCCAAAACCACAAAATGAATATAATGAGTGCACCAATGGCATATAGTCTAAGTTTTTCAAGCATGTCAGAAAAAGAGCTTAAACAGTTGCTCTGAGCTCAGCAGTGAGTTTCACCCTGTGATATATAAAATAAATCGAAGGAAGAATACTCTTAACTGCACCTCTGCATTTTTTTGCCCCATGAAATGGAAATTTCATCCATTATATGATTTACTCTATCACTTGCTGCTCAGACTGGAGGATACAAACCTCCAATTCAGCATTCAACCTGGAAACAAGAGATTGCTGCAGAAAATAACCCTTGTTTTGCATGAAAACGTCTAGCCCTGATATGGATAGCACTCGATAACAATCTTGTCAAACTTTATACAGCTGTAATCAAAGTTTACTGTGATATGCTTTGCCATC
Source organism: Crypturellus soui (assembly GCA_032275445.1). Lineage (NCBI taxonomy): Eukaryota > Metazoa > Chordata > Aves > Tinamiformes > Tinamidae > Crypturellus > Crypturellus soui. Next base: position 18,348 of record JAUBNY010000371.1, on the reverse strand, counting down.
CTGCTGCTATTTATATATCTATAAACACTGTTTACAGTGATATACAATGTTAATGGCCCTGACAACACCACTCAACAGAAGCACAGATGTTGAGAGCTGTGCTTATGCAATCTGTATTACTGTTTTTTATCTACAGAAACTTAGTTGAATAATCAAAGTTGCCATATTTACCATAGAAGAAACACAAATATCCACGTTAAATGCAAAGATATGCCATTTTGCATGCCACTTTATATGCAAAATGTCTCAAATCACGTGTCTGAGCAGACAGCTACTTCTCCAAATCTACTTGGAGAGTCTACAAAGTCAGTAATTTACCACTGCATTTGTTTTCTACGCAGAAGGAAGAGGAAGAAAAATGGCCAACTTACGATCTCCTTGACAACGCACAGGACCCACAGATATTTTGGCTTCAGAGCCAGGTCGGTCAATGTCTCCCACCACTACTTGACTCACTGGGAGGTGCTCTTTGTACGACAACATCCCAGTGTCTTTTCTCCTGAATGACAGAGAAAGAGAGAGAGAAAAACAAAAAAGGAATTTTCTTGTGAAATATATAAGAATACATTAAAATGTTTTCCTCCATTATGTCCAGTGGCCAAATCACTGAAAGAATATAAACACAGTCACAACACAATTTTATCCTCTAAAAAAATGGGTCTCAAATGGCATCTGCTTATCTACTATAGCAATAATGGTGTTTACTGAAAAGCAGTTGGAGAGCAGCTATTGTCATAGGAATAAAAGCTGATTAACAGCTTTCATTACGGCCAATCGTGAGCTGAGCTTGAATTCTGTGTGTCTTATGGCTTTCTAGACTGACCTGCTCCTTATTAGCTGCACAATAGGTTGATTTCTTTGCTGGTGTCCTATGAGAGCAAAACAAGAAATGCTAACACTTTCTAGTAGTCTGTCTAGTTTCTTCCATCTGCAGCCAGTTACTATCCTAAAGACGTAGCCTCACATACCAAGCAAAGAGCACTTCTATTGCATGCAGTGCTTTTAGTATTATGCTAATAAAACAGAGAAAATGAGGAATAATTATATGGTAAGACTTATTATCTTAGCCCTCACATTTCCAGCATTAAATATCTAGATCAAAAAATCTAAATTCATGACATTCATAACATGAGTATGCAGTTGCAGCTCAATCCTTGAGTCCAACATTTTAGTTAGCAAGATTCCTAAAATTCAATTTACAGTCATGTCTAGAAGCTCCTCATTTCAACTGCACTGACAAACCTGGTACCTTTTTCATGCCTAGACCAAGTCACTACACACAGATATATCATTTTTTCTTTATCATTTCAGAGGCTGATTCCAGCTGGCATATTGAAGGCTGTTCCTGCCAAATAGAAAATAAAACAAAACAAATTTAATTAGCTACCTCTCATTCAGGTGCCTTTTTTTGTTTGTTTGTTTTACATAAACACATGGGAAGCCAGAAACAGCATACAGGAAAAGGTACTCTAAGTATCAAGATGATCCTTTGTTGAAGTAAAAGAAAGTTAGAGGAAGCGAATGAGTCCTAATTTTTCTCTTTTTCTTTCCTTCTTTTTTTTTTTTTTAGTTGTGCCTAGCCATATTATTTAGTATATAAAGTAACCAACTTTTGGATCTAGAAATTAATTCCTTTGTTTAACAATAACGTAAGAAGAGGGATCAGTATAACCAGGCTTTGGAAAGGATTTCAGGAACCTGAAAGTCTTCATCGTCTCTGAAATGGATGACTCCATGATCTGTATCACTAGATTACTGTTAATTGGGAAGCACAGCATGTATTAGCATGATCTACAATAGTGCCCAGAGATTTCCACTAGTCTAGAGATGCTGTCTCCAGTCACCAGCCCCACTGAGCCCTTCTAAAGAGATGGAAGATAAAACACTCTTTTTAAGGGAAAAACAACAGAGCTAATTAAGAAAATAACTATCACTTTTTAGAATGACAACTCATTGAAGTGGTGTCTGTTCTCTGTGATGGAGAGAGTAAACAGAGATTTAATTAGTACAGTTTTGAAAAAGTCAAGGAGAAAACAGGACAGGACAATTTTCTTAAATCTATATATATTTTTCGCCTTCAGAGAACTTGCCTAGCTTCCTGGACCCTTTGTATTGCTGAGATCACCAACTGTCTAGGACCACAGACAGCAGCTATTCTTGATGCCACAAACAGAGGTTGTTATGACTGCTAAAAAAGAAGGAAAAAGAAGAGCAGTAGACTCTTTAGGGTTATCTTCTAAGTTGTAGTCTATCACTTTTTATCTATAGGTTGCAATGCTCTTTGCAAAGGTATCATTATCTTCATCTTGCAGACAGAAGATTTAAGAACAGCGAGATTAAAGTCTTCTCTTTAAGAAAAAAAAAAAAGAAAAAAGAAAAAAAATAAGAATGAATAACACAGCCTGGTTGATAGTCCTTGCATTCCATTCCTGCTGAACATCTATATCCATCATAGATGTAGGTCATCATTTCACTCTTCCCGAGATTTTCCTCTGAGATCGGCTTTCTCTGCTGATTGCTACTCTTTCAAAGAAAGCTTTAAGGATGGAGACATCTATTTAAAATAATGAATTCATCAAAGAATAGTAAAAAGAAAACTACTAGTATTCTACTTCTTTCCTTCCCTTCTCACAAAATGAACTAATATTTCAGCTATATATAAGAATGCCAAAGGGCAATTTTCTTCCTATCACCAGTAACTTTCACTGCTTTGAAGGAAATAAAAAGTAGTAATTTTCCCCTCCCCTCTTTATTTAATGAGCATTTTCCTACTTGTATGAATAGCTTATTTATGTATTTAATGATATGATTACGGCAAAGTGATTGTCACAGCAATAAAACTAAGCATTACAGTTATTTCCAGGAATAACCTTACTTTCTTATAATTGTTACTTGTCTCACTCTTGTAGGAAAGACTTTCTCTTCTGCAGAGGAGCCACTGAGTGTTCAGAGTACTAGACTGTGAGCTGGGGGAATGGAGCTGTCTTTTCTCTCACAGGAGTCAAACAGTTCATTACTCTCAACAGAAAAGGGTAATGACAGCTTCTGCCCCACATGTGCTCTAACAAGACGAATACACTTGAGAAATTGAGTGGCTATATCAAGCTCTTCTCAAGTATTTGTAGTTCCTCTGGACATACTGATCAGTGCTGACAAAGTTAAAAAAAGTTATAAGCTAAAGACTGATTAAAAGGTTTGACTTTGTACTACAAACTCAGAAATAATCCCAGATGGAACACTCAATTCCTAGAAGTGATAATGCTTCTGCTGGTATTTAAGGACTTTGCACATTAAGAGAGTGGAGAAAGTCTCTGAAGTCTTTCCTCACCAAAAAAAATCCCCTTAAGAGAATAAAGACTGAATTCAGTGTGTGTCATATTCCTATTAATAGCCAAATGGGAAATGAATGAATCTGATCAAATCCTGTAATTATTACCACGGGTGATTGATGAAATCTCAGTGTAATTTTCTATTTCTAATTTCTATTCTTATATATAAAAGTCTGCAAAGTGCTTCAGGGTTCCTTTGAATGAAAGCATCAGATATTAGTGTAAGATTTATCATTGTTTTCATTAAGATCAACTACTTACTCTTTATAAGCATTCTGTGGTATTTTAAAAAATGCATTATGTATATGTCAGCAAATGACTTATTCAAAGTAACGATAATATTTTGCACTACTATTAATTTGTTTGTATAATGATTTTATATAAACAGACTTCTGATAGAGGAGTCATTAATCTTTTCCACTTTTGTTAGACGTCAGTAAAGGCACTGCACTTAATTATCAGTTCTGCCCTACACAGAAGAACACGTAAAGAATGTACAATTAGGAATAGATTTACTTTTAAAGATATACTCATATGACCTGAGGAACTAGAGCTGTTTTGAGAATACAAAGCAGACACCTACTGTATGGAACCTGCAGTGTTAAGCAGGTATTATTTAATTATTAATAATGATTTGAAGAATGTAAACTCCTGAGTATTTCCATTCTAAGGGTATACCACAAGACCTAACCTTTTAATATAGAAACACCTTTGCTGTAATCCCTGAATTTCCACAACCTGAGGGAGGTATAAAGCAGTTTAGTCCAGCTAATGCCTGTAAATGAACAACCATTAAAAAAAATTGTTTTGGGGAGGGTACAGATGCACAAATTATTAGTGTTTTTTAATTCCAAAAATATTTGGCAAGAATTTTATTTAAATTAGAACTGCTAAGAAGGGCTAATATTACAGAGACTTTAATGAACTATGCAATTGGCAGCAGTCTTGATAATCTGGAAGCTAGTTACTTGCTAATAGGTAAACTGTAATTAAAAGGATTAAAAACACGACAAACAAAAGCAGGATTAAAGCAGAACTAGCTAACTTTTGAAAGGTTCTGATAAAAGATAGTTCATTTCTTTTTCATGTACATACAGCAGTCAAAACGTACTTTTGGATTCTGCCTGTTCCTCAGGCTCTGCCCTCACAGACTGAAAAGTGTCAGCCATAATCAGCCAGTGGAGAACTTTCCTTCCTGCTTGAGCTAACTCTTCTCAGGGATTCAGACACAACTCCTGCATATCCTGCATGTCTTGTCACCGCACATACCCTCATACGGTAAGTTGGAGCTAATGGTTCTCCTTTGATCTGACTGCCAAGGGGTGTTATGGAAAGCTTCTCATTATTATAGAGGATCATAAAAATAACAGGGAATCATAACTCACTTCTAGATTTTTACCACACTGGCATCAGAAGGGCTGAAGCTGTGTTAAACATGCTGTTCTCTATATCTAGCAAGAAAAAGAAGGAAAGTTTGAACTCTTACCATGAAAATTGTTCTTATTTCCTACATTGTTTTATTGACCAAAGAGGAACAATCAGACTGTTCTCCCTTTCTTCCACCATAATATAAATCTATTTTATGGTTTTACTGGGGGGTGAGCTTCCCTCTAGTACTGTTTATGATTTAATCTTGCAAGACACTAAGGTTGGGACCAGGTCCCAAAATGGAAGCCTATCGAGCCACGTACTCAAGTGCTCTTCTGCCTTGAGTCCTCAGTGAAACCCAGCGAGTAGATTCACTTTATGAGCACAGCTCTTCCTTAGCACAGTAGTCTCCAGCACCCAAATTACCAATTTAAACAACTCCATCCTTTGACGTGTTTTAGTAAAGAGAAATTATACCAAAGACCTGCTGACTATGCAGCAGACATAAGTAATCCTTGTTAGAAATTTAAAAAGATTGTAGAGATTAAAAGATCTTAACACATAAACATCATATTCACAAATAGTCCCACTACAAGTACGAAGAACAAAGTTAAGATTCCCTTAATGACAATGAGCTGTGTGAAAAGTCATTGAAATCTGAATTTAGTGCAAGCTACTTTTATACTTCCATGTGAACTTCAATATTTCTTCTTTCCAAATTGTCCAGTTTAAGTTGCATGCAGAGACAGGTTTAATTCACATTTCTGGGCTAGAGACTTAGATCTTTGAGAACTGGCCTTCAAGCTGAAAAAAAAACCTTTAAAACTATATTTTGTAAAATAAATTTTCTTCTTTGGACACCTCTTAAATCACCTCCTAAATCTTTTAATGCCAAGCCTATTAATTAAATCCAGGTTAATTTGAATTTTGCAAACATCCTTATGAGGATTATATACTTTAGTGGTGATCAGAAAATGAATACCTGATGAGGTACAGGGTATATAATTCACAAACTTGGTAATAAAATTCATAATAATACTTTTTAAAGGTAATGAAGTCTAGATTTTGTTTTTATAAGAATCTTGGAAATCATGAGCCTTTTAAAGACAATGCAGCCAAACAACACTTTCCAGAATGATCAGGCATGGGGAACTGAAGAGAACAGTTTCTGATACCTGGTGATAAAACTCTGTATCACTGTGGAGTTTCTGAAAGACATTCTGTGAAATTTTGCAGTAAAGAAGCTGGCATGAAGCCTGCTCTGTTTCTTTCCTTTTCTCTGTTTGTCAAGAGATGGGACACAGAATCCACAGGAATTCAGAAGGAACCTCAAAGTCCAGAAAACACTCCAGTGATCCCACATATCAGAAAGGAGATTTAGATCATTTAGATTGCTCCTAAAGGACTCTTGCTTGAAAGAACTGCTTGGACTTTCCTCTCTACTGAGAGTCCAACTACTCTTCTGACTTCACTTAATTCCATACCTACACATTTTAAGAATGAAATCTAAGAAGCTTATCATAGTGTAATTGATTTCTCACACCTCTAGATCATTGCAACTGTCAACGATTTAATTTTATTTTTTGTCTGTTTCAGAGTCTGTCACATAGGACAGGAAATATATCTTATCAAAGCAGTATCTTCTTTGGGAGAAATGCTAAAGCCTGTACTGTGCTGTCCCTTCCATCCTGGGTGATCATGAAAGCAAGATTATTTGAAATTCAGTTGAACCCAAGAAAATTACATCTTTTCTCTGGAAGTAGGGCCAAAATGGACTTTTAGCAGAATTTTACAAACAAATTTAGGTTGGACTCAGCAAATAACTTGCCCCAAAACCTCTATTTTAAAAATTAGTTACAATTTTTCTCTGGTATCTTCAAAACAGTTTTTTTTAATCTCAAAATATTTTAAAATTCAAAAGATCTCTTGAAAAATAAAAATAAAACAATCTCTCTCGCCAAATCCACAATGCTAGAAAAAATCCAGTCCATCTTTAAGAAATTATAAATGCTTTATTTTATGATGGAAACTTAGATGTTTTAAAAGTTTTAAAATACATGTATTAAATAGGTGTGATCTGATAAAGGGCACAAATTAAACAGCTCATTGAATTATTCAGATGTTTCAACCTGTTTCAACCTGCTTCCTTATCAATGTGATAGAGCAACCTGCAGACATTCCATCGCTCATTCACAAATTCTGAAACTTCTGATGAAACAGCAAATACCTTCGCTCAGAGGGGAAACAAACAAACAAACAAAAACAAAAAGCAAATCAGGAAGAAACCTACTAAGAATTACGAGCTGTTTAAAATATTCTCTAATTTTATATCCCTGAGCATTTTTAATTCTATTTTTTGTACATCTGTGTGTATACTTAACATCAGACTGTCACTAACAGAAAGTTAATATTTTACTGTGTGCGTACCAAAAGTGGTTATCTAATGAAACATATATTTTTAACATCTGCATTATCATATATATTACTACAAGACTGATGCAGATATAAATGATAAATTCCTATGAAGGAACAGTTATCCAAATTACTAATTATCTCAAACATTTGGATCATGTATCAAACCATCATGCCAAATGTGCTTTTGGCAGGATTTTTTAAGGCACAGGAATCTATATTGGAAGAAATATTAAAAATCCCAGAGCAGCAGCTCGGGGGTTTCATTTCTTGGAGCTTTTGACAACTTTGACAGTTTTATTTCATATGACTGAAAGAACTAAACAAAAATAATTGAGCACGGCACAACAAAATAACAGATGGTTATATTTAAGTCTGACTTCAGCACATCTACACCTATTATTTCAATATAATAATTTCAATAATAGGGTACTAACATGCATGTTTTGTTTAGAATATGGGCCACAACACTTAATGAAGTATCTGACTTCCTGCACTTAGGAAATTTCAGAGACCTCGACCATTCCTCCAACCATTCCTCCACTGGAAAACTGACAACTTACTCGGATTGATTCTGCACTAGGGAGCAAGAGTTACCAAAGTCTCTCTTGTAGCTACTGCAAGAGAGTGCAGTCTACATTGCACAGCATGTTCTCTCTTTTGTACTCATTCGCCTCAAAATCTCTCAGAAAGTTCATTTCAGCCTTTTTCCCTCCACATTTTTTCCTTTTAACTCTCCTAAGCATTTCCTTGTAGAGTTCATTCATGCATCACATCCATGGATATTCCTCCAACAAGACTGAAATCTACAAAGCAGTTCAACTGTTTCCTTCCCTCACTCTACTCTTTCCTCCTTCATCTCTTGATTGCTCCATCTGCCACGTGTGCATTAGCTAACTTTATGTGGAATCTGATTTACCTAACATCTATAGACCAATTTAACATGTAATTTGTCTTCTCACAGGGAAATCTAGTGCACATGATAACTAATGAAGCCCATGAGGAAATGCTGCTAATGACAACATGGATTCCTTTCTTATAGCCAGAATTACTTTACCCCCAAACACCAAGATGAACATGGCTGCTGTAGTACAGTTCACTTCAGCAGCTTCTTATAGCCTATAACAGCCTATACTGTAGGGAAAACATAGATTGCAACTTAGGGGTAGGATATTTGAGTAGATAACCTCACAAAATCTCCTTCATCCATATGATAAGTAGGTCTTCCAAATTGATATCTCTTGGCTCATTTTTCATGCATACTTTCTCCTTTGTCTTTATGAATCTATTGTTTTAGTTTTACTTGTTTAGTAAATAAGACATCAGAGTCCTTTTAGCCTTTCTTCTGGGCTTCTTTCAAAACAGAGCTTGTTAGTAAGCACAGAGCTGTCTCACATGAAAAATGTTCAACTTTGGTGTATTCGGTTCTATATTCTGTAAAAAAAAAATGCACTTTATTACTTTTGTATCATGGATGACATTATGGGAAAGACAGAAAAATGACATTACTTGCTAACCATCACATGGGATAAAACCATACAAAATGCCAGTATCCTTGTTCAAAATAATCACCTAAGCAATTCATAAAAAGACAAAAGGTGTGGAAAAATTCATGTTATATACTATATTATATGTAAAAATCTAAGACAATTCAGCTATTCCTTTCCTTTCTGTAAAGGCCCCAGCACTTTAAGAAAAGTGTAGGTATTTGAGTCTATTTTTCACTAGGCTCTTTCTATTCTGCCTGAACTCAAGCTTTAAATATAAAAACACAACATCCTATTTTCTATACCTACAAAATGCTCCTGTTCTCATTCTTGAGATAATCCATTTTTATAGTATTACATACGATCTAATTGTCTCCCCCAAGAAGAGCCAAGCCATCCATTAGTTCTTATTCAGAGGTAACTATCACATCGTACTTCAATTTTCTCTTCAGTCCCATCAGTTGCGGGACAGTGTTTCCCATTTTACTCTTGTGTGTGAGGGGAAGGACGGAAAACACGCAAGAGCAACAACTCAAATGGTCACTTATGACAGCAGGACGGGGAGCCAGTTTAACAACTCTGTTATGTGCTGCTCAGCTAGTACATACGTTTGAGGCTTCTCACTCAGCATGAAGACTTCTTAATCTACTGTTGCCCAGAGTTGGAAATGGTCAAATCATTACTTTTTCTCTTCAAACCTACCTAATAACTAGATTATTGTTAACTGTAAAATAAATGCTGCCTTTTCCTAACTGTTTAAAAGCATCACTTCAGAATATAAATATAAGATAGGCTAATCCTGCCCTTTATTTTTTTTTTTGAGCCTTTAAACTAACCTATAACTTTCAAGAAAAAAGCACAAACCTCAAAAGAAAATCCAACAAAAGACCTTGAAGAATTATCTACAAATTGTTCTATATACATAATACATAATGCTGCTACACCTACTGAGGAAGGAAAATGGTGTCAATTATCATGAAAGATCTTTAGTTAGAAGAAGAATTAAATATCCATCTAAACAACATTTTAAACACACTCATTCATCACAAATAATTATTTGGAACTGTCTGCTCCAAGATGTACAAGCACATTTAAAGTAACGGTGCAGCATAGAGGTAATTAACAGATGTCATTTTTTTTTTCATTATGTGCTATAAAGCACAAGGAAAACATGGGTATTGTTGCTCTGCCTCTGCTTGTAATGACAGGCTTATGTCGGTAAGAATTAATTGCACTTCGATCAGTCTGTTTTTAGTGCTTTCGCACATGACCCTGTTCTGGAATTAAATGCTACCTGATCCATGGGTTAAACTTGTTACAGCCTTTTCATGTTTTTATGATACTCTTACTTCTTCTGTGTGTGTATATAAACCCGCATATAGATTGTGTCAGTAACAGGGGAAATCAGACAGGACACTAAAACACAGGCCGTGGTGAAGTTTTTTTTAAAAATTGCATTCCTGCAATACATGTGACTGGGTCAGATCTGGAGGCTGAGAGTTTCTTCAATGCTTTAGTTAGGAAGTCTTCTTTCCAGGCCTTGCATTTATCATCACTTTGAGACAAGAGAGACACTGAGAGCAGGACTCGGGTTATAGGGAAAGTATGGCCATTTATACTAACTTGGTATTAAATATTAGGCCAAATTCAGAAGCCCTAGTTCAGAAAAATCTTACACTGTTTTGCTGCAAAACAACTGATTGCAGAATAGCAATTATTTCTATGGCATTTTTGGCTGTACTTATACAAGAATAATGCCCTATACATTAGCCACCATATTTTATTGCTTCCATGGTTTTCCGCTATTCTTTTTAGCCTTTAAACTCTCTTCTTCTTGTATTACACATAACCACTCTTTTAGCTACTGAAATAAAGTTAGCAGAATTCACCATTCATTTCCTAACTCAATATCCGCTGAACTGAGCCTTCCTTTCCTTAGCACAATCCCAAAGATGGATGAAGACTCTCCAAATAAAGAAATCTCTCTGTAAGACTTCTTGCATTTGCTACTGCTGTGTTAGTGCAGGTTCCTCACATGGCCCTGAGTACTTGGGCTGCAAAGGCTCTGGCTTTGTGAACTTTAATTTGTGAACTGTTAATGTATTTTTTTTCTTTTGTGATGGCTTAAATGTCATTAACGCAAATGCTTCTTACCTTAAAATTAAATAGAATAGTCTATGAAATAAAAGTTACCGCATGGACATGGTTATATGGGGAAATCTGTTGCTTCTACCAGTGAGTGAAGACTACACAGACACCACTTGCAGAGGCTGCAGTAACTGAGATCAGCTCTGTAGTACTGCAGGCTGTCACACTACCTAATCCTCTTCAGAAACTCATCACATGTCAATTTGGAAAGCCTTTGTCTGCTCTGCCCCAATACTCACCTGAAATCTGCTGTGGAACTGCTACACTGGCTAAACATCCTGATTTCTAGGTTTAATACATTCATAAATAATTCACTCACAGGCTATTTCTTTTAGTGCTTGCCAATGTCAGTCAGCACAAAGTTTTTTGCTCATGTTTACAGAACACATTTTCAGAGAAAAAGATATCATCATCTTTTAGCATGGGAGGATGGAATAGCTGAAACTAGCCTATCCACACAGCGCTGTGGAAACAAACCCTGGGAAGCCCTGCCCTGGGAGGCAGTCTGGCCGTGCTGACAAGGATCGTGAGTGAGCAAAGAAGCCTTGCTAAAAGCCTTCTGGAAAATGTAAGAACCAAAGAGATATTCCATGGAATCACATCAAATCTACCATCCAGGGCTGATGCTGAAGACAGGAGCTGTTATTCAGGCCAGCCTGGCCACCTTCTGTCATTCCTTCACCTTTTGCTTTCCCATCAGGCCCCAGTGCCATGGTAAAAATGTTTAAGGGCTCATTCCTGCCCAGCAGAAGGTTCTATAGAAAGTTTTAAGTAAAGCTAGGTATGAATGACCATCTGATTCGCTGCACTCCATAAGAATTGAATCACTTCACCTAACCTTCACTAAACATTAGAGCAACATGTAGAGTAACTCCTAAAGAACTAATGTTACCAGAAAGCAATGGTATCAGAAAGCATAACACTTTAATGTTTTTTGAATTACTGGGTAACATTCATATTTCTTAAAAAAGAAATATCCCTGACATGTAAAATAACATGTTAGGGGGTTGCTTTAGTTTCCTACAAAGAAAGAAAACATGTTTTATGGAACGTCAAAATACTTTGCTGTTCTGCTTACAAAGGCAATGTGCTATTTCCATCACTAAATTTATGTCGTGATAAAATTCTGGCAATTGACTGCATCCCCTCATTTCTCTTTCTTGCTCCCTTCTTTGATTGAAAATGAAGAAACTAGCTTTAGCAGAGTAGAAGATTAGATGCTAATAAACAGAAACTTTTAATGCTTCCATGAGACTTGCATTTTCTTGAGATGAAGTCTTTTCTAGTGTGCTGTAATTGTAAGCAGTATGTATCCTCTATTAGGCATTATTTGAAAAAAAAAAATAAGGGTAGGGTAGAGGTAGAAAAAAAAAAGATTAGGTAGAGGATGAAGGAGGAAGGGACAGGTGGTCCATCTCAGTTTCCAGCAAATCCTGAATAGCAGCAATAAATTGTTTTTCATTCAATTCCCCTTACGAATACACAATAAGGATAAAATAAATGCTGGCCCCCAATTGATTGCCTACAGAAAAATAAACTACTGTTTATGACAGACCTTAATATCAAAGCAGATCTTGGACATCTTTTTGGCAAGGAAAAGCTGACGGTATTTATGTATACAGATTACAAGAATATCTGCTCCAGCAGCTAAAAATCACATTGTGAGTCTAGTTAACAGAAAAGATAAACATGACATCACAAATAAAAAACTGATATAGCTCTCCAGCAAACACAGAAATACGATGGAAGAGTCCATTCGCGATCTTCACAGTTTTAGTGGCCATGTCTTTTTCTACACAAATAATAGCATGCCACAATGGTCATAAAATGTCCCACAGAAAATCCAGCCCTGAATACTCTCTATCCAAAAGCTCCCCAACTGTGGGAAATGTACTCCCCAGAACTCTGAGTTCTCCAACTGCAGCAAAGCATCAGTATCATGCTACTCTGATAAAGGATTAACCAGAAAATACCTTTCCTTAGAGGAAAATCTGAAACAACAGTAACAGGAACATTGCACCTTAGTAGCTTGCATTTCCTTTTGAACATCCAATGACTTTGGTGTTTCCAAGTACAGGTGATTTGCACAATTATTTCTGTTCACAGCTATCAAGGGTGTTTTACGTACTGCCTAACAAATGTTTTTATTTAGTAGCAGAACATTTGCATTCCTTGCTTCCCAGTGAATAAAGACAGTAATCCCTCCATTTGAATCAATCTCTAACTTTCAGCTAGAGCTAGAGTTGGGAACTTTATAGTTTTAGGTCTAAAAACCCCAAAAGCCAATACGTGCTATTGACATCTCTTTGACTGAAGCCACAAACACAGTTGGTTTAAAAATAAATAAATAAAAACAATTGTAACAGACTTTTCTAGAAAATAATCAGGAATGGCAAATATCCAACAATGCAATTACAGAGCATTTCTTTGTATAATATTGTTTGCATTCTTCTGAAACAGAGTTGATAAATTGTGGAAGACACCTGCCCCTCCCTCAGGACACTTCTGCAAACAATATATATCTGTCCTGAGACTTCTCCATGAAACATTACTTTTGCATAACAAAAAATTACTAGACATAAATTACTTTTATAATCAAGATTTATTTTATGATGTATTGTCATTACAACTTTTGCTCTTCTGAGGCAAAGAAAGTGTGAGTACATTCACTATTATTAATTATTTTCATTTAATGAAATACAGCCCAGGGACCCAGCAAGGATCAATTCTCTACTATATTTGGTGATTCATGAACAGAAGGGAAGTCAGTACTTTCTCTAAGAGATTATGAAACTAAATTGCCTGCTTCCGCTTGTCTGCTTTTCCAGGGTATGTCTATATAATATGATGCAATGACATACAGAAACCATCACACTAATGCTGAATATGACAGTTCAAGTATCAGTAATAGTCATTTTAGGATGAGTTTCTGCCAAAAGCTGATCTTACTATGAATGAATTCCTGCACATCATCATCAGCTTCTTGCTCCAGCTCTCCCACTTTATCCTGAGTCCCTTTTTCTTTTCCCTCTTCAGTTCTTCCACTTTCCATCTATCCCCTAAGTAAATCACACTGCATTTTCTTTATTTATCTCATTCCATTTTGTTGTTCTCCATTATAAAATGGAGATTAAAACAAACTGTTTCTCAGTTCTCTTCATAAGGAGAGTTTACAAAGATACCTCGGATCAGTTGCTGTGGTCTTTAAGATGAGGCTCAGCTCCCTTTTCACAGATTTTAGGACATTGTTGCCTCCTTGATGGATCCTGTCTGCAACAGCTCAGCCATTCACCTCGGCTGGAACTGCAAAATGACAGCAGGTGACAAGGCCATTTTAAGAACACGAGTTGATAAGGTTGTTGTGCCAGTTAGGAGTTTAGATTTGCTTCCCAAATCTTATAAAAAGCCTCTTCGCATTTCTGATTTATGATGATTTTCGTTGAGGAACACTGGATACATATCCTGTATTATTTGGTATTATTTGGTATTATTTGGTATTATTTGAAACAGTTGATCATTGCGGACCATTAACACATTCTATGCCATACTCACTAAGCACTGGATAGGAGATTACATTTAGTGATAGCATTTTTAACAGCCTTATTTTACGGGAAAAGCAGCTAAAAATAAATACATGCTTTTTCAATGTACTTGAACATTTTTAATCAGGGACCTATATTTTTCTATATTTATTTTTCCCCCTCATCACATCCCCTACAATGACCTGCAGATTTTGCCTTATAATTTTCTTTATAATATTTACCTAATTGCTGGGAATTTGGCTTTTTCTTTGCTTTTTCTAAATTTTTGTTTGATTCTACTTTCATGATATAAATAAATAAATACCTCAGAGTATTTCAGTGAAGGTAACTGTAAAATTTATGCAGCAACCTCAGCTCATAACTCAAGACAGATTTTCTTTTCTTCAATCTACATTTAATATAATCTTATAAACATTTTCAGCTGCATAATTCCTTGTTTCCGTCGACCAAAAGCAGAGCAAAATTTAGCATTTGCGATAATGCAAATGAATACACAATATTAGCTCTTCTAAGATAGTGGTTTAGGTAGAATGATTTCTTCCCAGTAACACAATTCAGTAAAATATGAAAAAATAACATCTGAATTCTATTAGTAAGCTTGCTTATTTCTGTTGTGTAATGATATGTCTAAAAGTTGCATGCAAAATAATTTTCAGGGTTATTGCAGAGGATTTATTTCTATGTGTATATCCACACAGCTACCCATATAGAATTCTAATGCTATTTTAAAGACTAGCTTGAAGAGAGTTGACAAATATAAGCAATGAATGACGTACGACCTGATTTATAAAGTTTTCATTGCACTCTTAGACAATTCTTAAAAATTTCAAGGGAGCTCTATGGATCATATTTACTATTTTTTGCCACTTATAGTAGGCTGAGAGCAAACAAAAAGCAAGAATATCCCTTTTTTAGGTGGGGGGGAGGCAGGATAAAAATGTAAAGCCATGACTACTGACAAGATGACTAGAAATCTGG
The DNA here is from genome assembly GCA_032275445.1 of Crypturellus soui. Lineage (NCBI taxonomy): Eukaryota > Metazoa > Chordata > Aves > Tinamiformes > Tinamidae > Crypturellus > Crypturellus soui. Next base: position 3,084 of record JAUBNY010000371.1, on the reverse strand, counting down.
GGACAGCCACAGATTATGCAGCACAAACACAAACCAGAACGAGGGGACAGGGGTGTGGTCAAACAAGCACCCAGTTCCTGAAATTAATACACGTTGTATATTTTAAACTGTTTTTATAAGTCTAGATAAAACAAAAAGCAGTTTTAGCTTCTTTTCTTGGTGTTAGAGACATTGCCTTTATTACCAAATTTGCAGAGTTTAGGAGAGGTTTGCTTTGGCTTGCTCTGACTGCTTACCCTAAACTGTACAAGCAACCTTCCTCTTCAAAATAAAGTAATGCAGGAGACATATACTAATAGTTCCCAAGGAAAAAGGAATATGGAAGAAAACTTGCATTTTTTTTAATCATATCTTCTGTAGTGCTAATTGTCAGCGGAGAAAAAACAAGAAGGGAACAAAGAATAATTCTTTTTCTAAAAAATGGTATTTTGCAACTGTCTGAGTAATGAACCGATAAAATACTTTTTGCACATGACTCTGAAGAAAATATCCCCATCAAGTATGGAACCTGATGCAAAAACGTATCTAAAAGCTTCCTGGGATTTTTTTTAGGGGAGGATATATGATTATTTACTCTTCTATCCCATAAATACAGAATATCTTATATGGAGAACATATATATTATATATATATAAAATATGCTATCACACTGAAAAACGAACAATGAAAGCAGATATATCTTTTGTTTACCCTGTAGGCTTAAGCCCTTCAGCTTGATGAACTCGCCTGTGATTGTGTTTCAGCTAAAAATATGGCAGCTAATAGCAACGACAGCCAAGGAATCGCTGCGGTCTCCAGCTACCCGTCGCCAAGAAGTGTCAAAGATTTCACCTTTCCTACACGGGATCACGCTGGCTCTTAAAAAGCCATTGGACCCCTACAATTCAAGAAGAAAAGAAAACCACTGTATTTTCTTTAAGAGCTAAACAGTGTCAAGCACTGAGTGAAACACACTGGGCTGATCATCTTCGTTGCACTCCGGTGAGGATGGAGTCATTACTTCTTCAGTTAGCACACAAATAAAAGGAGGGGGAGGAGAAGGGGAAAATAATTGGGAGCTGAAAAGTTCAGTAGTGAACGATGCTCAGCACACTCTGCCATTACCTGACAAGCTGGGACAGTAAGGTCATTTTCTTTAAAGTTGAGACCATAAGCTTTTCCTTTGGACTAAAATTCAGTGTATTCTAGGCAAGACACAGCATGTTGTTCTATTCTTGGTCATTTGATTTTCATTCAAGCAATAACCATTAAATTTAATAATAAAATGAATACAAATACACTGGGAACTACATTTTAAATCATTTAGATGGTGGAAAAATTTCATGCAACTGCATTTTCACCTGCTAATTCATAAGCCTATCACAAACTACTTAGAATACTCCAAAAACCATCAGGCATTCCTTATAATTTTAAGAATATCCCCAAGAGTAATAACTACAGACAACTAATTATGAAAGAACTATTCAGTGCCACATTTCTAGCTTAAAAGCAATTCTACAACTTAAAGAGATCTGGATGAGAGCAGCTACCTGTGACTGACTGGAAATCAGGTCAGCTGAACACAGTAAAACTGAACAGTAAGTCTGAGAAGGCAGGTTAGCAGAAGGACAAACACACACTTCTTTTCTCTCAGTGATTTACTGAGCAAATTAATAAACATGGATAACATCTTGCCATCACTCTCTCCTCCTCCCTAATGCTAGTATTAAATGACGGATGAACGTGAACTCAAACAGGAAACCTTTCCATCCTTAGCATGTTGCTAGACCTCAACTATTTTTATCTATGGAGTAAGGGAAAAGTCTCTGTTCATGACGCATGAAGCAGTGCAGCCTCCTGCACCCTCATCTTGAATTTTGTAGTGCTAGTGGGACAAATATCAACATGCAAAACAAGTACATAGGACTGAATAGCAAAAAAAGTGTTTTTTTAAATCAAAGATAAGGCAGACAGCTGAGTAGTCACTTCATGTCATGCCAATGTCAATGCCCATGTTTTCTCACGTTTTCAGTTTTGGAGAAGCTAAGAAGCTAAGTTCCTCAGCCACTTGCCAGTTGCCATGGGCCGCAAGTGTGCAACAAAATGCTCCCTTTAACATCAACAGATGGAATGAGAGCTAAAAGTCAAATTACAAAGCTTGTATAAGGCCACAAGCCCTGTCCTAAAGGTGAATAACACATAAGGGAGAACAGCGACAACCGTAGGAATATCTGCAAGTTCTCACAATTAATTTAATTTTCAAACTCCTAGTGCTCTGAAAGTGTATTATTTCAGGCTCCCCATCTGCCAGACTGCATGATCTAAGCACATATGGTTGTTGTCAGTACTTGCATGGAACACTTCTAAAGGGGAGAGAATAACCTCGGTGGTCTAGGGTTAACCACTGCATTAGTGCTGCCAGTTGTGCTTTATGCATTAGCAGTAAAATAAAAATTTCAGAGATAATTCTAGGCAGCAGATATTGTCCTTAAAAATCTATGTAAAACAAGTGGCCTGAGCACTTACTGTGAAGTACTGGCTAATGTTGATCTCTCCACTTTACAGTATCCACGTCCCAAACTCTTAATCTGTGATTATCAAAAATGAATTCAATCTCCTCTTCTGAGAGAAGCAGAAAAGGGAAACACAGAAGGACCATATGCAAGATATAAAGTAAAAGAAAACAGGGATAGTTTATAAGGAAAAAGGGTAGAATACATTCACAGGATGACTTTATCACTTTTGTCAGATAAATTCTGTTTCAGTACCGCACACCAATTACTGCTGATGAGCCCTGTGCAGCCTGTTCAACATCCAGTCACTTGACCCTTCTTCCTGATGGCACAGTTTTAATGGTGAAATTATAACTAGCTGGACTGAACTTCCTGACTCTTGGTTATTCACTTTTCTGTAGCTGAAAGTTTTTCTGTTCCATTCTTTCCAGTTTCATTTAATGTTAAAGAGTAAGCTTTCCTGTCAAATCCCTCCCTATTTTATCAAAAATGACTATTTTAAAAGATATTGCTTAAATGTATAGCTGTGTCATTTAAATATTTGATTTTGTATACAGACAGTCAAATTCAAATTTTGCTCATATATTGTAGG
>JAUBNY010000370.1:376544-389617 GCA_032275445.1 Crypturellus soui | reverse complement strand
AGGTGCCCTGACCACAGGGCACACATCTGGGGAAGTCTATTGGCAGCAGGCTTGGGAAATACTCCGCAGAAAGCAAATCAACTAACGTATTCTAAAATTTTATACTATAGTTTGTTCCAGTCAAGCTGTATTACTGTCTATGTTACAATCAAGTTATGTCACTTTCTCCTGAATGATCTAAAAATAGTTTATTTTTACATTCTGCGCATACTGCAGCAGTTTTAACTGCATTCTTCCCAGTTCAGGTCCACACTGCATCACTTCAGGTGTTGGACAAACACATGCCTTCTTAATTACCACTACTTACCTATACCAAACATGTCTGTGTCTTAAGAAAAAGAATTTGCTTAAAAAAAAAAAAAGGAAAAGAAAATCTGCGAAAGGTTTTACCCTTCTACAACAAGGCTGCAAAACGCTATATTTAGGTGCTGCTACAGGCACACAAACCACTGGCTCCTTCATTCTTTGCCTAGAGGAGGTCAAAAACATCTGAATAAAAGATGCCTTTCCAAATAAAATCCAGGCCTTACCGAAGCAAAAAAGCAAAGCCTTCATCCCAGCAAGCCTCCTGGGAAACTTAGGCAATTGCAGTGAGCAGCACGCCCCTGGCCACAGGTAGCACTTGCAGACAAGGCAGACGAGTCAGCTGCAGCCAAGAACCAAGAGCAAGGAGGTGCAGATCCCGCAACGGGGCTGCCGCTCCCAGCGCTGCTTCAGAGGAAAGCAGCGTTCAGGAAGGCCATGAGGGAATGGGGGTATATATAGATGTACACTGTGCATAAACGCACATATAGAGATATACACACATATAAATGTGTATATAAACATACACAAGTGTATGTATGTTGTACACACACAGAGCTCTATTAAAGATTTTGGAAATCAGCATAGAAATGCAAAAACCTAGAAGTATCTGGGAGCAAAAAACGTGTTCTCTAGTGTTCACAGAGATATAAATACATTTTCCCAAATATAGCTTTTGCTTCTTGAATGTACAGATCTCACTTCTTGAATGTAAAAGAAAAACATGCACACAAAAAGAGCATCTTAGGCCTACTACAATACTCTAAGTTTCATTTCAGAGAGTGGTAAGCAGGCTGTGATGGTATTACCCTGCATTCAGCTCACTCGGTGCCCTAGAAAGGGAGCACTGGACGTCAGAGGCTCCCACAGCTGCGGCGCGTGCGACACGCTGACACCGCAGCTCCAGGAGACGAGTGAGCAGGAAAGCAAACAAGCCAAAGAGAACAGCACAGAGCTCGCAAAAAAGGCATGTTTTCAAACAAAGCACGATTTTGCTTTGTTTTCTGATTTATCTCAGCTGCTCGTTCTTCTGGTACTCTCACCAGTTAAACTGCATCTAGCCTAAGAATCAATGCTTTGAACACTTAAGGAATAGTCACACTTCCTTTGACTAAAAACAATATTATTTTTCAAAATAACTTGAACTCCGGAAATATTTAAGGAAAAGAGTTACTGATGTTTTACCTAATCTTGTCAAAAAGTATTCGGAAAACAAAGAGGACTGTTAAAAATCTCAGATCAGGATAGACAAGGAATGATTTACATGGTTCTGAGCAATCACAGTAAAACAAAGACAACATGACAAGGCTGCACTCTTTCGACTTATCATTATGAAGGATTAGAATCAGCAGAAAGGACAGGGAGAAGAAAGGGGCAGGGTGATTGAATTAATCTATTACATCTTATTTTAATGATCATTTAATATGATTTCAAAAGCTAGAAAGTCTCAGAAGCCAGGGTTTCACACAGATCCCTGCTTCTGTTGTGTTATAAATAAATGCAGTTTTAAAGATCTGACTATGCTGACCTTCCCAGTGGTAGCATTCGGCAGTTTCTGTCCCCGACCGTGCACTGGTTACTCACGAGTCGCTACCCACCACAGGCTCCTCTCGCCTAAACGTGATCTGTGAAGCAGATGCGTACGCGAGGGCCAAGTGGTGCAGGCTGCACAGCCAGCTCAGGAAGCATCCCCGGCAGGCGATGTCCTTTCAGGATGCAATCACCTGGATTCCTTCTTTGGCCTAGGGAGGCTCATGTCCTAATGGGCCTATTCCTTCACAGCTGCACAGGAAGCCTTGAGGACTATCATTGTGGTAGACCTCTAAACTCAGTAAACAGAATCCTATGATAAATGCTGTTTTTAAATACACCAGCGGTGTAGTCCATGCATATCAACAACCAGGACAGTATACTGTTCTTATCTGATCAATATGGTGTTACAGCAACTTCCAAATGAAGGAGAAATGCATGCCTAATTTACACCAAATTTCAGTAAAACAATTTTCATTAAAGCAAACAAACTTGTTGGTCTTCCCGGCTCTTGAAAAGCATTGAAATTGTGACCTGAATGTACAGCAAGCACTGAGAGGTAGATGAACAGTTTTTAAAAGGAGAAACAGCAGGCTCTATTAAATTGGGCTCTATTAACTGATTAAAAGACAGGAAACAAGAGGCAGAACTTCGTTACTAGGCTTCTGAATTGAAGAGTCCCTCAGGGATCTGGACGAAGGCTTTTGTTTTCTGCATATTCACAGATGATCCGGAAAAGGGAAAGAACAGAAATATAATTCAGATAAGTACAAAATTGGACATTTGGAGGAACCCGCCTAACTTTAGACAGAATTGAGGGACTTTGAACATGTAGCAGTTAACACTTTGGAGAATAAAGAACATCAGAAAGTGTTGCCAAAGCAACATATTAATCAGTCCGTGAGTCCAACACCTAGATCAGTAGGTGCAACTCTCCTTCTCCACCTCACACACAACCCACCCCAGTATTTACAGGAACTGGAAAAGACAGATAGTCACTGAGGATGATCAAACCTATGGGACAGATTCCTCCTCAGCCTGGAGAAAAGGCCAAGGGGGTAACCTTTATAGCAGAGGTCTGTAAAAAACAGGAGGGGCACCAAGAAGGTGGCTAGGGAGGACTCACTGATTATTTCTGCCAGTAATGAAAATTACAGGTTATCGGTGAAATTAGCAGGCGTCACACTCAAAACAAACAGGGAGGCTCCTTCGCCCAACCTGTGATTAAGGCGAGTGAAACACTCTCGCACAGGAACTTACAGATGGAAAAATTTTTCACACAATCAACAAGTGACTGTGTGAATTGCAAGAAAAAAAAAAAGTCTTGAGGGTTAATAAACACCAAGCAACCACTTAGCATGGAAAGTCCCCATGTTAAAATATCAGCAGAGGTTGTGAGCACTCAGTGCTGAAGTACCTCTGTGAGTCTACCCTGTCCCTGCGCTCTCCCTAGGCATCCAGAACCAAGGCCAGGCACATTGCGGATCCAAGCTACAAATGTCTTGAGATCTTTTCGTTTCCTGGAAGACTTGTTCTTTGGACATACAGAAAAGAAATACTAAACACGGTACCAGTACCCTTACGAAGGAAAATCTGAAGTAGAGCAAGGTGACAGAGTGACAGCACAAAGGAAATTACAAAGGATTACCTGAACTCCTCTCTTTCCCCAAAAGTTAGCAAATAAACTTTCTCAGTTAAAGACAAAACAAAAACAAATGGAGAAAATAATTAGAAAAACAAATTCAAAATTATAAAGGCTTACTAGTTTTTCAGCCTCCTCTAATTTGTGGACCACTAAGCAAATTTGCACTGGGGAAACTTCAGAGCTAAGGAGTGCTTCAGGGCATTATACAAATTTGCTTTCCCAGGTCACCTTCTGTGGTTCCCTCAGAACCCAGAAGTCAAGAAGTTCAGCTTAAGTCTAAAAAATATTTAAAAAAGCAAATACTGTATTAATTAGCTACTGTAATGAAAAAGACAAATCCACATGACAGGAATATACAACCATATTTCCTTTTAGACATCTTGACTTTCTCCCAACCTGAGGGGTACACCATGCATAATACAACATTGTAAATGAAGCGCTCATCACAAGCCAACGATCTCCTGAACTAACAAGACATTTTTTGAGTACTCAGAGAACGAATCTCTTTCACTACCTCCCAGTTTCCTCTGAAGAAATGCTGCAGGTCCGAGATGTCCTCATATGTGCAATATATTGACTTGAGCTTAATTTTTCTACGGAGTTAAACCAGTAATGAATAACTCAATTCAGCGTTTCATGGTATAAATACACTTTGCTCTACCATTAACGATACTCATGCTTATGTGAAGGTATAACTGTTTGTAGCTGTCATGTTCATATAACTTACATTTTTGCATTAAAAGAAGAGTCTCATACTTTCAGAGTGTGGAAGCCATATAGTAAGAGAGATTGCTCCACAGACTCCTGATTTGCAACTGTATCTGCAACTACAAAACATCCCTACAGCGTTTCAGAACTGCTTAAATGGAAAATTACTTTAGTTCTTGCTTCCAGCTGCTGAGATTCATCAAAAACAACCTGAGCCAGCACCAAATGTCCCATCCAGCTCTCCATGCACTAAGATGACCAGGTGTTGAGCAGACCACCAGCAGTCTGCAACCACAGATGGAGAGTATCTTCATTAGCATTATGCAAGTCTCCAGAGAAACATGTGGTATTTCAACTATGTTTCAAAAAATAAGTAGTTAAAATACGTGATGCAAATTTTCTGTTTTAGCTTCTTACAAAGAAAATTGGGCAGGAACAAAAGCTTAAATGAGCAATGAAAAGTGTTTTTCCTTAAAATCCTGGGTAGCTCACAAGGAGGAGAGGACACATCTTGCTTTTTCCATCATTATTCTCCACACTAAACCTCTTCTGGCGGCAGATGACTGCAGAGTCTAAAGCTGCTGTAACTTGCTATTTTGACAATTTCTTAATATTCAAATTATTGTGAGGGGGGACTAGGAACAAGAAAGGATTTTTTCAACTGACATACTTGACATGCTGAACAGAAGAAAGACCTGTACATCTTAACTCCCACACTTTCTAACATTCATATTTTTGTAAAATTTGGAATTCTGACATTTGATACCATTAGGTTGTCAGTTATAAATGGCTAATGAACTAAGAATCTGCCTTCTCAAAGGTTAGTGGTTTATTGTATCCAAGTGAGAACGTGAATGCAAGAGTTTAAACGAGCTGAAAGCTGAAAGAAATGGTGACAGACATATTAGAATCACTGATGAGTAAAAATGCTTAGCAAATGAAATAAAAAAAGCAAACACAGAACGAAACACAGATGATGCTCCCAATTGCCTCATCTCACAACAGTGAAAGCATACATGTGGAAATGAAATATAAGAACAAGGTTGCTTTTACTCCTAGGCTGCAGATTTGCAGTGGTAGAGTGTGTTTCTTTAGCAACAGTAAATATTTTTGCAGGACAGAGGTCTTCTCTCTTCCCTGATTTATTTATTTTTCATTTTCCCCTTTCACTGACTGTAGTTCACACAGATAAAAAGAACTGTGTCCTTCTCTACCCCTTGTCAAGATTTCTACCATGTGCAGGCTGCAACTCACAATTAATTTCTGTCTCCTCTGGGAAGAGCCTTCAGTGAGTCTGCACTTAGTGAATGCAATTCCTTTCTGCGCTCCCAGGAGAACCATGCCTGTCTAGATTGCAGTTGTTAACTAGGAAGATCCAGTTTGTACCATCAGGCACAGAGAATGCTTTTATGAAACCTGCTCTTTTCCAAAATTTATGAACATTAGAATTCCAATTGCTTCAGGGATCTACTTTTGCAGGGGTAAAGACAGCAATTCAGCTGCTTTTATAGGTCTCAAAATCTAGAAGAGCAAAAAACAGTGAATGCTTTTTCTTTTTAAATATAGTAAGCTTTTTCATGGTTTACTTATATCTGCTAAAGGACGTTTGTTAGTAGAAAGACAACATCCTTCTAGCTTGCATTTGAGAAATTTCACCCAGCCTCCGAGGGGAAAGCAGTCCTTCCAAGCGAGGCTTCTTATCTGGATGCCATCCCTACACCCAAGCTCACTGTGGAACTGGTCCTGAAAACAGACTCCTTGAAAGAGCTGGCGAAAGCTCATTCAGGAAAGTTCATTCTAGCCAAATCATAAGCTCCAGGGTCTGAGAATGACCCCCAAGGTCTTAACTGGCAGGTAAAGTCGAAATCTGGCTTAGGAGCTCATCCAGCAACGATACAGGAAGAGACTAACACAATTCCTAGGAGCAGAGGTGTGCATTAGCTCTGGAAAGCCAGCACACAGCCAGATGATTTACCAGTAAATCTAATTTACCAGACACCCCAAGAACAGTAATTCATTAGACACTGATTAGACCATATCACAGCCACTGTAACAAGGCCAGATTAGACAATACTATCGTTATGCACACAAAAAGGCTAAGCACAAACTAGGCTGACTGTAATGGGTGTCCGGAGGCTTCAACACTTAGCTATAGGATCCAAGTAAAATCAGGACAGAATGGGAAACAAGGATCTGCCATTGAAACTATACTTCATTACAAGTAAACAAAAACAGCATTAATTTGTATAAACATCCCAGTTTTCAAACACAAGCCACAAACAGAATTACAAAAACTAAGTGGCTTCAAGCATTTGATTACTTCCATTTTAAATAGGAAGAAAGTGAGGTTCAAAATTTTTTTTCCTCTGAATTCACACAGGCATGAAGCAGAAATAAATTCAAGTTTCCTCTTTACAAAATACCACACTGTTAAATAGTACTATGTCTGGTAGGCAGTCACCATGATCTCTTTTTTTTATTGTGCTCCTTAATTTTTAGGCTTATGGAAAAATTACAGTGAGTGAAAAGGAGAAGATACAAACATAAAAGAAAAAAATCCTCCTTTTGCAGCAGCAACAATACTTTCTTCTTCTGTGAAATTCAATGATTGAGCAAACAAAAAATAACCCCACACGTCTGTACTGCCATGCAGATAATCCCGGACTTAATGGTGACAGCAAATATTTCTCCCTTTTCTTTTGGCTTACATTCTATCTTTTCTCCTTGGATTATGCTTTCTTTCCATTTTTAGGCTTTTTATTTTTCCACCTTGCGTCACTGAAATCAGGACAGAAGCTACTGAGGCTAAAGGGGCAGATATTTTTATTTTAAACTCTCACAGATAAAACTGCAGCACAACAAGTGTCAAGGCAGAACAGATACAGCATCCGCATCCTTTCAGCTCTCCCCAATGAGGGGAACTCAATCTATTTCCCTCTGAATGGGGCGCAGAAACTGGAAACACAAGGTGACCAATGGCAGGGGGCTCTCAGCTCCTCCGCAAGCGCTGAAGTTTGGAGCAGAGAGCGCTCCCGGGACCCCACCAGAGGTGTTGTCTGAGCTCTGCAGCTCTCGGGATAGCCCCTGCTCAGCCTCTAGTCACATAAAATACTTAATATACAAACACGAGCAACAGAGACTTAAACAAATCATTTTAGGATTTGTCCTACAGACTTCTGACCCCATGGAGCACCTGGCTGCTCTGTGCTCCTCTCTAACCCCTTCGCTCCTCCTTCAGAGGAAAGACACATGGCAAGGGAATCGACACCTCAAAACTTGTAGCTTCATTTCGTATTTTGCACACAGTTGCACACAGGGACTTCAGCTTTTAAAGAACAGATGTTGAGAGAGATTTACTTTTTCCTACCAACAGTCCCCAAAGTATCTGCAAATAATTAAGCAGTTTACTTGGCATTTCTCCATCCAGCTTTCTATAAAAATTCATAAGAATCACTCTTGCTTTCCTTGCTGTTTTCTGGAGGAAAAGACAATCGCCTTCTACTTTTTATCATCCAAGCGAGTATGATTTTCTAGAAAACTATTCATTTCAGTTTGTCTTGTCCATACCAATAACTCCAAATGTCACCTCACTCAGAACAGGAATTCGTAATGCTCCTTCCTCTTCCCCCCCTCCTCCTTGCCATAAAGAGCTGCAGCTTTATTAGATCATTTTGGAGAAAAAAAAATGAGAGAGAGGTGACTTCTTGTTTAGTAAGCAAAAATCTGAAAGAGCAATGCATCCTAGAGACTGCTCAATGACTCTTGCTTAACTGCAAAGTTACATTACTCTTTCTAGCAAGAGAGCTGAAACCAAATCATATAGAAATTAAACCCATCTGTGCAAGTTTAATGGCCAAACAGTCTGGGGGGAGGGGGGAGGAATCCTTAAGCTAAACATTTCCAGGACAGAATATGTTTTACTCAAAGTAATCTCCTCTTAATACGTTCCTAGAGCAGGAGCGCACCTCGGGACCTTGGGGCTCCTTCTCCGTACGCACGCAGTGCTGACAGACTGGGGAGCGGAACTGAAGTGCCCGCACTCCCCGAATACCCACTCTAACGCCACCCTTTTGCCCAGTCACCGGAGCGGGGGAAAGGAGAGGATTAGCAGTGTTAAAGACGTACCTGCTCTGCCATGGCGAAGCCGGGCCGCCTCGCAGCAGGGGCTGCCGGCGCCGCGCAGCGAGGCCGCCCGCCCGGCCCTCACACTGAGTCACGCTCCGGGCCGGCCCGGTAAACAAGGGCGCCGCTTGTTTCCTTCGCAGGAAACCTGGAGCGGGGCCGAGCGCCGCTCACGGGAGGTTCGGCCTCTCCCCTCCGTTGCCAACCGAACCGGTCCCCCCCCGCCCCAGGACAGCCTCAGGAAAACTGCGGTACGGAAAGGCGGGCGAAGCCGGGAGGAGTTGACTCTGGAGAAAGGGCCAGGGCAGACGGTGGTGCTGGAAAATGAGCTTTGACAAACGGTGAGTGTATCAGTCACCTCAGTTTAAAGAAAGGAAAAGAAAAAGAAAAAAAGAGACTGAAGTTCCATGTCGCTTTGGCTTCCATTGGGCCTTTTGTTTTTTAAAGGAAGATGATTAAGAAGCTGGTAGAAGTGAAGCATCATTGCCATGCTGATGTGTTCCATGAAAGCTTCACAAATTCCTAGTGCTTCCTCTTCGCGAACATCCGCTTGAATTTAAAGAAAACTCAAGAGAGGCAGTGGGGGAGCAGGCGGCAGCTCGACACAGGGTAATTCACTGTTCAACCTGCTTCTTACAAGAAAAGAAACAAGAAAAAGCTTTATTTGCTGAGCGGTTATGGTAGTAAAAGCCTGGAAGATGGGGAGGGCACAGTCTTCTCTAGGGAACGGTACCCCGTCTTCTTTTCTAGATGCCTTTTAAAAACAAGTCCAGCAGACACCTCTTGGGGATGATTCATACCTACTTGGTCCTAAACTGACCAAATGGCTTGGATGATATGATCTTCAAGATCCCTTTGGGTCCCCTATCAAAAGCAAATCAAAACTGATTTGAACAGGACCATCAAAGCAAGTATACACTTCTAGGAAAAAAAAAATATATGTATATATATAGTGATGTTTTTAAGGCAGGAAGTGAGCAAGATGATGGATCACGGCAAAGGCAGCATCTTGCCACACACGCCCTGGGCCAGGGCCCTGCTGCCCAACAGGCTCAGGGATGATTCAGCAAGCACAGGCTGACGTCCCGCGCAACCCGGCTTCCTGCAGCTTTCTATCTTCCAATCACTGATTATTTAAAATAAACAGAAAAGAAGATGAGTATATAAATTCTACTCAAGGTGACGTGCAGATTTGACACAGTACGGTTTATGTTCACAAATCTACTTAATGCCTCAGCAAGTATGAAAGTTATTTATGCAGTTTGAAAACTCTTTTTGCACAGCAGTATTTGCACTTTCAAAAACCATTTGCACAAAGAATATCAAATATCTTCTCATCAAAACTTTTACAAGCTTTTCAAAGTTCAAAAGCGTTAAGAACTAAGCAACTCTAAATCATAGTCTCTGACAAAAATCAATGTGGAGTAAGAAAAAAAAAATTAGCTAGAAACACTAAGACACTGCTTATAAAACTGTCCGTTCCAAAGGTCTCAATTACACTAATTTAATCTTATTCATAACAGTTTATATCAGCTAGATTTTATCTAGGTAGATTTTATTGTTATTATTATACGCATAATTGTGTATTACTTTGTGGGTCAGTGTGAGCTAAGTTCATTAGACAGCAAAAGGAGTCAGCTTGCATATCAAGTACCATTACTCCAAAAGAGTTGAAACACGTAAGAAATCTTTTTCTGGAAATTCATTTTCAGTTCCATCAAATGTCTTTGGAACACAAATTGTCTCCATTTCAACCTACTAAAGCATAGTGCTTTATGTTATTAGACCTACACATCCTGTTTTTCACAGTGAAGCACACGAACATTTTGTAATGAGAACCAGGGAGTATTCCCTCCCAGCCCTCCTCTGAGAGACCTCATCCTGGCCAAAGCCCAGGGCTCTCCCCTAGGACAACAGACCAGATTCTGCACGTCACTTTTAGGAGCAACTTCTAGAAGTAGGAATATTTCCTACACTACTTTGTTTCTATTATTATGTGGTTTTGAAGTAGCTCAGGAACAGGGGTAGAAAATAGCTTTCCCACATAGGCATTTTGTGTTTCTTCTATATAGACAGAACTTTTCTGGGTAGCAGCCAGTGATGTGCACGCGAAGTATTGCTGCACAGGCAGCAAATATCTTGCATTTATCCAGAGTCCAGTGGCTGCTTTATTAAAAACAAAAGCCTAAAAATTGCATAAGCAGCATAAAATGTTGTGTGGTTAGCTTTTCCCACCAAAAAAGAAAAAAAAAAAAAAAAGAAGAAGAAAAAAACCCTACTGCAGATTGCTTAAAAAGCTAAACCATGTCACCAAAACCTGGACAGCTCTGCTTAGGCAGCTTGAACATATTACAAACCAAAGGGATAAAATATGAGAATGGAGATACCTAATAGGAAAGCATGGAAAAGCAGGAAGCATCCAGGAGATCAGGAGACACTATTTACTCACATATTGTGGTCCAGTGACTCACCAGAGACTCACAGTGAGTCGGAATTATCCCATTTGTTCCCCTCTATTACCCTTAATTTTACATTTCCTGCTCTACCCTCTTTGTACCAAGCCTTGTTTGCATTAGGCCTCCCCATAAGGGGCTTTCCAACTGTTCCTGGTCTCAAGAACTGCTGTATTTCACCTACCCTGCATAAACCAGGGTACTTCTCACCAGTTCCGTGTTATTATCCAAAAAGGGCAATGGCCTTAACCTTTAAAGAACTTATTTATGTCACCTGCAGTGCCCTATGTGCACCCATCACCATTTGCAGATAGGTGCTACTTTTGTGTGAAGGAAGACAATCATTTTCACCAAATCCTATTAATTAAGGGTTATTAATAAATTATACATATTATTATATATATAATTATATAAATTAGGAGCAGCTTTGCCCTACGGCCTGACGCGCACCCCGGCTGTAGGTGGCGGCCGTCGCTGGAGGGATGAGCGCCAGGAGCTGCTGCCCGCGCACAAAGTTCTGCCCCGCGCGCAGGGCTCAGCTACATCACGCACCTCAGAAGGGTCGAGGAAGGCCACAAATCACCTCTCTCAAAAAGTTCTTTTTTGAACAACCATTGAAAATTAAAGGTGGGGGGGGGGGGGGGAAGGGGGAATATTTCCTGCAAGGAACACGGCAGGAATTAAGAGCTCAGGCGAGGCAGAGCTGTGAAGGGAAGCAAAACAGCCACGGCAGCTCCAGCGTCCCTAGGGCACAGGCTCAAAACACGCAGGCCGCACAAGTGCTCAGCCTCCGTCTCAACAAGCCCCTACCTCACTGCAGAGGGCAGGCACACTTAATAATTGACACGAGCTTCTGGCCCTCATAGCTCTTGTGTCTGCTCTCATTATTTCTTCTTCACTGCCCTCTCTCCAATATGTTTAATATATAAATAAAATATAATTAACATTTATTTCAGCCCAAAGTTAGTATCTTGCAGTGGGAAGGATCCCTAAGTGGTAGCTAGCTATATCTTACAAGTTTCTGGATCTAGAGCCATGACAGTCTTCCCCTGGATATTATATCATTATGGTGGCTCCAATATTTCCCAAATTGACTGCTGAATATAATTTATGTCAAGCTCTGGCAAGTGCTAATGTGACCTCAGTAAAGGCCGTTAATGAAACCAAGTCCTTTCTGTGAATTCACCAACACTAGTTAACCACCAAAAAGTCTTAAGAAATCTCTTGCCTCGAGAAAAGTAGAAATATAATAGGCTCAAATAGAAAATGTGAAAAATCTTCTCGGCAGTCTCTTCTAAAGAAAGCACTTTTCAGGGAAATATACAAAGGGACTCTTTATTTTCCCTAATCAATCCCACAGAGTTAGAAATCACTAATTTTAAGCAATACATTACTTAATTATCTTACACATCCAAAGGTTTATTTTTAGGTATGGGAAAGGAAAAGTGCTGATTTGCTGGAACAATGGAAGCATATACAGACAATATTGGAAGGAAGTCAAACCTCAGAACATAAATTCTAGATAAGCTACTACAAAATGAAAGAAGAAATAAGAATAAAATCTTGTTATGCATCTTATGGTGGCACAGGGAGAAGGAGAAAACATGAAAGGGGCATTTACTTTTGACCACAAGATCTGTGGCTACTCTAACAGTGTTTCACTAAATATGCAATGTGAATATGTGCACATTTTGTGTCAACAAACTATGGCTTCAGCTACATGTAGCATAGTCTATTAGCTCACTTCCACCTGTCATTAATGAGAATTTAACTCTGGCGCAGCCAAGTTGCAGAATTTTGATTCTTGGTGTATGAGGAAAAACACAGCTAATGGCCAACCGATCAATACAAACAGCCAAAGAAAGCCAGAAATCCTGCAAAGCAAAAGCATTCAATTCTTTTATTTTAAAACACAAAAGAAGGCTTCTGATGGCACTACTCTTATTAAGCGACCACCACCTCATCATTAATTTCCCCAGAATAATCTACTTTTCTGATTCTTTAAACTAAGAATAGCAAAGCAATGAATTCTGTCCACCAGTGAAGCCACTGGGGTTTCACAAATTTTTCCGTTTTGCCTTTAGTTACAGAGTTTATTGATCACCTTCAAAGAGCATCCCCAAATTTGGCACTGCTATTAGCAGAGTATCACCTAGAGCACAACGAATGGGGTGGTGATTTGCAGGGGGGCCTAAGGGAAGCCAGTCCTGCCCAGCTGCCAGCAGTGCTCTCTGTCCATCCCACTCTCTGCCCACTCCTGCCCATTCTGGCACCAAATCCTCCCTAACTCACCCTCACTCTCGGGTCATTTA
>JAUBNY010000370.1:250696-266354 GCA_032275445.1 Crypturellus soui | reverse complement strand
GGGGGTTGGACTAGATGACCTCTAGAGGTCCCTTCCAACCTTAGGCATTCTATGATTCTATGAAGAAGTTGGAATATATGTATATATATATATATATATATTTTTGGTACCTAGTATTCTTCCATAAAGCAACTATGGGGATCCATTTGTGCAGGAAACACTTAATAGTTTATCAATATTGTCATTACTGTCACTAATGTCACTACATTTTATAACTGGTACAATCTGGTCTTCAAAATCCATCTGCCTCAAAATTTGCTTGACAATGTCTTACTTCAAAGGTGCTATTCGGAAAAGGAGTGCTAGGGATAAGCCAGGGCATATTCTACACTTAGTGCTTTATGGGCCTTTTTCTTTTTTTAATATGACTTAAATAAGCATCTTTGCTATAGGATAGGTTGCAATACAGCTCTTAGTAAGGAAGTAGAATCCAGTACTATGAAAAAAAAAAGGCAGTAGCTTTTATCAGACAAGTCATGGAATCAAATAATCATCATGGTTGGAAAAGACCTTTGAGATCGAGTCCATACGTAAACCCATCCCCACCCTGCCTGCTAAGTGCCTCATCTACACATTTCTTCAACACTGCCAGGGACAGGGACTCCATCGCTTCCCTGGGCGGCCTAGTCCAAGGCTTCACCAGTCTTTCTGTGTGGAAATTCTTCCTAATGTCTAACCTGAACCTTCCCTGGTGCAACTTGAGGCCATTTCCTCTTGTTCTATCCATAGTTATTGTGGAAAAGACACCGACTCCCACCTCACTACAGCCTCCTCTCGGGTAGTTGTAAAGAGTGATAAGGTTTCCCCTGAGCCTCCTCTTCTCCAGGCTAAATAACCCCAGCCTCCTCAGCTGCTCCTCGTAAAGTCTGTGCTCCAGCCTCTTCGCCAGCTTCTTGCCCTTCTTTGGACACTCCAGCATCTCAATATGTTTCTTGAAGTGAGGAGCCCAAAAAACATAAAACATGTCTTACACCTGGAATTCCTTTGAAGAAGTTACCTTCCATTCGGTATTCCTGGGCTGACAACATAGATCAGTATGACTGGCAGATAGTTTGAAAATTGAATGTGTAACCCATAACACAGCTGTTTTCTGGACTCCAGGAAAACAGAGCAAGCATGGGCTGCTACAGCACAAATGTGTTTGAGAGGAAGATGGTAATGGATTTACAAAAGCAGGATTTATTAGAGCAGGACTGCATGGACTGGGATGCCCTAGTATAATCATGGAGTGCCCAGCCAGGAGGTCCGCATCATCCCTGTCCAGAACCATCAGAGCTCCTGCAGACAGCAGTGCCGAAGGTAAGAAATAACTGAACGTTAGCCAGCATCTGGGAAGGAAATCACTTAGTTATTACAAAAGAACAGACATTTTGGAAGGGTCTCTTCCCTTTGCTCCAGAGAGCAAAATAATCTGTAGTCTGTGAAGACTCAACTCTGGCTACTAATTTTGTATGTTAAAATGTAAGAGGAAGGAGCCACTGAATAGCTACTTTCAGGTACCACTCTACCAAAACAGAAAAGCCTTTTGCCTGCTGCTAGCTCTAAACACACACACACACAAATGTTAACATATCATTAGGTTCACAGCTTAAAAGTAAATAACAAGTGGCATTTTTAAGAGAGCTTGAACTCTTTAACTTTTCTTGAGGGAGGGAGGCTTGGAAGAAAGACTGCAAGATCAGAAGGAAAAGCTTGTATCCCTCTACTGAATCTGTAAGAGGTTAAATCCATGCTAAGCAGTAAATGGCAACTCCTCTACTAAGGCAGCACTTTCCAGTTATGTTTCCATTTTGAGAACATGGGGAGGGGCAGGGAAGGGGAATAGTAAAAGTCATAGCCCTAGAATAACATCCTCACTCGCATCCTCTCATTGTAAGAAGGGGAGAAATCATAGCTGGCCCCACAAAAGCCATTCTGCACGTGCAGCTTTCGCTTCTAGGCGGCAGTGGCAGCTCTCCCTGCTGGCCTAGCGGCCTGAGGAACTGCACAGCTTCCCCACTGAAACCTTCCTCAGCTACCCATCCTCACCCCCTGCACGAACTCCGCTACAGCTGGTGCTCAGGCACCCCTCCATACCTTCACAGCTTTTAGGGGTTCTAGAAATCCTTCATGGTTAGTCACACAAGCCAGCTGTTAAAATGCCATATATTTTATTCAGAGAAACAGAAGTAAAAAGTTTCAGGAAAAGTTGAAATGGAAACAATGTTCATCGAGAACTATATTTGTAACTAGATATAAATATATATTTTCACAACTTATGAAGAAAGCATATGGTCATTTCAATCACAGTCTGAAATTTAATACCAATAAACCTATAATGATCTTGAACACATACTTCTTTCACAAGAATTGCCAATTCTGCAGTCAGGATTCTTTATCTGTGTCCATTTCAAGGGAACCACCTGTCCCAGACCTTGCCCATAGACACAAATACCCCTTCCACAGTTTGGCATTTGCATAATCCTTAGTCTCACTTTGCCAATGGAACCACAGCAGCCACTACTGAAGCACCTGAGAGACATAAAGCGTCTGAGAGGACAGTCCTCTGTGCTGGTCACACCTGAACGCTGGCACAGAAATGCATCCAACCAGGCGCCTGCGCACGGCCACAGAAAGAGAACACGGAAAGAGACCTGCGTTCTTGAACTCCACTGCCTCCTGCTGCCGGTGTTCAGGGGGTGTTCAAGTGTGTGAATGTAGGTTTACACTAGTTGGCTGGTGCAGAAAACCTTAAGCTATTTAACCCAGGGGGAAAGACAGAACATTCTTGCTCGAGACTGTGACTCTTCCACGGGCAGCAGCTGGGCTGAAGCGCTCCAGCTCACACAGAGCCCCAGCTGCATTCCAGGAAAGTGGGAGAGTTGGTCTTCTGCTTTTCTGAAGCAAGGTTGCTGTGCTTGTATCCTGCTTTGGACAGCACCAAGTTATTCCAGTGGAACTTACGCAACAGGGCAGGAAGTGCTAAGGGCAGTTAATCACAAAAGTCTTGTGACTCCCTAGTTACCTAACTGCAAATGCAAGAAGTCAATATATATCTTTCTGCACGTCTGTGGGAGTTTCCTTCACACAAGGCTACACCTATTCCTGAATAGTCAGAGGGCAAACAGTTTCGGACAGGTACTGCCAATAAATGCTGTTTGTTACTTTGGGGGTTTCTGGAAAGACACATTAGTTGCCTCCCACTGAGGCAAACCGCTCCCACTGAGCCACACAAGCAACTAAGGAGTAAGCAAAGACAGAAAGATGACCAGGGGAGCTCTGAGTCACTGCAGTGGGATGCGTGCTCCGAAGGCTCCCTTACACTCCAGGTGCCACAATAGGCATTTCATTTAATCTCCTCACCCCTTTTGGCAGGTTACAGATGGCACAGGGATTCTTTGACAGTCATGTGGCTAGTCCTCTGGGAAGCACGCAGTCCATGAGTTAATTTATCTTTTCCTACAGGGCAAAGAGATCCTTCTGCCCTGGACCACTTGTCACTGAAAGAGAGTAATTTTATTTTTTTTTTTTAATTCATCAATCCATCAGCAGATGCTCCCAGTATACAGCTCTCACAAATGAGCTTCCTTCACAGCTCACACTGCAATCAAGTTCGCAGTCTACACACATTACAATAATGCGCAACTGAAGTTACACATGGAAAAATTGTCTTGGGAGTTGGTTGACTTGTTCTAACTTCATTTTTCTCGTCAACTATTAATGTACACAACAACCACTCCAGAAGAAATGGAAGGCTGATTAGAGTCAGAGAGAAACACTCAGTGTCATCCTAACAAATTCCTCACTCCTCTGGGAGCTAAACTATTTTTATCAATAAAAATAACTTTGAAGATCTGCTGAAAAATGCGAAGTATATAAATACATATTCATTGCTAGGATCAATATATAAAAAGGTGAAGAGGATCCTAACCTCAGCTATTTGAACAAAGACAAATAATTCTGACTTGATAAACTGTATACTCATTAAACCTTGGTGGTAATACTACTTTCACTGTGTGAATCACATTCTCAAATAATTAAGAGGTTAGAAAAGATTTTAGCTCCTTCGTCAGAACAAAGAGGGGGAAGATCACAATACTCACAGCTAAAAATAAAGGTAAATATTACCATATATATATAAAAAACTAAAATCTTGACAGCTCCTACCGAAGAATCTATCAGCATAAAAACGAATCAAGATAGAAAAGTCACTGTCCTGAAAAGTAGCTGCTCTTTAAGATTATTTGTAAGTACCAGTCCAGTGCTACTGCCACTTGGTTTGAGTTCCATGATAATATCTGGGGAGAATGATAGGTAAGAACTGAGGTGTTCAAAAAGAATTTAACAGAAGGCCAGGAAAAAAAGGCCCTTTCAGTGATACAACGTAACAACATTTAATTCCCAGGAGGACTTAAAGGAGGAGTTTGTGCTCAAACACTTCCTCATAACTTTTGTCTTTTGTATGTGCTGCATAGATTTTAATTAAACTTAAAACTTTTGAATTTCTATAAGAACAATATTCACCACACCTCACTAAAAGCAGGACTAGAACTGTATGCTAGCATTGAACATGACCTCGCAGAGGACCTCTGGAGGATGTCCCCAGAGAAGCCTCAGATGCTGCTGTCACCAGACAGCTCTTTTGCAGAAAAGAAGGATGGGGAGGATAGGATGCATTCCTCTGCATATAGTCACATCTTCTAAATGTACTGGTTACCTCAAGAAACGAGACTGTGAGGTGCCACACAGGAGCATCTCGTGGTCTGCCTGCTGTCAGGAGGGGCGATTGCTGAAGGAAGAGTTGATGGCAGCAGTAGATTGATGCAGCCCATATTCCTGGCAGGTGTTACAGCCCTTTACCACATAACATCAGCTATATGCAAACACTGGCTTGTAAAATAACCAATATAGATTTCCCTCAGTTTCATGAAACTGTATTATCTTTAAGATTGCAGCTGCAAACTATTTACTCTAGTAGCAACTCTTGTGTGTGATCAGACTTGTCAAACATTAAGACTACAACCCAATGTCAGCCTTTAACTGATACATTAGCAACGGTCACAAAGACATGCACTGTGCAACAGTCAGGGCCCCAACTTGCCATAGAACAGAAATAATCAGCAGCTTTTCTTTTTTTTTTCTTTTTCTTCTGCCTGTTTTTTATGCAAATCTAAGCATTTTGATCTGCAGAACTGAGCATTCAGTGAAAGGTCAGGCGCGGCATGGAAGTCCTCAGCAGTTTAATTATTTATAAGCCAAGGAAAAAACCACACTTGCTATGGTGCTTCCACACACAACGTACTGACAGGCCTTACAAGAGATGTAAAAGCTTGGTGTGTGCTGGGGCCCAGGGGGTTTAAACAGGAGAGCTTAGGTCACGGATAATTTGCATCTTACCACTGTGGTCCAATTCAAGATTTACGCATTGCATTAAACCGTCTCTGCTAAGCTTCAAATTGCATTGAAATAACAGAAAAAAAATATAGTATAAGATTAAAGCAACATAACTTTCATTATGTGCACAATAATCAAAAGAAGGGCAGAAGTATTTGGAGGAAGGTCACACACACACTCAAAAGTGCAAAAAAAACCTTACTGCCAACTAGTTTGTTACTTTTTTTAATCGATTGATACTGAAATCTCATGAGGTTGTTGCTCATAACTCTTACCATCTTCTCTTTTCTACCAGATTCTTCTATTCTCCTTCAAGCTCTGGAAGAGTAACAGCACCCAAAGTAAAGCTGCTTCAGAAGCAGTAACTACTTCATGAAAGGACTCACAGGTCTTAGATGAGTCTTGAGAAACAAACCTAACTACCATACCAGGTTAGCTGCTGACACTGTGCATTCAAACCTTTCAAGGCATTTCATGTTTAGAATTCAGAAGACTATTCTGAAGAATAGAGTTTTAGATGGTATCATTAGTACCTGTTTTCTCTCAGTTCAAACCAATTTCTGCAAGTATATTTTTCTGGGTGTCATAGTAAGTGAAATTCACAGCAAACTGGTACACTTTTTTTCCCTGTATGTATGAACAAAGATGTTCTCACATCACAGCCATGAACTTCTCCATTTTGCTTTTTATGTTTTTATGTGCATCTGACCTGTGTGAGGATATATTTCCATTTACAATTTTATTTTCTTTTTTCTCTCGAGAAAAAATTCTTCCAGTTCCAAAAAAAAAAAAAAAGAAGGCAGGTCTGATGCCTAAAAGTAAAAGACACATCTTCCCACAGATCTTTTGGAAGACATTTCTAGTAGCAAATTAAACACCTCATGGAATCAGACACCCTCACTTCCAAGAGTGTTTGTTTAAACCTTGAGGAGTACTGACAAGTTTATGTTTGTCAAAATGAGAAATTACCTAGATTTTTTTCAAGACAGACAGTCTTGAATGTAAGAGCATCTGTGAGTCAACCAGTATGTGTGACAGCTTCTCATTGACTTTCTCTGTGGGCAGGCACAGCTTGGGCCTGCTGGCAGCCTTGCCCCAAGAGGGGACACGAGCCACCATGCACCGGCCAAAACGGGGCCCAGCCGCGCCGAGAGCAGAATCACAGCACAAACACCCTTGGCGGCTGGACACAAGAGCCCTTTGCTGCTCCGGACACAGGGAAGCAGGAGACAAACAGCGTCAGGCTGAAGCTCTGGGCAGCCGGAAGAAACATGAACAGAGGCAATGGAGCCTATTGTGCTATAAACAATTGTCTGCCCAAGGTCCCTGCCCTCCTCCCATCCCCAGTGAGGAGCCCGAGGGTGGTTGACAAGACAGCCCCCTTGACCCAGGACAGAGCGACAGGAGCTGCCTCAGCTAACAGAAGAAAGCACTTTGGCTAAAACTATGTCCCCAGGAGGACACAGGAGGCAGAGACAGAACCCACACTCAGTATTAATCAACTGCCTTGACCATGTCCTCCAGCATTAAGCAGAAAGCTGCATTTCTCCTCACCTAAGTCCCCTGAGCTCTACCCACGTGAAAAATCTCTAATGACCTCTTTTAGTTCCCAGTGATCCAAGTTAAGGAAATCAGAAGCCAAAACCCATGCTACATTTTAAGAGGACCTAAAGAAGAGAAGGTAATTTATTGCTTTCAGGATTTCTGAGCCAAGTAAGGCTGAATTGACATCAAGCCCTTCCTTTCGGTTCTTGAGATAGACACTGCAGGACTCGAACAAATGGGAACTGAATTTCCACTTAAAATAGCAACATCCTGTGTTTAAGTTCTCCAAATTCAAAAACATCCGCACTTCAGCAATCAGCTTGACCAGCCTCCACAGGCTGTTCTCCTCTGTGCACCACAGAAGCACCATGAGTCTATCAGCTCACTTAGTCCCACTGAGCTAGACAACACGAAGGCACCTGGCGAAGCCCTGGGGAGGGGGGGAGACACCTCAGCTTTTACCTTCAGAGGCAACAATTCAGACCTGAAAAAACTCAGAGCAGTAAAGTAGTGGTCTGTCAGAGAGACACAATCCCCCTCTTTGCTCACAAGGCATTTACAAAGAATCAACAGAATCCTCTCCCTAATTCCGAAGTGAAGTTAGCAGAGACCATCCATCCACTTGCAGACAAGGACTGTCTGCAGCATTCTGTAAAGATCTGCATTTCAATAAAGAGAGTTTTAAGCATGCTGTGTAGGTGAAGTATATAGCAACACTTCCTAAAAGCACAGCAGCAGTGCTCTTGAAAGACAAATGAAAGAGAAGCAAAGACGAATCTGAAGGACAAACAAATGAAGAGATGAGGGAGATATCTGAAAAGAAAAAAAATAAAAGCAGAATGTGTGAAGATATTTTTTTTCCTGATAAACATCTGAGAAACAGAGATGATTTTGTTTAGAAATAAAAAAAGCTTACGAGGAAAGAAGTATGGCTAGATATACTTCTGTAAGCAATATGAAGAAGAAAAAAAATTCCTGAGTGTCTGTCTGCTATGTGAGTGACAGAAAGGGGTGAAAGGGCAAGAAAGGCACAAGAACCAAGAACTTCTTCACACTTGCACAGAAAATGATAAAAATAAGTTGCAGAAGAATAAACAAAGATCTTTTACCATCACGGAACTGTGCAGACAACTATGAACCAGCAGACAGTAGTTTATCGTTGACTATGTAGCATCTTCGCAAGCTGTTTATCTCAATTTGCCATGATCCAAAGTCAGATAATTGAGATGTGAACTAATGAAGAGAACTATTTATGGTGCTACCCATGCAAAATCTGCGGTCTTTAAAATAAGCATCATATTCAGTGCAAATCAAAGGCAGCAATTCTGAAATGCGGTATCATGTGGCAGAATGAAAAGCATTTGAGTTCACCTAAGTGATCAGAATAAAAGTGACATGAGTATTTCAACTCCATTTTTAAATACAGTTAAATACTTTAGCTGCAAACACAAGAGAATTAATAGTTTTTCAGAAAGGCACTTCACATTTTGTAAGAGAGCATTCCTCAGAGAAGCGGAGGCAGCAAATAGCAGTGATTTAGGCAAATGAGTATCAAAGCACACGTTAACAAAAGGAGGTAGCCACACTGGAGTCAGATTTCTCTGCGTCCCAGCTGAAAGGCTACTCTTGCAACTGAAAGAGCTCATCTTGCTTGCACAGAGGAGTTGGCTACTCAGAGGTACCCTGTCCTCATCAAGCAGGGATGTCCAGCTCAGGGCTTCAGCAGCACTGACTCAAGCAGGGAGGCAGATAAGCAAATGGAAAGTTTCTTTCAGTTGCGTTAAGATCTGCTGATAAAATGGCAATTAGCAAAATTGCCTGTGCTTTATTCAGAACTGCCCCTCTATTAAATATACACCACCCCTACAAAACTGAAGTAGCTTCATACAGATAAGTAAACTTGACTCAACACAATCAACAAGACTCCCAGAATGGTCTGTAAGTATGAAAACAACAACTGGTCACACACGCAAGCTGGGCAACTAATATCTGACACAAATCCAGCAAAAGTTTTATACATATTACGGGAATAATTAACTATGCTGTTAAATTTACTATAAAAAAAATACAAAGAATACATTTCCAAGTGATTAAATATGAAATCAAAACATAATCAGATTGAAATTAATGATTAAACTAGCTCAACAATGAACTCAGTGCAACAAATCACCATCTCAGAATGTGATCAAAGTTAATTGTCACCTCTTTCATTAAACAAAAACATTACAAAACTACAGAAACGTATCAGAAACTTGTCTACTACTTAGAGAGGCTAAGTACTTTGATATTGAAGCCAAGTGCTGTGAAATCTTAAACATCTCCAGACTTCAAGACTGCACAAAGTCTTCTCTACCAGCCATCTGATCTTAGAATGTTACAAAAGGCAGAAGTTTGTAAACTTTGGCCAAGCTGTCAACAGTGCTACTGTGCTGCCAACAACTGTTGGTAGCTCATTTTTGCCTTGAATAAAAACAAAAACTGAAAAATAGGAAGTGTGGTGCATCATATAAAAAAAGAATGCTTCATAGCACAAGAGCTTGTAAATACATTTGGAGACATCTCTAGTATTCTTCTGCGACTGGAGTCCAAGAAAAATTAGATTAAGCTGAGGCTCAGTTAGTAGCCAGTTTTACAATTATCAGGAAGGTAGCATGTTTTCACTGTTGCAGAAGGCTATCATAGAAAAACAAGCAAATAGGTCCCCTTGGCCAAGTTAGCAGTGTGTTAGCGATGTCTGCAGCCAAGGATGAGGATGACTCAGTAAACTCCTCTAGATGACATTCTTGATTTAAACCTGAGATGAGAGTTTGCAATTAATGGCTTTACATTTGGCTCAGAAATGACAAGTTCTGTTAATGTACATTAATACTTTAATGCTTCTGCTACCTTTAACTATAGCATTTATTAGTCAATGTGAAAAGACAGTGCTCTGTACAGAGAGGCTCAGGCTGTCATTGGCCATAGATAGTTAGATATTGCCTAACACAGCACCAGCAGTTGCACAGACCAATGGAAATCCCTTGCGCTCCCTCCTCTAATTTAAAAAAAAAAAAAAAATCACACCCTGAGGTGAATTCTGTGTTTGTTTTCAGATCTCTTCATTGATAACTGGCACCAATACATTGCTTTGTAAATGAAAAAAAGTTTCCTAGAAACCACAAACAAAGGACAAAGTGACATGTCCTTTTTTCAAGGCAAATCAAATAGATCTTACTACAAATTATTCATGGAGCACAACACTTAACTGCTGCTTATGAGTAGTGTGACCATTGACAACGAATTAAATATTGAGAGAACAAGCTGGGCCTTGACTTGTAACATATGCAACTAATATGTACTGATACTTTCTTAGACGGTAGTGGGGCATTAGTTCCCCAGGGAGTTGCACAGCAATAATGGTTTTGTTCTCCGTGAATAGCCTTACACTGGTCTTGGTGTGAGTTGCATTCAGTCATCAGAAGTGATTTTGCTGCAAAGTATGAAAGAAAGAGAAACCTTTTGATTTTCTGTGATATTCCTAGCAAAGTTCAAAGGCACTGTTCAAAATGCACTCTTTGGGCTGACATTACAGACAAGGGCTAGAGATATTTTCCTCATATAACCATTCAGCTTCTATATTGCATTACGCTTGCTGTTAGAGAGAACTGTTTCAACACAGATGATGATGCTGATCAACAGCTCAGGTTAAATCTTCATTATAGAAGGGGAGCAAACTCTCAGAGCCTCTCACATTGGAATGCCAACTGCTGTGTATTAGACTAAGAACAAAGACATCCCCCCCTTCTCTAAGCCAAGATTATGTTCAAGAGAAAATAGAGCTAGGGCACACCAATAGTCATCCGGCCCTATAGCTTTGAAGTCGATGCGACCATTTGTTTTCTCAAGGTTTGGTTTTCACTGATGGTCCTCAATGACCAATAATGGAGAAAACAAAAATCCCTCTATTTGCTAATACAATCCACAACTAGTGCACTGCACTATTACATATTTTCTCACCCAAAAGCTTTTACTGTATGTCCTCTCTGTGTGAAGCAGATTGTTACTCATTGCTTTTAACATCAGCTAAATTACAGAATTGTGATCCTCACCCTTTTTCTCCTTCCCCTCCCCTTAATATATGCTTTCATTACTCCTCGGCGCACAGCACGCGCACATGCCCTGGAGCTACTTCCTGTGCCTGCACCTAGGGAAAACATCCATTCTGTGCTCTAGCATTTTGTATGCTGTGCTTTTACAAACAGCAAAGAGCCATACAAAATTTCATCAGTTTTTGATGAGTTTTCTCTCCAACAGCAGCATTGGAGGAAACCAGCTGATAGCATCACTGTGGCTGCTTTCCCTCCCAGATACCATCAGGGCAAACCTGCTTGCAGCACTTTGGTGACCTCTAACATTTCAGAGCGGCGGGTTCAGCTGCTCATTTCACAAGAGCAATCTCACCTCTTCCTCCTCCCAAAGCAGCCCTCTTCCCCTCTCTTCCCTTCCCATAAGGGGGGAAAAGTCAACACATCACCTGCAAGGTCACTGCTGATCTTCTCTATGAATTCTGCCACACTGCCTACAGAACAGTTACCAGTAGCATTCCCAGATAGCTCTCTAGCATTTGGAGAATAATCATTACAAAGAAAGCAACCTGAATGACATGAAACATCAGCATAAATTGTAAGATGCACGTTAATTCTATATACTGAGTTAGTAGCAGTTCAAATATCAAAATAAAGCTGCTTATCAGAAAAGAGTAATTTTAATTACACACGTCCTTACAATTTGGCAGAAAAAGAGAGATGCCTATTCTAGTTCTTCAACTGTTATTTTCTACATATGAATCTTTAACTAGCACAGAGAACAAGAATTTATACGTTTTAGGAAACTATCAACTTAAGTATCCTCTTCTTTAGCACACTTCCTGACCTAAAAACAACAGTTAATATTAAACAATAATAATACAAGATACACTGAGCAAAGAAGAGCTATTTGAAAGGAACAAACAGAAGAGATACCAGCACACCAAAAATGGCTGAACAATTAAATTATTTCCATAATCTTTTTAAATATATATATACACATATATAATTATTTTTATATTTCTTGATTTCAGACCCTCCCTTGATCTGTTCAGAAGGTCATTTCTACAATCTCTTACAACAAGAACACTATTATCTCTGGATTTCTAGAGAAAATAGAAGTTGTGCCAGTCATTTTTGTATGAAATTTCCAATAGCTTACTTAAAATATTTTATCACAGTTTCTGAAAACTCCACTTGAACTTGGTCAGTGATGACATTCACAGGCTGTATAAAGCCACTGGAAAGCCACCAAGCCACTGGAAATCTTTTTCTGAGCAGCTGTAATGCAACAGCCTTATTGACGGGGAGGAATCTATCAACAATATAAAAATAAAATGAGTAAAAATGAATAATGTGAGAAAGAATAAACACTTCACAGGCCAGAAAAGATTTTTACACAACACATCCTGTATTAAGTCAGTTTGCAGCAGCTTCTAGTGAAAATGCTCCATGTTAATCACCTTCCTCATGGTGGAAGTTTCAGCTCCACTGTTCAGCTGCTTCCAAAGACAACACCAATGAATGGCACCAGCCGCTGCTGGTGGTGGTGGACAATTTCTTTTGACCTCTCTGCAATTACAAGTCTTCACCACTTTGGAAAGAGAAGTTAAAATGTCTCAAAGGGCAAGCCAGATCCACATATATACTTACTGTCTCCTGTGTGAAAACTACAGAATTCTGCTAAGCTCGAGCCTCGTCTCACGAATGGCCGGAGAGCTGCTCGAGCTGCCCAGACCCCAGGCAGTCACGCGCGGCTCCCGGGCAGGGGCCGCACAGAGCGTGGGAAGCGGCCCTGGGCGCAACGCTGGCCGGATGGAGGCCGCCGTGGTCCCCGGGCAGGAAATGCGCTCACAGCGCTCCTGCTATTGCCGCCCGGAGAGTGGGGAAAGAGGAAGTGGCCTCTCTGAAATAAGCTGAGGGAAGTGAAGAGATGAGAAAAAGACAGTTGAGCGCCTGTGAAGGATGCAGAACGCTCAACTGGAAGGCAGTGGATACAGGAGAATCTGCATAGGCACAAAGGGCAACTGGGAGAGGAAAAAAAAAAACAGGAGAAAGGGTTGCACCTCATACAGAACAGTCACTCTCAAACAAATCAGTTCTTTTTTTTCACGTCCCTACTAGGTGTAATATTCCTTAGTTGTCTACACACTAGCATGGGTGTTTCACAGCGAAGCATTCTTCTCAATCACTAATGTCAATACACCCAGTCTGCCAGTACTAACAGCGTAACTGTTTGAAAGAGCACATTCTCTCTCAGGATCCAAAGTCCTAACTATAGCGAGGTCACCCTGATTAGATACAAAGAAAAGCAGCTAAACTTCTCTTCCCCTATCGCAACTGTAAAATTTTAAGAGTGTCTTGAAAAACATTAAGGAAAGCAATTATACAAAGGAAAAAAAAACTAAGACATTGGGTTTTTTGGCCACTCACCAGGAGACTCATTGACAATATTAGTGTTTATCTGTAACTTAACATTTAGACAAGCACTATGATACTTAGCCTTTTAGCTGGATTTTTATATAGAACACCTATCTTATTTAATGCATGCAACCGACTGTGCTCTGAAGGAAGGTAAGGAGTGCCTAGTAGGAAAAAGGATCTTCCTTCATTTGCTGCAGAAATTGGAAGTGACACAAGAAATGGCCCTACATCAGTGGTTTTGTGACAAGAGCAGTTAAACACAGCATTCTAGGATCACCCTTGATCCTTACACTTTCTAAATCTGACAAGAGGGGCTTTTCAAACCAGGTTTGTCATACATAGGCACCATATATTCTCCTCACTTTGCTTTCTGGACCTCTGACTGCAGGACAGCAGTCTGGTGTGTGAATCCCTTGCAGATGAGACCGAGGGCTTCTTCAGTCACACACAATTCTAAGCGGTCTTGGGGGTCAAATATAAAAACAAAACACTACTTCTGGTCTCCGAAATCCCAAGTAGGGACCCAATATTTCCCACCACACTGAAATTACCTTTAAGGTCTTTGCCTTACTCCCATTTCAGGCTTAGGGAACTAACACCATTGTTTCACTAAACTCTCCTGAAAAGCCTGTCGTGAACAAACAAAATACCCCAACCAGAATGTTACAGAATGTTACAAATCTGTATTTCTTGTAAGGTTTGGGATTGGCATTGTAAAAAATACCTTGGGGCCACATACCAAACCTGCCTCTGTATGTGCATGTAAAGAGTTAAAGTATATATAGTATATGGTACACAATCTCTCTCTCTCATATATATATATATATATATATATATATACACACACACACACTATACTATATATACACTATACTATGTATACACACACATATATATACACTATATATACATATATATACTACATATATACAGCATAGACGTACACATATACAGATACAGGCTCAGAAGTGATTTAAAAATAAGACTCAGACTCTTTAACAGTGTACTACAAATAAAAAATTCCACCTATCATTTTCTGCATCTAAAACATCTTTCAGACATGTTGACAACATCAAAAATGTTTTTAATAAAACTTTGTTTCCTTTTAGCATCTCCTAGAAATATTTAACTTTTGTGGAAGTTACTCATGCCTTTGCTTCCTCATAAGTTTTCCATTTGTTTTTATGCTACAAGAATCACTTAACCTTTAAAGACAATAACAGCAACGAAAATACACCTGCCTTCCCATCATTGTCGCTTTGCAAAGGAAGGTCAGACCGAATTACAGCAAGTTAGGAAAGTCAGTGTCAGAATGAGCTTTAAAGAAGAACCCAGATGTATTCGATCAGGGCCAGCTGTGGGAAGGAGGAAAGGGGTGAGGGGGAAGGGAAGATCTCCTTCACTCCTGAGCTGCAGCAGCAGAAGTTACTTCACTGCATTTCTACCTCTTTCCTTAACGTTTGTACAGCGAAGCCTCTCCCCAAAAAGGCCACTATTTGGGCTGCAGATTAGACAAAAAGTCTTACTGCAGCAGAACAAACAGAGAGAAGCCCCTCCTCCCCCCACCCCCCCCCAAAAAAGAAAAAGTACTGAGAGAGTGTAGGAAAGCAAAGATGATCAAGAACACGACTTCTTGTGACACGCACACTTAGGACAGGTTCTGAGCCCTTCATCAGGCAGGAGCTTCAGTCCTCGCTACCGCATCACGCGCGAGCTGCTACCCGCTGCCACCCAGGACACCGCGGGCCCAGGGAGGGACGGAGCTCGCCCTGGCACGGCCTCCCGCAGGGCGCCGGCCCGCTGGTGGCACCCAGGCTCGCCGCGGCCGCGCGCCCCAACTGCGGGGGCAGCCGGCAGGGGCGGGCTGTGCCCCGCCAGGGGACACGCCACCGCATTACAGGTGGGAGAACGGGCGCGCACAAAGGTCTGCCCGCATCACGCGGGGCATTCGGCCGTTTTAGCAACACGGCGCCCAGGCTCCTCGACAGCCACCCGCTCCCGCGGGCGCACGGGCAACCACGGGAGGCGGGTGTCTCGGGACGGCTCCTTTTGTTCCCGCCGCGCTCCCGTTTGCCGCCGGGCAGCGGGAGCGGGGCCCGAGCCGCGACTCCCCCTCCCGCTGCCCGCAGGAGCCCCCTCACGGGCGGCTGCCCGCCGCAACGGCTCCAATAACGGCCGCAACGGCTCCAACGGCCGCCCCCTGGCGGCGGGGCGGGGCGCGGCCCCACAGCCCTCCCGTCGCCGCCGCCCGG
>JAUBNY010000370.1:234159-244508 GCA_032275445.1 Crypturellus soui | reverse complement strand
TGTAACATTGATCCCTTTTAGCAACTAAGCTTGCAAACAAAAATCTTAGCATTTCGTCCTTAGGCCCTGTGAGAGAAGAGAGTAAGTCAGGTATTATCTCACCTGAATGCAGGGTGAATTCACTCCCACCCTCTGCCACCAGTTACCCAAGCTGAAACAGATCTCTCGTCTTGAGAGTCGGATGCAACAAAATCTGTAACTAAAGGTAGGGTGATTTAAATTTTGCAAACCACCGTTAGAAATGAGGGCAGACTCGCATATAGCTCACAAGGGGCTCCTTGTTAGCAGCAGTTTTGTTAACCTTGTGGATTCAGTTATTACAAAGCTTACGTGGACAAAAATAGGGTTCTAGCCAACCAGTACAGAAGTTAAACTGCTCAGCAATACAACTGCTAATGCCACAGTAACTTACTGTCTTAGACACTTACATGGAGGAGGTCTCACCATATTAAACCATTGCTTTTTGCAATAAAAACCAGTTTCACACGAGAACAACTGAAAACGTGACATGGAGCGTTAAGCAGTCATTTCAAGTCAGTCAAAAGAAAGTACATTTATAAAAGCATGAAAAAGTTAACCAGCTTTTAGGCAAACACATCAACTTGCAATTCCAATCCAAGTGCGGCAACAGGCTTTTTCCAGCAAGATAGGCTTTTCTTCTGAGGCGAACGACTGTTCACATGCTTAAAGTGATCGTTTTAAAAACTCTTCTCTATCAATGCTTCCATTAGAAACAATATGATGTTTGGAATATTAAAGCTTTTTTTTGTTATTTTCCCTTCTCCTCTTTCCCGAGGGCTTTTTCTGCAATGCAGCCGCAATGCAGAAAGGCACCAAATTGTTCAAGTAAACTGAGCTTTCTTATGCTTAAGTTAATTATCTCAGAAATGTCTTGACAACCAAATTATTATAACTAATTTCAATACATATTAATATAGATTTCAACCAAACATTTTGTACCAGCACAACAGATGCTGCTTTTGTGTTGAAAGGAAAGACAGATGATTATTTGCTTATGAGAACATAGATGTACCACTATCTCATCCAAAAAAAGACATGCCTATGTAGAACTCAGCCACTTCAAGTTTTAGACCAGATAACAATATCCTGGAGATAATCAGGTTGCCCATAGCACCTAATGGTTACATAATTCAATTTCTGTAAGATTTTTATACGGTAAGAAGTTTTGTCATGGCAGAACCCTGAATTAGTAAAGCAGAGTCATCAATAAAAAATGTGACTCAAGCAAATGGTATCATCTTAAATGCTAAAACAACCAAAATAAGTGACATTTGATTATATGACACTCGCCTTGGGACCGGGAACATGTGAGGGGAAATCTGCAAACATACCAAAGTACCTTCTGTTTTGTAATACATTTTCCAGCTATAGAAATAAAAGTTAGAGACATCTACTCATGTGCAGGTAAAACACAGCATCACTCGGGGGTCACTCACACCTGCAAACCCAGGCTTCCCAAGTGAGGAGCAGCAAGTTAATTCTGGTGGTACCAGTACCCTTCCACACAAGGGTACCAAAACTGCTGTGTCAGGAGTTTCTTCCCACCTCCACTTTCCCCCACTTGCTCAAACATAAATTCTCTTCCAGGCTTTTACAGGAATGCCGAGAGATTTACAGAAACAGTAATATCCTGTTGAAAGAGACAAGTTCAGCCACTTGTCCTACATCACACACATTTCATTTTGTGCCTGTTCTATAACGCTCTGTCCACACAGGAGCGGTGCAAATAGCCCGAGGTTAAGCCTAGCCCAGGGCCCCTGCAGCAGTCCCTGCCAAGGGCTGCCCCACAAACGTCTGCTCCCTTGGCTCATCCTTCACCTGAGCTCTTGCAGCCCCTGCTTCCAGCTCCCAGGTAATCCCCACCAACAGCACAGCACCTAAACCACTCCGTATCTACAAGCAGTGAGCTGCTCCTATTGGGCCAAGGAACTCCTTCCCTTCAGCTTTCTATCTTCTGTACACGTTAAAGTTACTGAAAAAGTTATTAACAATTGTTAATTAAACAGAGGGGCTTTGGAAACCCAACCCATCTGTCTCACTGTTGAATCATGGCATCAGATGTGGCACACCTGCCTCCTTATTCCCTATGAACACTTGAGATGCACAGCCCACAGCCTGAAGACTGCTCCATGGGATGAGCCAAACACAGAGTCTTTTGATAAACATCCTCTTTACTGAAGGTCTTGTGCAAAACCGCTTTTGCTGGACTTCCTAACCAAACCTAGATTCCTTTGCTTTTCCTCTCAACAAACCTCTGCCTAGGACTAGGGCTCTGATCTGTTGTCTACAGAGGATCTAACATGACTGATGGTGTCTTGGAAAAAGCACAGATGCATTAAACTGTTGTGGATACTGTGAACAACTTCATTTCTTAAAAGGAATAACAACATCTTCTCTGGAAACTACATATGGTGTGTCTTTAAATTTACCTGCAATAAAAAGTCTGACCATATCTTTAATACGTACACACAACCCTACCATATGCTATATATTAAGGCAAAAGCTATAAATAGGAAATAAGCACAATATTGTTCATAGCCGATCAGTAGGTCACCTGTCTGAGTTTTGCATACAGCATAACAATAGTGTGCTACACTGCAGAGATTCACTGGGATTTAAAACAAAAAAAAATTACAAGCTATCTGCATTTAAAGCAGTGTCAATTATAAATAGCTTTGTTAGAAGTCATGCTTATAAAAACCTATGTTTTTGCTTCTTGTATTTAAGTATTTCAGGTTACATCTTCAGAATCCATGAAAAAGTGGCAAAAAGATCAGAGAAGACGTGGCTTGGTTGAGAATGCCATACATCAAGAAATGTATGGAGACAGGGTATTTTTGAATACATACAGACCAGCTAATCCTCTAACAACTCCAAGCACGCTTCCAGTGTGGTCAGACTACTGCTAGAGCACGGTACATACCTGCCTATTACTGTATGCTTTAATCAAATGCTGAAAATTGTCTAACAATTTACAAATGTATATATACACACACATCAAAATCCCATGTTTAATATTCAACTAAAAATGAAGTAATACAAAATACTGTTTTACAGAAATGACTGAACAGAGGTGTAAGACCTATTGCACAACCTAAAAGGTCATTACTTGGAAAATCCTGAGCTAATGTGCTATTACCAAACAATCCAGGCACTTTTTTTTTTTCCTTTTTTTTTATTACATAAGCAACAGACTTTCAACATATAAACCTCTGCGTATAACGACTCACGTTCCATCTGTAACATCATGCTCAGAAAAAAGTATTCAATAAATAAGACTCCCTTCAGTGATTTCTTTGCTTGAGACTGGTATGCAAAAAGGAACTAGAGTACATACTACAGTGTTTCAATCGAATACTGTAATTTAAAAGCAATTATTAAAACTGTAAAAAAGTTCTGCAGCATTCCACTACTGAAAAATAAAGTTATTTTTATCAAGAAAAGTTACACTGTTAGTTCAGTCATCCTATTTTAATTCTTGACAAAGTTGTCAAAAACAAACAGATGCTCCCTTTGCCGTGTTGCATGTTCCAACTTCAGGATCACAGCTCAGCTTTCTGTGGCAATATTTAAGTGTCCCTACGGAGAGGAAAAAAAATTGTCATGTCAAGGTGTAAACGGGGAATAAATTTTCCCAGCTTCCATGGCACACATACTAGTACAGTGCTAAACTACAACATTAGTGCTGTACAACTACAGAATGAAATAGCACAATTGTAAAGACTGCATCTTGAAGGCTGCATATGCATAGTTACTTTAAAAGGGTGAAATATAATGGTGTTTTGACAAGTTCAATTACTGCACAGATAGGCAAAGGAGAGAAATGTTGGAATCTTAAGAATTTTGTTTTCAAAGAATTAGCCAACCATCAAACAAGTACACAGTGAAGAAAATGACTAAACCACTTCAAGCTATTTTAACTCAATGGTATTCAGTTTCTTCATAGATCACAGAAAATATCAATATTCAGATTCTTATGCTTCTCTAATTCAAACTAGAATCTCTGCTTTAATAAACTCTAGATATGAAATTTATCATCCAGTTATAGGACAGTATTGGAAATTCAGGGAAAAAAAAGTCTATGCCTCTTTTACAGCTTTATGCATTTTGGAAAAAATCCTTCTTCACATGTTTTCCACTCATTTCAGTTCCTCGTTTGCCTTGAGATCACACTTCAGTGAATACCCAAATTGAAAAGAAAAAAAGCCTTCACATGGCTTTACGCATAACCTAAGAGGATTCAACATTTTTAAACACAGAAGGTCAGTGTTTCCCCTTTTCGTCAAACAGGAAATCAGATCAACTGCTCTCCAGAAGAGATTACTTAAAGAGGCACTGCAGATTCTCAGAATCCACCTCCAATTTTCAACTACACAAAATTTCTCTTCACAAGTTTAAGGGACAAACACGGAGGAAATGAGTGCAGAACCAGATTTGCCTGCAAATACTCCAGAAAACTCTTGAGTTATTCCATGTGGATTTAGAAACTCAAGTGTATCATTTGAACATTCACATTTTACACAAGAGCTTAGTGAACATAAATTAAGCCAACTCACCTTTTCTTTCCTCAAAAATCCATCTCTGAATTTACTAGTGGTAAATCCCCTGACACCAACTGAACGTAACCGCTGGTACTTAGCCTGGATATATAAACCCTTCTGCACTAAGTCTGATTTATACTGGGTTTGCAAACGGCCATCTGTAAAGTTGCTCTGTAGGAGGGTCAGGGAAGAGAAGGGAAAAAAAGGTAAAAAAAAAATGAGGGCAACAAAACTCAGACTTATATTTACAGTTATATACATATGCAAAACTTACAGGGATGAACAGCAGCATTCTTCATTTGCAGGTAGAGAGTTCCTTCCATTATTTCCAAATTTATGTCCCTCAGACCACTCTGTGGCCTGTGGATCAAGCTGCAGTATTGCACTTACCCAACCAATACACCAACATTTTCTTCCTCATAGAAAAATGGAAAGTCTTAAGAGTTTGAAAATACATATACTTAGCATAATAAGAAAATAGAGGTTAAGACAACACTTCAGTGTTGCCAAGCCCACAGTGGTCACACATCTTGAATATTAAAAAATACATGTATCAAACAGAAATCAATATACTATTTAACATGATTATAAAGACCTAACTTATATTCATTGCTCTATGCTTTCATAACCTCCAGGCTGGGGGAATGTAAACTAACTTAATGCAGGACCAAGAGGAAAAGCCACAGATGATGATAAAAACCCCATGGGTGGCTGGCATTATAAATACACAGAACAAACAATACAGCAAAATCACCACTGATAACAACAATTAAAATTAGAAAGAGGTTTACACTCATAAGCACTCAAGACCTCCAGGACAATAAGTGATAAGCTTAAAAAAAAAAAAAAAAAAGGGAAAACCCAGTTATTTTTTATCATATTTTTCTAGTAGTATAGTATTAAGTTTTTTAAATTGGTCCTGACATGAAACATTACTTGTATCAGCTCATGCTTCAAACACAAAGGTTCAAGTGGCTTTCAAATAAAGAGACAGGAAGCCTCTTGACCATGTAAAATTCTTGTCATCTTTTATAAATAGCTTTAAAGGACAAGGGAAACCAAAACATACCACAGTAATAACCTTTCTTGAGAGGTGCCCTATTACTTCGGCAAAACCAATCTTTTTGACAAAAAAGCATCACTTCAAGAAAATCACATACTCTGAAGTTGCAATAATTTTTTTTTCCACTGCATGACACGATTGGCTAAGGAAGCTCCTTCACCCAAACTCAGAGTTTTGCTGTTTCACAAGGCTCTCCACCCACCTAGCAGAGGGGACCCCATCAGTCCCTGAGGTGGCTTTTATGGTGCTTCTAGGCAAAGGACACTTGTAGGATGCTACCAAACACCATCCAGTCCTGGCACATGGCATTAAGCACCAGCAAATTCCTTAAGTAGGCATCTGCCCACCACAGGGAAAACAGAAGGACATCTTTAATGCTATACTAAGCCCCTAGACACTATTAAGATGAGAAGCTCCTATTCCCTTCACAGCTGCCGTGGTTCTCTGCGGTGCTGCAGGTGGTTAGAAAGGAGGCCAGAAAGGAAGACTACACACAGCTTTTAACTTTCAGCTCAAACATCTACATGTTCAGCAATCGAGGCAGGGAGGAATAAAGGCAGTGCTATTAACAGAACAGAGTCAACTGTAGATGAAGTCAGCAGGTTAACCAGTTGGTAGGTAGGCACTGCAGTCATACACACCTTCGATTACTCCATTTTGCTCTAAACTATGCAAAAGCATCATTAACATCCAGCCCAGAGCATGAAACAGTTTGTACTCAAGTGATCTCTAGTTTAAATTGATGAAGATCCTATCTCACAAGTAACACGATTAAGAAACCCTCGGAACCAACTGACACAGGTACCGAAACAGGTCTCTGAGCTCCACCGGTTGATAGGCCAACACTCCACTAATGCACTAATCTGCACAAAAACAGAGAATGAAGTTTAGAATTAAAGGTTACCATGTACAGATGCAGTTAAAGATGCATACTGGATGCATGCATCCAGTTAAACCCTCTCAATTCACCGGGAGATGTCAGTAGAGAAGAGACCTTTTATGTTTTCAGAGTTCTCCACTTTGTTCATAGAACAGCTGCTCTCTTTTTTTTTTTTTTTTTTGTAAAAAGTCTAATATACCACAAGACCACATGATTTAAAAGCACTCTAAACAAACTCCTTTTTTTGCTTAGAGTTAGGAGGATTCCCTTGCTTTATGCACCAGGAAGAAGGGTCTTTGTTTGTTTTTCAAATCAACCACATTTTTTTTTTCCAGCACAGAAAACAGTCAAATCGCCTCCCTAAATAGGTTTCAGTAAGAGTCCAACAGGGAAAAAAAAAAACTATGCTAAGTAGGTGGAAAAAAAAAAAAGCTGATGAAAAAGTCAGGCCAGCAGTGCTGTTTCCACAGCAATAATGTGCTTTACACCTAAGTACACTGAATGCTTCTGTGGACACTACTTTACCTATTTTACCTACAAGTTTTAAAGCACCATGGGACACAGCAATATCAAGGCTGTGCGCGCACACACACACACGCAGTGCCAGCTTGAGAACACACTTTCATACCTTTTACTCCACCAGGAATGGAGGTTGATGTTAATGGAGCCAATCTTCCATTTTCCTCAAGTTACCCTGACCAGCAGAGTCCTCCCAGGTGACAGGGCTGCGGGTGCTAAGCAGTCGCCCTCTCCTTCCCCTATAGGCAGGGGGGACTCTGCTAGGAGGCCATGAGGGCAGCCCAACACAGCAGTAACTTTAACGGGTAAAAACATTTTAAATTTGCTAACTGCAACTTGGGAATTTTATTTATTTATTAGGTAAACGGCAACATACAGTTATCCCTCTTTTGATGGCGCTATCTTGGCTATCCAGCAGATCAACTGGCAAAGCTTTCCTTAAAAGATTGCTACCTATTCCACATACTATATGTTATTCAGGCATCTCACTGCAGCCTCTTGTAATAGATTAAAAGTAATTTCTTATGGTTTATGGAAAAAAGTAATTAAGTGGGAAAGGATACTCTATCCCCTAATGCAATGCCCCATCCAGTTAAACAGTGAGTAAGGGTAATTTTAAGTAAAAAATAAATAAAAATAGATCATCCTAAATTTGATACCTTTTTATTAAGGACGGATCTAATTGGACCCAAGCAGAATAAGGCAATGTCAGCAGAAGGGAGCTTTTTGGTTTTCCTGACCCTATGATCATTTATAGTTAAAAGGAGTAGAAATTAACTAACATTATTCCATGAAGAAGCACATTTGCCCACCATCTCTTTGGCTTCTGAGATACTGAAAAAATCAAACTTTACCACATTCAGATTTACATGAAAAATGCATAGATATCAGGAGAGGAGATGGATAAATCTCAGATCAGATGTCCCCATATGAATATCCAAATAAAATGCTATCACACAATTCTGAAATCGACGCAATTTACTTCACCCTATCTTGGGCAGTAATATAGGCTTCCATGCGTGTTTGGTGAAGGACAGAATGCTACCCACCTTGTTTTGGGGACACTGGCTTTCTAAGCCATCCCTCACTTTGAAGCTATGAATGAGAATTATATAGTTAACTCTTTTCATCCACATGGATGTAATACTGGACAGATTAGCTCAACGCACTGCCAGCCCTCTTACCTAGCCAAAGCTAAGCCTCCCATTGGAAGGAGGCTTCCTGCATAGGGAAGGATTCAGTCTTGATGCCACTATTTTTTCATGGCATTTAAGACTGCTTGAATGACCTCCTGCTACCAATTCAATGTGATCAAATCACAAATTTATAAAACATATACATCTGATAAGTTTGATCCATACCTTGAAGTGTCTCCTAACAGGTCCTGTATTTTCAAGATGTCCTCGAATTCGTCTGTGATGGAAAATATCATTTGTTTTTGAAGAATAGTAAGAATTCTAGGGAGAGAAAAAAACAGCAGCTATTAGCTTGCTATTGCTGAGTTACTGACGGACAATTTTTCAGGCTACATTAACTCACACTGCCATTCCTTGCATCTCATAGCATGCCTGGCAGGGCTGAATGGATCCCCACAAAACACGGCCTGTGTTTGAGCTGAGTGGTGGCAGCCCTCGCAGCATGCACACAGAACAAACTGCCCTCCTTTCCTGGACATCGCCCTCTTGGGTGGCGACCTGTTCACACCTCTTGGGCTAAGGTTGCCGATCCCTACCTCCCAGGGCTGCTGCTGCAAGGGGCATGGAGCATGTAGAGTAGGTAGGTTGCTACAGTAGCCATTCCTTCAGGAAGGGATTTAAAAAAAACCAAAAAACACACCAACACAATCAGCACCATAGAGACCCCTGCTTATTATATGGTCACCCTACAATATAGGGCAAATTTCTGAGCAGATGTGAGCACGGCTGCTATACAAACCACTTCAGCAAACAGACAGGAAATGCATAATATCACAAGCTACGTTACGTTAGCCCTTAAGAGATCTTTTCATTCTCTTTGTCATTACAGGACAGTACTTAGGAAAAGACTTGCCACAGACACATATACAATATGTGAAAGACAGACATGTGGCATTAAAATTGTTTCATGTTGACACACTGAACAGCTGCAGTTGAAGAGCTAGAGTTGCATAAAATAGAGCATCCCCTCCAGCTTTTATATAGCTTTATATGTACATGCTTTTTTATTGCTCATATTATATATAGCATGTAATTATAAACATTTACAGAGGCATTGCATACTGCCATATACTATACTAAAGTCATCTCCTACTAGAGTACTAAACTGCCACCCAACTCTTAGCAGTCAACCCAATAATTTCTCCTGTTCCATTTAGGAGTGTTCCTGAATCTCTTGGAAAGTGTTCTTGAATCTCAAGGAAATCCACACTTTTGGAAGTTGTTTACACAAAGTAATTGAGAGCTTCAAATGAATTTTGAGAAGAGTCTAGAAAGAAATCTCTATACAGTATTTCCTACATGCTACCACCTAACAACAACTACAAGGGTAGACTTCGCAGAACTTCTGTTTCTCTAACAAAATACTAAGTCATTACAAAACCAGAAACATTTTAGGCCATGCTCTTTCAAATCAGAATTAAAAGTATTGCTTTTGAAAGATCTCAATCACTTGGAAAAAAAAAAAAAACACATTCTACTCTAACGTCTTCAGATTTGAAGCCATTTAGGTTTAAATTGAACCTCTCCCATGTAGACTACTTGGGTGAATGTTTGTCTTTCACACTCTTCAGAAAAAGCAGAGAATCAAGACGGTTTCTAAAACTAATTTGAGAGCATAGGTAGAGAGGATAAGAGCTACAGAAAAGTGTTAAAACACAACTTAAATTGTTCGTTGACTTGTAGACAATATCTCCGTCTCAAAATAGTTATTTAGCTTTTGAAAACGCCTTGACAAGAGGGGACTCAGCAGAGAACAAAATCGAAGAAAGTTGATGAAGTGAGACTAGTAGACAAGATGGCTTTTCTTAGAAAAAAAGATACTGTGAGGAAAGCCCAGGTGTGTGAATTTACAAAAAAAAGGAGATTCCCCCACAGCCTGGCCGAAGAGCAGGAGACTGAGTGGAGCCATGAGTTGAGGGGGACAAAAGAACATCTGCCAAGAGTTAAGGGTCTTTACAAATAGGGGAAATAGGGCAATTCCCCCACATTCTTCAGGAAGGGAGACAAAGAAGTCAGGTGACCTTAGGTGTGAACAGAAGGAGAGAGGCAGGAGTTTGGTGTAGGCGGCCAGGAAGGCTGTAACTCCTGAGTACCTTGGCCAATGGGGAAAAGGAGAGGGCGTCTCTCGT
>JAUBNY010000370.1:216891-234059 GCA_032275445.1 Crypturellus soui | reverse complement strand
GTTTGGTGTAGGCGGCCAGGAAGGCTGTAACTCCTGAGTACCTTGGCCAATGGGGAAAAGGAGAGGGCGTCTCTCGTCGGGAAATAGGATAAAAGGGGGGCTGTGTCCCCTAGCAATTTGAGAGACCCCACAGGGATATGCCCGGTGGACTCTCCCTTTACTCGAATAAAAGCTTTAAGATCTATGCCCGGTGGACTCTTCCTTTATTCGAATAAAATTTTAGTTCCCCTCTGTCTCCTTTTTGGACATTTCACTTCTGGACAGTGAGATTTTCCGCACAATACCAAAATGGAAACAGGCAGACAAAACTGTCAGAAACTTGGCAGCTTCCTTCTTATCATTAGCACATGAAGATACTTAATGAAATACATTTATCTTTCTCCATGCAATATGTAATTAAACCAAGAAATTCACTGTTCAAGAATACATGCATCCTTAAAACTAAGAAGTCAGCAAGGCTCAAGATCTCCCATTATAATTAGTGGTAATAATGAGCTTTTGGGAATCAAACAAAGCCTATTTCTTCCCACACCTCTACGATTTTCCTGATCCTATGGGCTACCTCTCATCTGAGGCATACATCAGCTTCCCACAAGAACTGGAGCACGCTGGGCTTGGTAGTTCTTAGACTGCAGAATCAAGCAACAGTTACCCAGATAACTGTTTAAAACTGAGCAAAACAATGGAAAATTATTCCCTTATCCTACTAACTATCATCTCAGGTTTTGTACTTCAATCCCTTTCTCAATCTTTCAACATATGTGCTCCATTAATATATCCTTTTTTTGAACACGTGCTATTGAGCCAGATGCAGCCCAGCAACTGTGGTTTGCTAACCCACCAAACATGGTTCTCCAAAAACCACTCTCCAGCTGCCATCCTTAAACTTTTCTGTGTACACAGCAATGTTCATGCCTACACTACTCTAAGCATTTCTGGATCTGTTATTCTCTTGTGAAAAACAGGTACGAGTGGCCTTGGTCTTCATTCACTTGGCTTTAAGCTGCTTTCGGGTCAGTTTGTATCACACTTCCAAACAGAGTAGATATGGATACAGTCACGCAGCTCAGAACTTATTACAGGAAACCCACTCTGAAATTGCATTGAAAGTGCTCTTATACACATAGCTGAAGTCACAGCTGGTCACTCGGAAACCACTCAGCTCCTCCACTTCCACAGCAAAGTCGAGCACTGCTGGAAGCCACAGGCACGCGCACAAGCCTGGAGCCCTGCCCCGTCGACGGCATCTCTCCTGCCATGGCTGCAGGCACAGCAGGGACACGCGCTGCCGGGCGCGCAAGGAAGCGCTGCAGGAAGGGCTGTTCCGAGTGCCATGCACATCCCCAGTGCAGGGCCACCTATCCCAGCCCCGAGGAATCACTATTTACGTTAATCTCCTCTTTGTTTTGCAGGCAGCAGGAAGCAAAAGTTAGAGACTTTTATACTGTACACATTTGAGTAAGTCTTTCCTAGTCTCTCTGGTGATCCAAGTTAAATGCAGTCTTAGTTCCAAGTGTTTCTGCTTCTTTATTTAGTTTTCAATAGGGATAGTTTCATTTGTTCTGAACCCAACGTTACTGTCTTTTTCCCATTTCAGCATCAAAGCACAGCACAGAAAGACAGCCCTAAGGAGGAACAACTGTCCTAACTAGCTTTGATAAACTCCGTATGAAATGCAGAATGAGCTAATCCATTGTACAACATTCCATCAGTAGGGATATCAGTCACACATTTTGCTTTATTGCTGCGATCTGTTCTTTACTTGTATTTGTTTTGAACCAAGAGCTTTCCAGC
This sequence comes from Crypturellus soui, assembly GCA_032275445.1. Taxonomy (NCBI): domain Eukaryota; kingdom Metazoa; phylum Chordata; class Aves; order Tinamiformes; family Tinamidae; genus Crypturellus; species Crypturellus soui. The sequence continues at coordinate 232,265 of JAUBNY010000370.1, read as the reverse complement.
AGAACCTTTCTTCCCATAACCCCGAGAAACGCTCCGTGTTGATGACAGTGCCGCCTAGGCACAAGTGCAGACTTTCCTTTCCAAACGCTGGCAACTGCACCGCAGTATTGTATTCCCATTTCCTCTTCCCCAAACTATTCCACATTATTGCACATTAGCTGCTCAATAACAAGGCGCTCTAACTTATGGTTTACGCGGAGCTCTTTTCTCTCTCTCTCTCTTTTTTTTTTTTTTTTTTTTTTTTTTTTTTTTTTTTTTAAGTGGGAGAAAAGTGACATGCAGTGCAAATTTCCTTTATAAAGCTATACGCAATGTGAGTTCCAATTTCATAAAGTCCCTTAATTAATTCAGCAGGTCATTAAACCCACCAATTGAATAGCTGGAACAGATCAAATTAAGAGAGCTAAAACTGATCACTATTTCCCTCACTCTCTGTAGGGGTCTTTCAATTTCTGTATAAGCACACCCAACACTTCCAGCTAAGTTAACTTTCTGAAACACCAAATCACTGGCCATCTCCTTGCTAGGTTATAAGAATACTAGCAACATTGTTTTGAAACAGCATATGGGCATTAAAAAACAAGACTTTAAAAAAACTCAATACTTTTGTTGTACTAGCATTTAGCTATTAAAAAATGGATTCATCTGACAAATAATCTGGGCTGCAACAGATGTCTGAGGAAGGACTGTTGCACTAGAGCTGTTTAATTATGAGATGAGCAGTCAGTTTCAGTGATGACATTTGAACAAACGAGGCTGACAATCATAAACCCTCAGCTGAAATTTTAAAGGACAAGAGATGACAGGTCTGTGAGTTCACATCAACTAGTTTGATGCAGAGAAATCTGCATTATGAATATAGCTAGGAACACATGGAAAACAAATGCTGAGGTTACTGCTTCATTTTTAGGCTTACCAGGTGAGGTTTCCCAATGAATTTCCTGAAAGGTGGTTTAATGAACCTCATAGGCTTTTGGAAGCCATCAATATGGGAGTTTCGTAATTTTGAAACATTGCAGTTTTGCTCGTTCCTGATCAGAAACAGAAAAGATGCAAAGAAAAAAAAAGACAATTAAAATTTAAATCCATGCTGTATCAAACTATGTTTAAGATGACCTTATTGACCCCTTAAAAATGCAAAGTGATTGTTTTCAATCAGTATCAATCCAGGACACTTGCTGACATCGCTCCACCCAACCTCCCCGCTTCACCCAACTGTGTCTGCACAGTTGCTGCCCTCTCCTGGCTTCAAATAAAAAAGCACTTCAGCCACTGCATTGCACTATTACTACTTTCATGATTGTACAAAAAAGTTCCATTTTATGAATTTTCTGCATCAGATAAGCTGTAGCTAAATAGACAGAGGGCAGCCTATATGCTCCATTTTCATCCTAAACAGGCCAGGCTTGTCCCCTCACCCACACCATCCCTGCCCTCAGCCCCCATTACGATGCACCCCACCTAGGACACCATTCCCTCCCTCATGTCCAGCATGAGAAGAAACATATTTCTACGATAAACAAGCTTCCCACTATAAACAGCATATGGAAAGAGTCAGCAGCCTAACTGCATGTATAGGGAGGGGAGGGAATTATCTGGGAGATAATTCCCAGATTATCAGGCCAAATACTTACTAAGAACAGCAGCACTAGGTACATAAAAGGCTATACGCAATAGCTCAAAGTATTTTTCTCTGTTTAAACATAAAGGGTTTTGCTTGAGCAAAGGTGAAGGGCGTGAAGCCCAAATACAATAATTTTGTTTCTTCTACAGCTCAAGCCTGCCTCCACCTTCACAAGTCACCTTTCCTTTGTGTATCACCACAGAGTCATTACAGACTACATTTAACATGATGGCATCCATTCATTTTTAAGTAATATCTTCAAATCAAGACTATCGTATGGAATCATTTACTTGAATGATTCCCCCTACCTCTCATAGGAATAAACCAAGTACTCTCTCACTGCAACCAGAAAATCCTGTGGTATCAGCAATGAAACAAGGATGACTCAGGGTAACAAATATGTCTGGGCCAAATGTCTTAGAGGAACTCGTAACAGTAATAAGCTATTCCAAAACCTCTATAGTTTTCCTCCATGGAATTCTTTCAGAATTACAAGAAATATAGTTTTTTTGCCAGTACTCCACAGAGCATTACAGAGAGCCAGGACAGCATGACATGTTTATGGCATATAACATTCTCTTGTATTTTATAGTTTTGTAAAAGTATTCTAAACTAAAACTACAAAATACCAAGAGAATATTATATACCATTAAAAAAAAAAAAAAAAAGGGAATTTAAGAACAGCTAAGTTTCTTTGAGTTGATTTCTTCCTTCCTTCCCATTCAGGCCTACAAGCTGAGGTTGGCAGGAGAGAAGGGGGCGGGGAAAAAAGGGTGTTTAGGGCTTTGTTTGTTTTCTCTCTTCCACTGCAACTTAATCTTATTCAAGGTAAAGCTTCATTACAGAGCAAGTTGCAGAAGCGTTTGCAATGTATGCCAGTAGAATTTCAAGACGAGTCAGACTTGCAAGAACAAACCTACTGAAAAGAATCAGAGTATACTTGAATGCAACTGTGGGAAAGCCTCAACAATACAAAATGAACGTATAAGATAATCACAGGTTTGGGCAACACAATTTGTACCGGCTAATTACCTTGGAGTGATGCCATCTATATGAAATACTCTCCCATCTTCATTCTGCAATCTCTCTTTTCTTCTTCTTTCTATATCATGTCGTAGATCATTTGGATCTTCTAGAACTCTCATCATGTTCTAGTTGAAAGGAAGGGTTAATGTCAGGTTGGCTCAAAATAACTGAACAATATTATGTAATGCAAGTGACTTTATTCTGTTTTTCAGCAATCATGTAACCTCAGTAAAATGGTTCAATCACCTGCACTTAAGACGGATGCCTAACAACCCAAGAATCCAAGCTCCTCAGCAGCTGCAAACAGAGTCCCAAACTATCACTCTCTCCAGCTACCTATCCACAAATTTCCAAACAACAGTGAACACAGCACTAGAACAGCACTGTGCATTTCAGCAGAGAGTTACACAGGTGTTATACATGGAGTTATATCTATGTGAAAATATTCACACAGCCCCTAGTGGTAAGAAAGTCTACTGTTCTTAACTTGCATCTCCACATACATGCACTGTCAAAAAAACCATAAAATTCTGACCTTCTATCTGGATGTTTAGTCAGTGTAACATTAGGATACAGAAGACATTAAGGCTTTTTTTTTTTTTTTTTTTAAAAAAAGTTGGAAAGATGGAAAGTTGGATCAAATGTGAGTATTCACCAACTTATTATTTGGACTATTTTAAAACAGATTGTTACTCTTGTTGCTTGAAACACTAAAACACTCTATCTACCACAGAAGACAAATGTATGGTATTAGTCAGTTAGCATAGTATATGTGCACCATTCGGATTACATCCATAAATCTACTAACAGCATCAGAAATAGGCAAAATTACTGATGGTCTTCAAAGAATGTAAAAATAGCCTGTCAACATCAAAAAGATGTTAGTTTTGACCATGTCATTTCAGTTATTTAACTTCTTCGGTCAAACGGTAAGATACCTGTGGAGATTCAGGTGGCACAGCTCGCTTGTTCTGAAGTTCCGCTAGAGACATATCAATCCTCCTAGAACAACAGAAATATCATATAAAACCAGGCACCATCATTATCAATAGCAAGAGTATTACTATTAAGCAACCACATTACCACCATCCAGTCAGAGAAATGACACAGGTTAGTCTACTGAAGACTCGTAACTGCCTTAACAGAAATAAAGGCAAAATTATATCAATTACCTGTGAATTTCTGGATCCAAATGTGTTTTAACTTCATTCATATTTGCAACAGGTTTATCCTGAATTTTTGAAAACCGTTCATGTAAAGTTATGTCAGAAGATGCAAAATAATTCGCTGCAAAGAGACATTAAATACAAGTATGTTTTTTTAAATATTTGAACCGTACAGTTGGACAACTTATCATCAAAAAGATTTACTGTTAAGAATATCTCAACACAACTTGAAATTAAATTTCTAACTATTTCCATTTGCAGTCCCACAGTCACAAATGAAAGATTAAGCCAGTCCAACTTAGATATATTTCTTATCGAATAAAATTAAGTTGAATAGAAAGCTATTTACCAGCTCTGTTATGGTAATACTCGAGTTACTATAATCTACAGCTAACAAAGTTCAACACTGAATATTATACAGCAGTCTAAAAACTAATTTGAAAAAAAATGAAGGAAAACTATATTACCCATTAACTGCAACTAAAGGAAAGCAAATACAACATGAGGTCAAACCCCTGAGGTCTACAAGAACAACGTATTTTTTTTTTAATAATTATAAACACACACAAATATGTATATCCAAAATATTATAGCCACCTTTAACTTGATGGATAATTGTGATTATTTCCTGAGTAAATTCTCTTGATGGATTGTTTTCAACATTTTGTGTTACAGATTCCATATGTTCAAACACTGGGTGAAAATTTTCATTTTTCCTGCCAATAGCAACCAGATCATGTGACATCTGTCTCTCTGTAGTATGACTAGAAGCAGCCCTAGAATAAAAATTTGTAGATATGCACTTTAATAGAATTCAGTACATTTGAAAACTTCAAATAGAATCAAACAGTACATTAAGAAGTTCATTTAGGAAAACTACGATGAATATGATGAAACTGAAGTCTGTTTTCTTTCCTTTTTTAATTACAGGACATCAGGCAAGAAATACTGGTGGCAATGTAAGAAGAGAAAGCAAGTTAGGCATGTCTGAGCTCTCAAACCCTCGTGAATTATGCAGTACAAAAACTGTAAATTTTAAACTAGATTGCCAATTAAAAGAGACAAAATAAGACACTGATTTAAAATATTTTCTTAGTGTCATTGTGGAAGATAATTATGTTTTTTTTCTTTACCTTTATAAAGAGCAATAAGTACTTCAAGACAGTTCAGAGATCTTAATACCTTACCTTGTCTTTGAAAACGAAATCACCATTTAAAGTTTAGTGAAACAGCTCTCCTTCAGAATGACCGTTAGAAGCGTGCAAACTTATTTTCAAAAATTTTAAGTCAATTTTGCTGTTCTCATTTCAGTAAAAATGCTTGTTATTTGGAAAGTTGAGTTCAGGACTCAAGAATTCCTCAAGAATTTTTTTTTAGGATAGAGGCTCTCTCTACCATGCTTTCAGGAGAGTTATTAGGAACCTGCCCATGCTGCACCTGAAGATTAGAAGGCATATGGTAAACTAGAACTAAGTGAACTCGAGAAGGAATTCCAGCAACCTCGGTTCAGGCATTTACTGTAGATGCTTTATCTACCTTCTCCCCAGATTTATAAAGAATATTTTCTTCTCAGCTAAGGTATTTCAAGTCACATGTTAGTTAAATGCCTCGAAGCAGGCAGCAGAAGCACACCCAACCACTACCTCCTAGAAAAATCATGCTTTCATTTTTAAAAATTTTTGTTTTCTTTCCTTTGGGCTGTATTAAAAAAAAAAAACTGCTAAACATGAAGCAAACTGTAATCAAAATCGCAGTTCTTCAGTCTGCAAATAATCACCCTCTCCATTGCGTGTGGCTCCAAACCAGCAAGAAATGACTGCTACCAGCAGATTTCTGTGTGCACTCACAACAAAAACAAACAATAATTATTTTTCTTATATTAACTTCCAGAAATAAGAAAGGCTTGTCCATGTGTTGGACTATTACCCTCTGCTCTTTCATGCAGCCATTAATCACACTAAGGGAAAACTGGAAAACTTCAAACGGGATTTCAGAGCTCTGGGGATGGTGGTCACGGGCCTGGGCTGGGCCATCAGTTATTGGTGCAGGAAAGGGCGAGAGGAGCAAGAGACAAATTTGTCAAGTTAACGATTGGCTGTACCACTGGTATTGGCAACGGGGTTTTGGTTTCTATAACCATGGGGCCCTGTTTGAAGATCGGGAACTGAAGGGGAGGGACGGCCCCCACCTCACTAAGCAGGGCACGTGCATTTTTACTACAGGTTGGCCAGGCTGGAAAGGAGAGCTTTAAACTAGGAAAGATAGGGGACATGGTGAGTTAGGGCAGTCAGCAAAACACAGCAGAAGTCAGGATGCCCCCAGGGGGTGCATGCAGCTGGGCAAGTCCATACGGGACATGACTATGGAGGATCCTCTTGTAGCCCTCATGGCAAACCTGCATACTCAACTACCTCTCTGAAATGTGGCACACTAAGGCACACAACAGGGAATAAACAGGAAGATCCATATGCAAGTGCAAGGCAGCAATCTCCATGCAATTAGGGACACAGTAGGACAGCTCACATGCCTGCAGTGCTACCACAGAAGGTTATGTGCTTTTGAGGAAAAAAGTAGGCCAGGAAAACAAGGTGGAGTTGCTCCTTATGGGAGAGAGCGCTCATAAGGATGGCTCCTTATGGGATATGGGATCCTTGATACAATCCAGTTGCTCTCTCCCATAAGGAGCCATCAAGACCAGCCTATCCCTAAGAGTAAGAAGTCAGGCAGAGGAGGCAGGAGACCTACATGGATGTGCAAGAAGCTCCTGACAAAACAGAAGAAAGCATACAGAATGTGGAAAAAGGAGCAGGAAACTCAGGAGCAATAGAGGAACACTGTCAGAATATGCAGGCATGGGACAAGGAAAGCTAAGGCTCATCTGGAATTAAATCTGGCAAGGGATGTCAAGGACACTAAGAAGGGCTTCTTCATATACATCCACAGCAAAAGGAATACTGCGGAAAAAGTGGGTCAGCAGCTGAATGGGTTGGGTGCTCTGGTGACAAAGGATACAGAGAGAACAGTTACTGAATACCACCTTTGCTTCAGTCTTAACAGCTTAGGACAGCCCTCAGCAGAAATGAGAGAAACTCTGGAGAAAAGACAACCTTCATTTGGCTGAGGAGGATCAGGTCAGAGATTATTCAGGCAAAGAACAATCAAAAAAAAATCAAAAGGATCTCAAAAATCACACCCACACGTCCACAGGCCCCGATGGGATGCACTCAGAAGTGCAGAGAGCTGGCAGATGTTATTGGTATGCCACTCTCAATCACCTCAGAAAGGTCACAGAGAACAGAGCAGGTACCTGAGGACTGGAAGAAAGCCAATGTCACTCCAGTCTTTAGAAAGGGCAAAGAGGATGACCCAGAGCCCTACAGGCCAGTCAGCTTCACCTCCATCCCCAGAAAGTTAATGAGACAGCTCATCCTGAATGTCTTCTGAGAGCATGTGGTGCTCATCAGGAGTAGCCAGCACAGGGGCAGCAAGGGGAAATCGCCTTAACCAGTCTGATAACTTTCTAAGAAAGACTGCCTGGTTGGATCAGAGGACAGCAGTGCATGTTGTCTACCTTGACCTCAGCAAGGCTTTTCCTACCGTCTCCCACAACATCCCCACAGGCAAGCTCAAGAAGTGCAGGCTAGGTGAGTGCATAGTGATGTGCACTGAGCACTGGCTGAATGGCAGAGCTCAGTGGGCTGAGATCAGGAGCACAGGGCAGGTGGAGGCCTGCAGCTAGCAGTGTCCCCCAAGGGCCAGTTCTGGCACCAGTCTTATTCAATTCATCATCAGTGGCCTGGATGAAGGGACAGAGTCCACCCTCAGCAAGTTTGAAGACGATAAAAAACTGGAAGCGGTGGCTGATGCCCCAGAGGGTTGTGCTGCATTCAGAGAGACCCGGACAGGCTGGGGAGTTGAGTGGAGAGGAACCTCATAGAAGTTAAACAAAGGCAAGTGCAGGGTCCTGCATTTAAGTGCGAATAAACCTCTCTAGTACAGGCTGGAGGCTTCCCTACTTGAAAGCAACTCTGCTGAGGAGGACCTGGAACAAGTTGACTGTGAGCCAGAAACATGCTCTTGTGGCCAAGGCAAAAAAAAGTCCTGGGGTGCACTAGAAAGTGTTGCCAGCAGGCTGAGATAATCCTCCCCCTCTACTCAACTCTGGTGAGGCCACATCTGGAACACTGTGTGCAGCAAGCTCCACAGTACAAGAGGCACATGGAGCTACAGGAGAGAGTCCATCCAGTCTGGGCAAGTTAACGTTCTAGAATAAGTTACAACCTTGTTTTGTGCTTATTATTTCTTTCAGAAACCTTGGTTTCTCGCATATTCACAAACTGTAAGCAGACAGGAAGAAAGAAAAGTTGAGGAGAAAACAATACCTGTACTTGGTCACCATTTTCTTCATATCCACTTTGATTGTCAGACGTTCCCTCCTACAGTTGGCATCTGACATTTTCACATCTGAAACTGTATGATTGGAATCATGCTGGCTACTGGAGGAATCTACTTTTTTCCTGATTTCCCCTTCTTTCCTTACTCTTTCCTTCTGCTTGTTATTAAAGGATCTCAGATCCACATCCGTTTTGCAAGAGTTAACACACGCATTGCAGCCCTTCTTTGAGCTATATTTAACAGGTACTTCAATGTGCCCTTCTTCCGTCTGTCTCGCTCTTCCACCGCTAAAGTAATCTAACTCTTTGCTATCCCGGGTTCCCTTAGAAGAATTGTATTTCTGGTCTTCCTGCTTTCCATACTTCTGAGCTCTATCAGCTGAAAAAGGTTTTTCCCCATCTGGATGCCTGCGTCGTTTGTGACTATATTCGTAGGCTATCTTTGTGACGGGCCCCTCCGAGTACTCCCTTTCGGACGAGCGGTGAGACTGGGCACCCAGATTTCTTTGCTCCTCCTTTTCCTTGTACGGTGCAAAAGAACGTTCTTGCTTCCACTTGGAATTTCTTGCTATTTCTCCACCGTCATACCTCTCCATTTCTTTAGCCCTTTTAGACGTGTGCCCATATTCTCTGTAATCGTGATCTTCAGGATACCTGTGTTGACATAAAGCAATTTACACTTGCACTAGAGAAGAAAGTGAGAACTTATATGTGCAGAATGTTGGACAGTAGAATGCGTGGCAAGTTAACCCATAATCCCTCACGCCAAGGTACAGATGTGCAGGGGCTCTTAAGAGGGAAATATTATCCTCTCACACTCTAGCCATCAATAACGATTTACTTAAAAGACAAATACTTCACTATTACCAGTCGCCCAAAATTAAACTACAAAGTGGCAAACGTGTTTCAAGGTGGATATCTTCAACTATAATGAAAACAGACTTTCACTTGAGGCTTTACACCACAATACCCAGGTTTTAATTATTTTATTCCTATACCTCTTCTGTAAAGAGCTCCTTGCCGTAAACTCATCAGACACTCTTCTGGGTGACTGACCATACTTCTCCTCATGTAATCTCTGGTGCCTCAAGTCATCTTCATGCCATTTCCTTTCAAGTTTACATGATGCCCCTAACGGTCTATGGAAAGGTTTCATTCCTTTTTCATTTCCAGCGACTTTATAGTGCTCAGACATATATCTCTCTTCCATTTTGTGCTGGTAAAATGGTCGGTCATGTTCTTTATATGGCATTTCTGAGTATTTTGGTGGTAACTGGTATCTCCTATTGCTTTCAGTTCTTTCTGATGAATGTGTTCTGTAGGGCTTATGACTGTAAGTATCTTCCAAGAGACTCCTTTTTAGGTTTGGTGAAGGTGACCTACGTTCATAAATTCTCTGGTGGTTATTTCCATGAGGTGCAAATCTAGAATTGCTTTGTCCATACTTTTCATCTTCTGCTCTCCAAGGCATAGACTTCTTTGGGTCCTTACGAAAGCTTTTGTATTCACAGTCATAATTAATATGAGCATGCCTTTGCCTATGGTGTTCTGGACTCCTAAATGCTGGAGATAAGGACCTGAGACAAAAAACAAGATAGATAACACTTTAAGTAGCTCCAGAAAACCAAATCAAACTCTTAATGAGAACATCTGTTCAGTAAAAAAGCATGATCGAGTACAGCACATAGTAGCCTAATAGTTAAAAAAAAAAAAAAAAAAAAAACAAGCCAAGATCTTCAAAGCATTTGTCTGGCTAGAGTAATTTACTTGCATTCCATTAAAAGGTTTCATAGGAAAAACACCCACTTAGAAGATTGTAAAGTCAGTCATTTTCCTCACGCTGCATTTTTCATTTCAAATTAGCGTCATGTATATATGAAGTTTCTACTACATTTTAAAAAAACTGTTACATACTTCTTCACACTTCTCAAGCATTCCCTATCTTTCTCTGTGCCAAGGGGGGGGGGGGGAAGGAAGAAAAAACACCAAAGAAATACAAACAGAAAAGAAATAAGTCTCTGCAGGGCCAGGAAGTCATGCCAAGAAAAGCTGCTGATTTAAAGCATTACAGAATATCCTATTTTAGAAAGAGAAAAGGGTTACATAGGTAGGCTTTTCTGCAGAAAATTACTTTGAGAAAAAAGTTTCGGTCTTCTTGTGCAAGTGTGCGTATATGCATATGTACATGTATGCAATTTTTTTATTACACATTGATAGCTCTGAAGTTTTAAAAAATCATACTTCAGCCTCTTAGTTCAGCATCTAAAATTTGCAAGGCAAGTATTAGGCAGGTAACTACCTGCACAATGATTCTGGTGGCATCAGACATATGCTCCTAGGCTACTTTCCAAAAGGGCACTGTGATTTCCCACTGTGAATTTTTTTCACCTTATGCTGTCAGGCCTATCTAAACATGCTAGAAATTGATTTTGAGGTCAGCTCCCAAGGCTAGAGAAGTAGAGTTGTTTGACTTCTCCCTCTAGATTAAGACACAAAACAGGAGTGCCTAAAGATATTAAGTGGTATCTGAGTAAAATAAGCTTTTAACTTTAACTGAGTTTGTAACTATTGTCTGAGAGTTTGGTGCTTAGGGTACTTCTAAGTCCCAAAATAAGCAATTTGTGCAAGGTTCTTGGTGGGGAGCAACATCTTAACATCTCTAGCCAAAAGTAGTAAAAAAAAGTAGTAAAAAATTTACTGTTAGAAAAAAAAATGCTCAGCAGAAGTTGTTCAGTTTGGAAAACAAATTATACTTTTCTAAAATACAAAATTTTAGATTGTGATTCTGGCTTCTTTTGGCTTTCTTTAGCTTTAGATTTTTGTTATAGTTCTCTATGCAGGGCTACATTTCAGAACAGAAATGGAGATATAATTAAATGTGTACCTTTGTTTCCATCGTGGTGATCTTGATCTAGATCTTGTCATCTTTTCTCACGTGTTTTTGAGTTTCTTGAAGCTGTAAAAACAACACAAATTAATAGTGTAACAATAGCATTGCACTACAACTAGCAATACAGGCAGTTATTTTTAACTATTATTAGATACTCCGTGCTTGAAGCAGTAATATGCATTACATTCAACTCTTATTCTCATTTTAGAGACAAGCAACTTTCCTTCCTAACTGTTGATCTGAGAACACAGCTTATTTTCTTATATAATAAATTTAGAATATTTGGTCACAGGTCGGTCACTTCTTTCTCTTCGCATTATACAATGTTATCTCTTCGTGCCTTTTTATTTTTAAAAGTGTTAAGAACCTCACAAAGAAATTGAAACCGAGTGAGAAAATTATGCCATAATTATTAGTACATACTAAATGCCAGAAACGATAGAGGAAACAGGCACGCAACATAATAATCAAACTTGAAGTAAAGAGTTTTATCATCCAGTTACCCATATATATTGCACTTAGATTTGTAATACACCTCAGTCTTTTTAAGGTTACAGACTTCCTGCAATCTGATACTGCTCCACGAAGCATTAACTTTTCTTGCCTCACAGTTTATCCACATAAAACGCAGTACAAAAGATATCATCTCTATACTCCACTTCTTAATAAACTACTACCTCTGCTTACATTTACATAGACTATTCAAGGCAACATCACAAAGAGTACTTTTTTTTAGATTTCTAGTGCTTTTATACTTCCAGCTAAAAATTAAAATTTCAGTTATGTGAAAATGAACATTAGATTCTATTAACAAATGCAGGAGGATTAGGAAAAGCACAGAAAATAACAAACGAAACATAATTATGGCGTGATAAAAATCTACATTATAGACAAATATTGAAGACTGAATAGTATTGGACATCCCTTCGCACAAACAATACAGAAGACTCAAAGAAAATACTAATGGACTCCACTCTTCTTGCCCTTCTTTGCATGAAAAAAATAATGCACTTGGATGGATCTGCAACCTCCCAAGAAATGACTCCACACACACACACACACACACACACTCCCCTACAGCTCCTATTTACCACAAGATGCTGTAGAGGCCGCAAAATACTAATAGCTACAAAAACAAATCCATCAACAGCTCTGGAATTAGCGGACAACCAACTGGAAGAACCCATCGGTCAATGGCACTCTACACATGCCCTGGTGTTTTTTCAGAAACATCTGCTCACAGACATTTCTAGAGGAGAAAAAAAAAAAAAAAAAAGAAAAGGTCTATATCAGCCTGCAATCTTTTAGCTACAAAAAAAGGAAGAAAGGATAGAAAGTATAGGGAAAAACAAAAGAAAACAAAAAAGAGAGAAGAACAGCAGGCTTTCAGAGGTAAACCTGGAAAAGGAAGAACATGCCCATATGCCTATTTCCTTCCCATAACATCAACTGGTCCATAAAATTCTCTCTCTCCCCGCCCCGTCTACTTTATTTGTATTAACAGATTATAACTACAATAGTACCTTCTTAAAAGGAAACATGCAGCTCACTTTGATAGCTAAGACCACACAGGGGCATTAAATAAACCAACCTACTACATTTCAGCAAATTAAGCTGCCCGTGGAAATGTTCATTAGGCTGGACAATTACTTACAACATCCCACATAGCCAGAGAAAATCCTCAGAAGTTTTGTCTTGTTTTTATTAAAAGAGTCTCATTTGCCACTAAAGTATTTGTTTTATGATGAAACTGTCCATGTCATGTGGCAAGGAATAAAGGTGTAAAAAGTGTTACCATGGATAATGTAATAGAAAACAGGAAATACTCCAAAGAGAGTATTTCTGCTTTGAACGGTCAAATATGAAACTAAGCCTTACTTGGATCCTGAGGACCTTAGATCTTGTTCTCAGATACATGTTTAAAGGGAGCAAGATGGCATGAATTTACCTTGGTCTCTTCTATTTGCTCTAAAATGGTACCAGTAAACATTAAATAAAATGCTCCAGGAGAAGCCATAACAAATATCTTATTTTTCAAACAGTACAACCAAGGCCTATGTAATTTTGTACTTCTCATCCATAAAAAAACATTTTACCAAGTGGGACATTAAATATGTTGAAAACATTAAAACCCACCCCCTGGCTAACACATTTAAAACAAAATCTTGTAAACTTTAGTAGCACTTTATATGCTATTAAAATTCCTGCTTTCCTTCTTCCCTTGGATTCTGAACTTTATCCTTCGTTTCAAAATGAAAGATAAACACTTAAAAGACAGTGCCATTAAACTCCACCCAGACACCCTACAGAGCTTAATGCAGTGCCAGGAGATCCTATCACAGACCAATCAAGTTAGAAATTGAACATAAGTCGCCAGAGGTTACTATCCACATCAGCTGAGCAATCACACTAAAAGTCTGACAGAGACAGCGACAGCATGTCCTAGACCTTGCCTAACAATAAACAGGATTACTGTAATTGCAGCAAGGAGTCTCCTTCGGTTTGGTGGGAAGAAACCGTTCATTCATTTTAATGCATCTCCTCAGAAGGTCACACAGAAGTAACGCAACTTCTTCAGTGCAAGAGTCAAAGGTGAAAAATGTATAAAGGCAGTAAAAGCTCAAGCCCAATCCAAACCCACAGCTAACACCACGGTCAATGTCAAAATTGAAAGTACACATCCAGGCCATGTTTAAAGCACGGAACCATCTTACTGGTTGAGGTGCAAGGTCCAAAGTAAGTTGTCTGTGCCACGGCTCTGGGCAGCAGGACCACTTCTAGTAAAACTGTCTGAATCAAGTGGAGGCCCTGTAGTTCTCAAACCAGCTGTCCAGGTGCTTCTTTAAGGGAAGGTCACTTTAAACCAGAGGGGCCAGGACCTACTATATTCTGGTCTCTGAATTTCACCAAGCCCTCCTCCTCTTTTACAGGAGGCTGCCACTATGATAAAATGCAAAGAAGTAGTTTTAACTTGGAGGCAATATTGCTCATATTGCAGTGCTGCTTGTTTTTTTGTTGTGCTACAACAATAAGTGATTCAGAGAGTAGTTATCAGCAACAACATTCACTTTTTAAACATTAATGAGGAAAACTCTCTCATTTTGTTTTCCTCCGCTTTCGGAACTTAAATCAAACAGTTTCCGTCTCAGGAGAAAATGCCTTAAGCCTGTTGCCAGCTTTCCACTCCTTCTATCTTTAAGAGATCACTGCTTTGACAAGTACAAAATTCCTGTACTGTTTTTTAAAAAATCTGAAAGAGGTGTTTTGAAAGAAGTAACTCAAAAATGACCAGGAATGTTTGGGTGCGACAGACAGAACTCACATTCCTTCAGAAAGGCTATCAATTTAACAACTTGCTCTACCTGACCAAGCCACCTCCAGTCTCCATCTTCTCCAGCAGGCAAGGCGAGAAATCACAAGTTACTGCAATCACCTAGCTGCAGGGAGGGGAACCAGGGCTCTGGCAAATGCAAACCACCCTGCATGGCTAAAACCTTACAGACAGAAGACACGTGGAGTCAAAGTAAGGTAAATCTTCTATAAGTAGACCATAAAAATGGTCCACCATCAAAATATGGACTGCCTTATATTCCTTTTGGGTGTGGCAAGCAGATGACGGAAGAAATCCGGGGCTGGAAATGCAACAGAGCCAGTTAACAGCAGCAATGGGAGCTTGAACTGTCATTTCACCTGCAGCAAAGAGGGACAGTTCCTAACCACTTTGCAAGGGGTTGCCTGGCTCCAGCTGCAATGGTCTTCCAAGGAAAACCCCTTGGAGGCAGCCTGCCAGAGCAGGGTGCCCACAGACTTGGCCACTGAGCACACAGCAGGGCCAACATGGGCTCTCATGGCAAAAGCGCCTGGCTCGCTACCCCTGCCCCGTCCAAACAGGCAGCCGCAGGTTCACTGGACTGGCTCCTCATCAGCCCAAAACTGCCAGGGACGTGTTGGAGCTTGCACAACCGCAGCACCTATCACAAAAGAGAAGCCAGGGATCGAGCAGCTCAGCAGCAGCAGCACAGCCAAATATTTGACAGAAACTGGAAAAATTAAGAGCTCAGCTGCATCCCAGGATTAACTTCCCTATGAAAATTTAAGAACCATAAGGCCTGAAGCACATAAGGCTATTTATCCTATTCACAGATTAAAATGTATAAAACTGGCAATTTTTCTAATAGATAGAGCAGCTGACTCGCGGAGTTGTGCTTGTTGCTATTGCCTGGGCAGGACATAAGCACTGCACACACTTTTTGCTCAGCTCCCAGGCATGCTAG
>JAUBNY010000370.1:188498-206014 GCA_032275445.1 Crypturellus soui | reverse complement strand
ATGTTTGAAAACAAATAAAATGTTCTTACATATTTTCTATTATATGAATACTCACTGAGTGAACAAATCACATGAATGACCCAAAACAGAATGAATGAGATGAAGTGTCACCATGGAAAGTACTAATATACTTATTATATATATATACACATACACACACACACACACACACACAGAGGTACATGTACATATATATAAATATAAGAAGATTTTTGCATTTTGAATTTTCATTGAAGTTGTGCTTTTATAAACAACATTATACTGATCCTTTTTTATACCTTTTCACTGGAATACCAACAGTAACTCCAAGCTGGTCTCTTTCCGAACAGCGGGATGTGTTGCTTGCAGGTAAATACTCCTACGCAGCAGGTCACACCCGGCTAAAGGGCTGGACAGAAGAGCATCCCGTGGGGCCACAGCCCCTTCCCGCTCCCCCATTTTCTTTTCCTTCTTTTATTTGCCTTGCTCCACGTTTGGAGGCCTCACTTTAAGGACCTTCTGCCCCCGTCTGCGCTGCTTCTACGTCCCGGCGAGACTTCAGGGAGCAGATGAGCTCTCTGCTAGGGGAACAAGGGCGAGGGGTCCTGGGCTCTGGGCACTAGTGCCAGATTCATGCAGTGGGACGCCCTTCCTCCTAAAGCACGCCGGAACAGATCAGGGTATATTTTAAATTTGTCATATTTTTGATATGAAAAAAAAAAGCTAAGAAACAAGATAGATTCATAAATGAAAATGTATTTTACCTTTATACATGCTATACATGTCATGCAGATGAAGAAATCTACAGGTTATACAATGGCACCATAATAAAATATAATGTGACATTTGTCAAACACAATGTATCACAGCAAAACATTTTGTTTTTGTTTTTTTTTTATTTAGGAAATAAATGTATGACTAATTTGGAAGACACAGTATCATGCTACAGCCTACTGCACAGTCAAAAGAAAGGGCTTTTTTTGTTTTTTTTTTTGTTTTCCCTGAAGTACACTAACATAAATAGAGCTGGATTGCTGTAGGTATGTTTTCTTTATCACACACTATTTCATTGGTTGCTTTCCTGCTGCTGGCTTTAGAAAGCACAAGAACAGGTGAGTTCAGGCTATACTGTGAACTCTCTTACATAATAATAAAGTTTTCGCTTTCTTTTTTTTTTGTGTTCGTTTCCAAACAGATTTGTATTTACTACTTTTTCTTTTCTCTTTAACAAGGAACTGGACAAATATGTCCTCGAAGCAGCACATGATTTAGCATGAAAGTTATCATAGTTCACCAGCAGAAATAAAATTAACATTGTATGGCACATAATGTCTACACATTATACATTCTTGATGTGCAGTTTTCCATACAGATGCCTATAGAATACGAAGGAGGCTAGCAGTGTTCTCTGTGTCTCTCTCAGCTTTTGTATTTCTGCGGCAACATTTTTATATTGTTTTGCTGCTGACTATATTTTGTTGTTGCTGAGCCCATAAGGAAGACAAAAACACTTCTCGTCGTGATCGAGAGCCTGCTGGCATGAACCACGTGTCTGCATCTCCAGGGACTAACACATTACCTGACCACCCCCCGACACACTCATTGGGATCCACTACAGTTGCACAGTACACGGTAAGGGATTGCACCAGGCACCCGGCCTAGGACGCTTACAGGTGTTACAACAAGGGTGATTTTAACACATAGGTGATAGTCGCTCCAGGACTATTAGCATTAACCAGTAACTGCCACTAGTGACTAAAAATGCCAACATAACCGTAAAAGGGTAACTCCTACACTCCACAGTCAACAAGAAGGCTCCCTCTGACTCCAGCAGGTGTTTACTTTTCACGCCTCTTCAGCTACAGCTCTGAATTATACACTTGCATAAAAGTTGCCAAGGATTCCTTATTAATGGCCAAAAAAAAAAAAAGGCACAGAACTAAAGTACAATATATTCAATTTCAATGCACTGTGAACAAACGTCATCATTATTTACAAGAAAAAGATATCTAAACAGAGGAATGAGAAAACTTAAGACAATGATTTTAAAGTAAAATGCACATTGAAAATAAAAAAAATCACAGTGAAGTGTTCAGATGAATTTTAAATTAAAAGAAGAAACAAGTGCTTTATTAGCAGCTAAAGCTCAAATTCTAATGCATACTTAGTCTTCCCTGAAACTACCATGGCTCTAGATCACTGGTTTCTACCAAAAGCAGCCAGTTATTCGACGTATCCCTTGGGAAGACGGTTATATTCAGCTCTGATTATTTGAAATCCAGTGTTCGAGGACTGCAGAAGCTTTTTCAAGTGACAAGCTCATATTTTACTGCCAGCAGCATCACAGGGATAGATATCCTCCACAAACTGTTACCTCTGTCAATTAAACAAAAGAAAACTAAGTCAGTTATGCAAGTGGGATGACTTCAGTTCCATAACTTAAAATATTGTCTTTTGTTAAAACTGTAATTGCGGGTATTCCAGATAAATTATTCTACACCATGCTGTGAGCATTACAGCAGTGAAAAGGGTAAGCAGAAACAGTAATTCACAGAATCACAGAATGGTTGAGGTTGGAAGGGCCCTCTAGAGATCATCTAGTCCAACCTCCCCTGCTCAAGCAGAGACACCTAGAGCACATGGCACAATTACCATTTTCTAGGCTGGCTCTACTTTTGGCTGTTTTTTTCATGCTAACAGGATCCAAAAACATGTAAGAAAAGTATATAATTAATAAAGCGAAAGCGCAACTCTCTTCTCACTACGCTCTGAACAGATAAATGAAGTACTTTCATTTACCAGATACTTTTGGTTGCTACGATGCGCTCAGTTCATATGTGATGCCAACTTAAAAGCAGCTGCGAATATAGAAGATTATGCTCAATTTAAACATCCTGGAGACCAGCTTTTCTTCTCTCCACATATGCTGTTTACCACTGACACATTTTTCTAGAAAGCTCGTCAATAATCGCAGCAAGTTATCATGTTTAAGGGTGTTTATCACAATACTGTACCTTTGTCTGTTTTGCAGAAAAACAAGGTTGTCAACAGATAGAATTGAGTGTATTTTCCTGTCCTGGACTGTTAAATCCCTCAATCAAGTTTTTGTTACAGTCATCTAGGCTAATGGTTTCACTGGAGATTTTGGAGTAGGTAGCTTGGCCTGTAAAATCCAGAAGATCTTCTAGAGCCTTGGAATTACTTGTCCCATTTTGGTCCAAGGAAACACTGGGCATGAGTTCGTTCATGGGTGAATACTCAGGGATGGAGATGAGCTCTTCTTTTGAAACGGGGCTACAA
Organism: Crypturellus soui; assembly: GCA_032275445.1. Lineage (NCBI taxonomy): Eukaryota > Metazoa > Chordata > Aves > Tinamiformes > Tinamidae > Crypturellus > Crypturellus soui. The sequence continues at coordinate 202,735 of JAUBNY010000370.1, read as the reverse complement.
ACAGGGTAAAAGAAAGAAGATGCAGAAACAAAGGTGTGTGACTTGTCATTAAGTAGAAAGCAAATTAATCTTCTTACAGAAAAAAAAATCCTATTTCTCTTAAGGCTGGCTGCAGGAAGACTTTACCTAAAATTGATCCCACTCCAAACAAAAAGAGATTAATCCTTAAAAATTAATGTTTGTGGTGGTTGTGTGATGCGAACACTTGTCTCTTAAGGATATATTTCAGGTAGTTAATATCCAATGGTTTACCAAACAACTACTGAACAGACATTATCTCAGTACCTGCACATTTTATTACTTGAATGTACTGCTTTTATTACATCTTGCAGCGAATTATAGTCTTCATCCTTCAACCTTTACATAAAGAGTTTATATATGCTCTTGTTTCACAATCTAAATAAAAATATATTTCTTAACATCTTGTAATATACTTCAGACACAGAAATCACAGAGAATTTCATCTAAGGAGTATTGTGACCAGCTGAGCCCTTGCTGAGTGCAGAAGGCCTGGGACACACGTCAGTGTGGGGAGCAGAGGGCAGAGTAGGGGTTTCCACTAGGATTTTTAAACCCATGAAGGTGCTGGATAGGCCGTGAGCAAAACAACTGCAGATCACATCCTGCAACACAAAAACTGGTGGGTGCTAATGACCCTACCAGGGATCAAATAACATCCCCTGGGGCACTGAGCTGTGGGACATGACATGCTGCTAGATAAGGACCCAAAGAGCATCAGCAAGGTCCAAAAGGAGTCAGACAAACTCACGGGCAGCAGGTCTGTGAGGGGATACCAGTAAGGGAGAGACAGGCCCTCCAGTGGCCCTTACAAAAAACGTCCACGTGGTCTGGAGTGCAGAGAGCAGCTGGCCTCAAGGGCTCTTCCTAACTATTTTTTTCTTATTGGCGAGGAATAATGCAGCTGGACCTGTGGTTTCACCCAGGATGCCATTTCCTACATTCTTTTGCAGATTTATTCGAAGTAGTGAAACAGGATAAGGGGTTAATTTGGCTTGCTGATTAGGGAACTACAGTATCAGAATTCCATGTTTAAAATTCAGAGCTAGGTTTCCCATAGCAACCTTATCATCTTTCTTTCACACAAATCTTCCCATCAAAATCCAACAGGATTCACAAACAGGAAGTTATGCATTGATTTCCATATATTTGTTCAGTTTAAATATATCAGGAAAATTATGAATTTCCTATTTTATTCCGTTTATAAGGAGCTCATGCCATTTTGATATGAATAAAAAACTGGTGGCACCTGAACACGATCTACAGCAGTTACTTTCATGGCAATGCGCCCTGAATTCTCAGGGCAATCTGAAACGTTTGGGCAGATTTGTATGACACTTCAAGTAAGCATGTGAGTGAGATGAAGCTGCTAACTTTAATCTGAAGGTAACAATTTGCTTCTCGGCAGCCTCGTCGGTGGGAGCGCACCAGGCAGCAGACACCCCACTGACACATTCAGGGTAGGTGCGAAGTGGAGGAGTGAGGATTAACAGATAAAATGCTAAACCTTAGACGTGGCTAGCATGAATTCCACAATTTCTGCTAGCAGGTATGGCCTGTACCTCACATCCATAGACTGAACCTCATCTGCTGAATCTTCCATGTTGTTAGCTTTTCCATCAACAGCTTCCAGCTGAATAAGTCCCGACACGGACTTCAGTCCATTAGCAACTATGTCTTGGGAAGGCATCACAGAGGCAGTACTTTCTGGGCTTTTGTTTTTCAGACAGGCTGCTAGTCCATTGATCTCTGAAAAAGAAAATATGACAGTAGCAGTATCTGTGTTTAAATCATTAAAAAAAAGCTTTTAAGTTACAGATGGAGTAGAAAAGAGTAGTACAGTAGAAGCCAGTTTCATCTATGATTCATTGTACTATATTGTCAATCCTCCTTTCCACTATCTTCGTGCTACATTTTTCTAAATTTAAAGAAGCCAAAAGAGAATGTATTATTTTTTATGTCATGTAGTAAAAGCCTTGGGCAGGAGCAAATACAATATAGATAAGTCCCACAGTTACATTTTTTGATAATTTTAAAAATATATGTGCTGCTTTCATCAAATCATATCAAATGCAAGAAATTCGAAGTAGTATGAGCCCTTGCAGACTTGGTTGCATACAATTTTTTTTAACCTACGAAACCAGAAATGAGAACATAGAAACTGAATCAACCTGCAGGTTGGAGCTTCTCATTACATAGGTGCTACCTCAGGAATTCTGTCGGGGAGAGACTTTCTTCTACTTAAGTGATGAAACATAAGGTGAGCCCCTAGTTTCTAATAATTCAACCCATTTACATAAATGTGGCTGTTTCTTTTGGAGATGAAAGCTAAGGACTTGTGATAATGCAGCATTCTATCTGAGGTCTCCTAAATCTTTTAAAAGAACTAACTGTGAAAGCAAGTCAGAAAAATATGGCAACTTTTACCTGGCTGGTTGAAAACAAGGGCTTTTGGCTGTTTTTCCACATTCAGAGTTGATGGTATCTCTAGTTTCGGCTCTTCCTTCTGTAATCAAGTAACAGAATAACTGTATGAGATGAAGGACTGCAGCATTCACGGAACCGACTGGACTGAGGACTTGGGAGAGTGCCCATGGCAGGCAGGTGGTCCAACAGCAACAGAGGATATTTTTTTGTTAAGGACAGAATTTTTTAAAATTTTAACAAACAAACAACTTGAAATGTCAGACAGCTTATTAAAGTAACTGAAGAGTCAGCTTCCTTAGTAGAAAACATAAAATAGAATTGAAAACTAAACTGTCCCTGTTCTCCATCCCACGTTCCTGGCAGGCTTAATGCAAGGAGCTCAGCAGTCTGGTCACGCTGGCAAAAGAGCTAAGACATCAGCACAGGCTGCAGCTTCACCAACAGCTGCCACCACCAAGGAGTGGCCTCTGCCTCCTCCCTAGGCACGATAGAGGGTCAGTGACACAGGAACAGTCTCTCTTAGCTCTCAAATGCATCTAAGATTTGGGAATACAGCACACCTAAACACATCTGCTAACATGGAACTCTGCTCATACTAGTTATACACTAAAAAACAAATCAAGAACTTCACTGTTTCATACCTTTACTTCTGGTGTTTCACTCCTCCTTGTTCTCTTCATTATTTCATCTATTCTCTAGAAATGAAAATAAATTAGAGCATTAGAACGCAGGTGACATGCTTAACTCAAGAGACTAATACAGAAACATGTTTCTCTACTGTGACTTCAGCCTTGCCTCTCCTGAAAAAAAGAAGATAAATAAGAGAACAAATACAGAAAACAAAAGACTAACAAACAGATGGGAGTTGAGTTTTATGCATCAGATCTCATAAAACATGATTTTCTCATTAGATACAATTTAGAGAAAAACATTTTAATACCGTGTGCTTGCAGTCATGAGCCCTGCTCTGCTCCAAAACAAGATACTTATTTGTCAACAGCAGCTATCATTTCCATCTAGTTGTTTTTCCGACTATTTTTAAATGGTTGCTTTTTTAAACAGTTAGGCTTTCTAGAATGCAGGAGTAGAATAAAATATTTTAAGTGTTTTCTGATGGAAATATGCCCGATGTTACCCTAAAAATCACTTTTTAACTCTTTACCTGTGAAAAATCTCATCTCTTCGCACCAGAATGCAAGGGACTGGTCAGATGTAAATGCAACATGCCTCCAGCATAGTGGTAAACAATTAAAAATAACATATGGGAATATCATGTGTAGAAAGAAAACTTTTTACGACCAGACAGAGGTTCTGTGCTGTGCAGCTCTGCAGTTATCCCCTCTTTGCTGCCACAGAGCTGTATGTAAAGCAGCTCCAGCTGTAACCTTGTGCAGAAACAGTTGTAGTGGCTACTAGGCAGTCATGCTGTCACTGCATAATGTATATAACCATAGAGGAGGGGAAGAAACCCGTTTTTTAATCATATTGAATTTCTCAATTAAAAGCATGAAGCTTTTGTTGAGTAGTTTTTTGTAGGCTGAGTAGGTTGGCAAAGTTGCTTATTCCTCAATAGTTTGTGGTGTCCTGGGCTGGGCAGGAACCAACATTTGCCCCAGCACGTCCTTCCTCATTTGTCTCAGGCATTTAACTTTGTGGGTAGAGGCTAATTCTGTGTCTGTTTAATTCCTAGTGGAAAACCACTTGCCTTAGTAACTCAACCTTGTGACAGATTTTGATGTCTATGTTCTTCTAACTTGCAAGTAGCATACACTGTATGAGGCAAAAATAGCCATCTGTAATCCTGCCTGGATTGTTATTTGTAGATTCTAATGGGTAAACTTCTGGGTTTGTGCATTTAAACAAGAAACGGAATAATTATCTTAAATGAGAAACAAATATCTACCTTCTTTCGCTCCAGTCTTTCTTGCTCAATTTGCTGCATGATTTGTTCCCTTTCAAGACGAAGCTGTTCAGCTGCCTCACGGGCTTTCATTTCTGCTTCTTCCTTCTAATCAAAATATGATAGCTCCATTATTTATTTCAGGCAGATTATCAAATACTACACTCTCCTATACTTCCACATATATACAAGTATATCCATATTACTGTTGGCAATAGCCATCTTCTAAAATACAAAAAGTTTCATATTTGTGATAGAGGTGATACCTGTTTCTCAAGTTTGGCTTGGAGCTCTTTTTCTTGCTTCTCTTTTAGCATTTGCTCCTCCTCGGCTCTCCTCCTGGCTTCCTCTTCTGCCTTTTTTCTAGCTGCTGCTTCTTCGCGTTTTCTCTCCTCCTCTTTCTTACGAGCTTCTTCCTCTAGACGAAGTCTTTCTTCTTCTGCCTTTCTTTTCTGCTCTTCTCTTTCAAGCCTGCATAAATATTCCAGTATTTTAAAAATATTTCACCTTGTTTAGTGTGAATCCTGTCATATGCTTGGCATACAATCAGCATCAACCAATGCAAGCATCAGTACACACTTCTATGAAGATGTTGAGACACGGGTAAGAGGCTGAGCACAGGTTCAGAATTCAGATGGCTACTACACTTCCATTCCAATCTTATTTTTCTTTCAAAACATCCCATAGAAATTATATTTCCCTTTTAAAAACAGCATGATAAAAGAAAGAAAAAAAAAAACACACTAATTCTGATTTCAACTAGAACAGAAAAATAATGTTCTGTAAGGTTCAAATATAAAAATGTCCCTCTTGCACACCATTTCAACCTCAGTATTCATAAGCGAGCAAATACTTCCTTCATTTCAGCTGAACAAGCTGAACAAGCAGCTACAAAGTTTCTTAAATCTATGTTGGTGACTGGCCAGCCCATTCAAGAGCTACTTTGGCTACTGAATATTCTCTCTTTTTGCATATTGGGAATTCAGTAAATATTTCCATTGGGCCCAACAGGCAGAAGCCAGTGATTCTTTTAACCACATTCTCAGTAACAACACGACAGCAGCAGAGTTTAAATGCAGACAGATTTAGTGATTTAATTCAGGGACCTGCAGGAAGGTGGAATTTGTTGACACTCACAAACAAAATCCAACACTGAGAACAACCTAAAAGCCATGTTTCATGGTTAGACACAGCAAACTTCACTTTGCCTACACTATTCATGCCCTCAAGTGGCTGTGGCAGCGTTGGTCAAGACGAATTTCAGATTAAGTTGTTGCAAGATGCCTTGCAATCTAAAACATATACTGTTACTTCCTTCCACATGGACTACCTTGTTTAAAACTAGCACAAGTATTTAAAAATATCCTGCAAACTGCAGTGTGCACACATTGGAAGTATTTGAATGAATGGTTTTGTCCTCAAGCTTCTTAAAGGTGCAAAATTACTAGTTTGCAAGAGTACTAGACAGAGACTGCAAATGACACTAATTCATGAAGACCCATGAATCATGGGTCAAAATTTAAAAGAAATAAAGACTTCAGCTTTTTTAAGCTGACAGAAGCTGTCTTGATTGTGAAACAACATGGTTTCTACCATCTTCAGTGGTACAAGTTACTGTACCAACATTTTGGGGACAAGGAGAGTAAAAGATCAGTGCAGTCCACAGTACAAGCAGTAGAGAGAAATCAGGTAAGAATTTTCACAAATTAGCAGAGATACCTTTCCCGCTCTTCTCTTTCTTGCCTCTCCCTTTCCTCCTGCTCCTTTTGCAGGCGTGCCTGTCGCCTTTTCTCAGCTAGAATTTTTGAAGCTTCCTCTGCATCGGTTGTTCCTGCTGTGAGCTTCCCTGGAAGGATAGCATGGTTGGAAAGTTAGGCAGGACAATGAGAGCGTGCCCAGCACATCTATGCTCGGACAGTGGCTGAAATGGGGCTGACTCACACTGTTAAGGCATCCCTGCCTTCCCAAAGCACATATCAGCACATTGGATAAGTAAGAATATCCCCGATTTCAGCATGTTCACATTTCCATTAGCAACAAATATTTTCCAAACAGGAGCTGTTCTATGAGAATTATACAATTACTGGTTCCCGCAGGGACTTTTACAGGTAGTCAAAAACCCATCACTGAGTAGCTTCATGAAAGAACAGAACCTCATGCTTTAAAAGTTGAACAGGCCCACAGCACTCTTGCAATATAACTCACCTTCACTGTTTTCACTCTTCCCTGCAGAAGGCCCGTGCTTCTCAGAGGCTCCCTGACCTGCCTCATCGGCGCGCGCTCCCGGGGATTTCTGGTGACTGACGTTCTCCTTCTCCTTGTCTGCTTTCTTTTTAGGAGTCTCCTGGCTGAGATTAGAAGTGGCACGATGCTTCACAGGCGACGCTGGGTATTGTTTGGCATTTTTTGGAGACTGAGGATAAGTCTTTGCAACTGTCCTGATGAGGAAAACAAAAGTCAAAAGGGTCCATTATGCAACTGGGAATGAAGTTCCATCTCTATATACCCAATTTGTCTTGTTGTCTCTGGTTATGCAGGAATATCAGTAGTTTTGCACAATATTGCACAGAAAATACCCTGGAGGCAAAACAATCAGAACCTGAAATGCAGGAAATTATCAAGCAAGTGCCAATGATTACAAAAAAGTCAGATATAAAAGATCAAAACTATTGTCTGAGTTGCAGGAAAGCGATATGAAATCATGAAATACCAACTGCCATTTCATAAATAATTTGATCAACAGTATTGTATTCAGCAGCTCATCTCAGCATTTAAAGCAAAGCTATGATTACTTGCTGTCTGGAGCAGTTAGGATGAGTTGTAGTGTGATGCTTTCATCTGAGTACTTCTCAAACATGATCTTTTTCTAACAGCATCTGTTTTTCTAAAATAGCAGCAAATATTGCTATATATGAGGGTAAACCTGGGCAGCACAAAAAGAGACAGAACTGACCAAATCATTCTACAGTCAGCCCCACTATTTCAATGCTTTAACCAGCATCAAGACAACAGACTGAAGGTTCAAAACTGAGGCCTGGGACTTTTTACAGCCCGTTTGCCTATTGCCTGTGCTCTAGATTGTGTGATAATTTTGACGTCAGTTCTTAGACAGTGCAAGGGTAAAGATACTTGACATTCAGGGAAAATACGTGCACTTTAAATAGAACAGTTTACATATAGACATAAAGCTACATACAACCACTATTTACTATTTATATAGCAGCAGTAACTAATATTAAGTACTTGTAACATTAAGAAGGACCATGTGACTATTTTGGAAGCAAAACAGATTACAGTCTTCAAAAAAACAGTGATTTATGTTGAATCACATTAGAAAAAATAATTTCACATTAAGGGGACCATTACACACGCAGTTTTAACCTGTCTTACAGATATGCAATTATGATATAAATGTATTATCCGTTATCACACTTTTTCATCTACACTACATACACTTTCATGTACTCCAACCAATGTTTTCTGGACTACGTACCCCTTCTCACTGAACATAAGCATGAAAAATGTGTCCATTTACGAATGTCTGAGAATCTGGATTAGAGTGCAAAGTTTTGTATAAATCTAACTGTGTGGCCAGAAACTACCACCAATCCAGCATTTACATTATGGAGAAGATAAAATCATAAATCTTTCCTCCTTAGTGCAATTCATAAACTTGAGTCACCTATACATGGCTCACACAAGTGCCTTACCATTATAGCCATTTCCAACTGCATTTCATAAAAAAAAAAAATGTGAATAAGAGGACAAAGAGCCTTTCTTATGCTTCTCCAAAGCCCAGAGGATGCTCTTGTTAATCAGATAAATTTTCTGAAGTGCTGTCGCTTCTTGCTGTTTTTGCTTTGCACTTCTGCCTTCACCATATACCTCTTGCAGTGCTTTTAATTTAACTACTAATGCTGTCAATTTAACTTGTTGTGACAGGAGGAACAAAAACAGTCCTATAACTAAGGCTGAGTCATTTTTAGTAATAGTAAAGAAGAAATTGTTCTCTAATAAAGGCATGACAATCAGTTTAAATTTAAGAGGTTGGTCGGAAGGAGTCTAGCCAGGCGAACTACGTATCTTGCACCGCATCAGGATTAGAGTAGACAGGCTGCACAACTTACCTGTTGGACAAGAAACTGGCACTAAATGTGTTATTTAAATAACACAGCTTTGAGCTTTTAGACCTAGTGATCTTTTTGCTTATGGCTCTTACTGCCGAAAGAGCAAGTATGGCTTTACATGATTTAGAAACACTGAAAGGCAGAAACATATGAAAAGTAGCTCGCTGCAGGAAGGACAACAGCACAGTGCAGGGAGTGGGAAGTAGAGAAAAGCTATCAGCAACAAGAATCTTTCTTCAGAAAATTTCAAATCACTCATTTGAGGCCTGTAAAAAGTACTAAGTGAAGAGTGCGTTCCACAATATTCAAACATATTGTCATCTGGTACATTTAGCACTGAATCAAAATGTTATTGGAAATAAAGCATTACTCCTCCTAGTGTTCATATGATGCTATTTTTTATCAGAAGGGGACAAACTTGATTATGAAAAACAAAAAATGGGATCATTAAGGGAAACGTATAAACACCTACAGATGTGTCTGCTTAACATCTACTGTACCTTCAAAAAGTCTTTAATTTTTGCCTTGGAGAAAATGGAGGAAATGTAATGAAATCCTTTTAAGAACTGGGAACAGAAAACTGTGTCTTATAACACAAATATCAGAGAATTAACAAAAAGACTCTCAAAATTGTAGCATATTACCTGAAATTTAGCTTATCTTGAGCACTAGATTTTGAAGAATATGGACACAGAGGAAGTGTCTTCCTCCCAACAAAGGTACAAAATAAAATTTTCTGCTGCAATTATCTCACCTTAGCCCCTGGGCTGACATGGGGGCAGCAGCTGGTAAGAAGCTGTTCTCCTCCTGGCTTCCACAAGCATCTCTATCAGGTCTGAGAATCCACAGATGCTTAAATTAAAATGCCTCTTATTTTCAGTTGAAGAGGCACAGCAGTAGCCCACACTGCAGAGCTTATCTCAGGAACAGCACAAGGGGAGCCCCGGGCTTATTTTAGCTAAGCATAAAAAATAAAGCAGATGCAGTGCTACTGAGTCAGAGGCCACATCCAACTCTGGACATAAGCAGCAAGGCAGAGAAGAGTGAGCTTCAGAGGTCAGGCACGTGGCAGGCCATCGGGCAGAGCAGTTGGGAGGGCTGATTTTAAACAAGTCTGCAGCCCTGGCACTGCTGCATTTCTCTGCCTCCCGTCTCCCTGCTATTCCTATTAACCAAAGTCCTGCTGAAGCCTCACTAAAGGCTTCTGTCCTCAAGCTTGCTTTCTGAAACTGCTCTGATCAAACACTACTTCTGGGCTCTCACATTTTTGCTCTACTATCTGTGCTATTTTCTCAAAGGATTTTTTTTCACTCTTGGTTTTAATCTCTTCCAGCCAAAGAAAAGAGAATTTCCTGTCTCTTTTACATTTCTTAAAAGAACACAAATTCACTATAGCTCTATTTAATATCAGATAGCTGCAGTGCTACAGATGTGTTCAAAACCTTGAAGTGGGCCATCCTGTAGGAATTGAAAAATATTCTTAAGTTCCACAGATAATTTTAAATTGAAAGGAAAGATCAGACAATCTGAGAGAGAGTTCCAAAAGCCTCACTTCCCGCATTTAAATCCAAGGACCAGCCAGATCATCACTGGAATTGCATGAACAGGTGAGTATTTCTATATAGTTGGCCAGGGAGGATTATTATTTTTTTTAATTTCTGGGAGGAAATTTCAAGAATGCTGAAGCAGAACTGTTTTTCTGGAATCAGTAGCAAAGATTTATTTAAATGCTATTTGGTGAAGCTCTCAAGGTCACAGAGGGTATCCTAATTGGGCCATGTTAAGATTAAATGTTCAGCAATACATTCCTAGCCGTGGTCAGAACTAGATCCTCTTGAGGCCTCTTAATTCCTCCATACAGCATCTACTTCTTCCTCTAAGCACAACAGTTTGTATTACTTACAGGGATTAAAACATTTCCCCCACCCCCCAAATAATTCTCAAAATCTATGCGAGTATCTCCTGGGGAAAAAAAGTTTCAGTCATTGTCTACCATTTTATGGAAATTGGTTCTACGAGTCACCCCTGGACAAGCTTTTCTGCCTGCTGTACTAAACATCTGTTTGTTTCTCAAAAACGTATTTTTGTTTAGTGTGTCTCTAGGACAGGCTGTCTGCCCCCCATGACTTGCTGCACCATCAGCAATCCATTTCCCTCCAATGAATTTCTGTAACTCTTTAGGCTTTCTGATACGTCTTTTTCAGTGGTTGAATGAACTGACAGATGCACTGGGAACTGGGAACACCAGTGACTTACATAGTAATATATATTTTTATAGCTCAAACCTTTTTTCTTTATATTTTACAATGCCATTGCATAAAGATATGTCAAAACTGTAAGGAAAAAATTGCTCCTCCACTGACTTGTCATTAACAATTCCTGTTACATAAATTTATATCATTCCATTATGTGCAAAATTACGTGGGTTGGTATCTGATGGTCTGTGGCTCAGAATGGACATATGAACCAAGTATTGCAATTTCACTGTGTATATCTGAAACAGAAGGAATGTTCATCAATATAGCACCACTGGTTTTCCTATACTTGGTCTAATACTAGATTCACAAAAAACTCACCTCCACAAAGGGCTACAAAGGGCTACTAAACGGAATATTAGCTAGTTTCAAGCAGAAAAAAATTAAAGGAGCTAGTAGGACTGGTTCAAAATATGGTCAGGTTCAGGTAAAAAATTGTATTTATGCATTGTCTACTCATTACCTATCTACTATCTATAAATATATCTAGATAATCAGAGAAATAGAGATTATTTCTGAGATAGATAAGGGTGGGGCTCATGAAAAAGTCTTAGAGAAAAAGGAAAAAAGAAGAAAGAGAAAAAAAAAGAAGGAAAAAAAGAAGAAAAAAGAAAGAAAGAAGAAGAAAAAACAAGATAACTCCTGTAACCATGATTACTCTAGCATACGTCTGCATTTGAGCCAAACTCAGGATCCTGCACAAATTCAGTCAAGGTAAATTGGTTTATACTAATGAATTGCAAACTGTGGTACCTGGAGTATCAAAAACCAACCAACCAAACAAACAAACAACTCAGAGAAGCAACGCAATTGTCATTAAGCCTAGCTATGCTACCAGTCCACAAGTCTGCAGGAAAGAAAACACAAAGGTCTGCAAGGAAACAAAGATGAAGAGTACGGGTTTAGATGAAGCATACTAAGTATATTTATGGACCCAGCTGGTCAGGTCAGCAAAAGGAAATGTGTATTTTACATGTTGAAATTTCTACTCAATATTCATATTTTGTGCATTTCTTAACATTTGGCAGAATTTCTTCAAAACCAAGTAAAACAAAAGCATAAAAGCATTTTTTTAAATAAATATGTTAAATCTTAAATAAAATTTAATGGAAGTTACCAAATGAAAAGTAAATGCACAGCAAATTTTCAAGACTGAGGAAAGGCAAAGAAGTGGCAGAAGGCAGAACACTGAGAGAAGGTCTTTTAACTCTATTTTACATATACTATATCTGTTTATCTGTGTGTGTGTGTATATATATGTATATGAAGGACTAAAACTACTTGGATTTTATGCAATCCTTGTAAGGAAGATCCTCAAGAATCTCTAGCAGCTTTTAGGTAACAAGTTTTCTACGTGTCTTAGACCACCAAGAAGAAAGGCATACTTAGGTGTTGCAGGTGATGCAGATCTTCTGGACAGGGCAGCGGGAGAATCAGACCTTCTCAGAGGAGACCCCATGCCAGATGATGAACCAGGTGTGGTTGGTCTCCTCTCTTTCTTTATCTTCTCAGCCTAGAAAACGAGTTCATTTTCATATTCACACTTAGAAGCAACACTTCAAAGATATATGGCAGCTTTCTTAGCAAGAGGGCATATAATCAGATTTGCACAACGTGTATTTAAGATGAAAGCTTTTTCAACGCCACCTTACAACTAGGGCATATAATCTTTTACTTTAAACAAATACATTTTTTAAAAATATCCTGCCTTGCAAGAACATGGCATACAAGTTGGGGACAAGTAACCACCGGGCAGAGCACTGCCTCCCCAGGAGGACTGGGGGGCACTGGGTGATACATTCAAAATCCTCCGAACCTTCCTTACGCGCAAGGCCCCCTAGGCAGGGCCAGTGGCACACACAGGCCCTTGGCATACACGCTGCCACATGTATCATACTGTTAAACCATGCAGAGGCAAACTGTGCCTCAGACCTCATCTCCCAGCTTTGGTCTGCCGCCTCATACCTCAATTAGACAGTGTGAACTCTCTCTACATTCTCTGTGTATATGAACTACTACAAGAGACAAGACCTTACGTGACAGGCTTTACAAGTCCAGTGCAAGTTTTCTAAAATAAACCACACGTTGTGTAGACTCAATCAAACTAAACGACCTGACTTTGCTTTTCTGGAAATTATAGTAGATCAATAATGCATATTTTAAGTGAAGAGCATCTGTAATGCCTACAGAGAGAGTTAAACAACTGATATAAATCAGAGGCATGGCTAATACCCTTGGCAACTCTCCAGAATGTGTGAAGCTTGCTCATTAGCCAACAAGGCTGGATTAACTTATAGTCATACCCAGCACTGACATCCTATTTGTCATCCCCATTCCCAGAAGTTACAGGCAAGTCCAGAACCATGAATTTCGGTGCCACAAAGGTGAGCTGCCTGAAAATAAAGGTGTTCCGATTCCAAACACCACTGCTTAACACTGACTGCTTGATTTCCAGGAAAAAGAAAATATCAAAAGGTAGCTAAACAGGAGCACAAAACCAAAAGAAGCAGGCAAGACTCATTTTTTACTGATATGTCTTACCAAAGAGGTATCACTTCAGTTTTATGAATGCAAAGTGGAAGACAGGAACAGAAGCCACATCAGCTCACCCAGAAGGGACACACAAACGCACTCCAACCCACCTGAGTAGCTTCAGCTGCAGTTGCTCCTTTCACAGCATCAGAAGTGGAGGGTGAAGTTGCCTTCTTTCTGTCTGCACTTCGTGTGGGGGAAGGCTTGTAGGGAGATTTAAGAGGACTAGCTGGTGCTACACGAGGACAGATATGGAATACTAAAGAGTTATAGTACAATAGCAAGAGTAAAAGGGAGCACAGACAGAGAAATAAGGGACAGGAGAAAACAGCAAACTTGCATGTTATAATGTTCAACATCACAAACATTATTTTCAAAGTTTTTTAAGGCATTTTTTAAAAACACATTATAGAACACATACTTTTTTTTTTTTTTTAATTGGGGACAGTCCCTTAAAATTGCTCAGGAAGCCTTCTGGCATGCTAAGTTTAACAGAACCTACATTTTTCCGTCACTGACTTTCCAGCAACTTGGCAAAAGTGCCTGGAATATGAAGAAAAATGTTTAAACTCTTACTTGCTGAAAAAAAAAAATATGCATTTTTACTTCAACTATAAAAAAAAAATCAAAAATTTCCAGTAACTACTGCTTGCCTTGATATGTTGCCTGAGAGCAGATTGCTTTAGAGGAAGAGTCTGAAACTGAGGACCCTCATTTCCAAGCTTGCAGAAAATTCAGGAGAGTGAGTTTTGCTCAAACACCATGCAGACTATGTGATTATAAAATAGTAAGGACCTCATTCCCTGCCCAGGAAGCTCCTTCTACTGAGAGGCTGAAAGGCCGCTGCGCCAACTAAGTCGCTGCCTGAGGACAGAAAAACTCTCCAACAAATATTACATTTTCCCTCACCACTTTGCCAGCAGTTGCTGATGGGGCTGCTGTGAGCACGGCTGCTGCGCACAGCGCGAGCCGCTGCAC
>JAUBNY010000370.1:136154-157064 GCA_032275445.1 Crypturellus soui | reverse complement strand
CAGGCTGCAGGCACTGCAGCCTATTCTTGTCAGCTGGGGTAATTCAGCAAAGAGAGCAATTTAGGCAGCCCGCTACCAGCTCAGTGAGCAAAGGGAGCTAGGAGACTGGGGCAAGCCCCACGTTAGGGGCCGATTAAAGCCCTCACTTTATCGTGTTGCCTCTCAGACAGAGATAGCAAGGAACACAGTCAGGTCTGCTCCCTCTTTATAAACAAGACCAGATCGAAACAAAACAAAAAAATCCCCCAGATAAGAACAGGAGAGTCCATACAGTCACTAGTCCTGCAACCATTACTTATTTCACCAGAAAGCACAGTGTGCTCCCCAAGCATCTCTACTAGAAACAGATGCCACTTTTGCTTGGCGAATAATGTGATTATCTTAACACCAGCAATTTGGGGTGAGCTCGTACACAATTCATTAGAACAGAAAAAAAAAAATCTTGCTTTGCTATGTTCTCATAGCTCCAAATAGTCAATCTCCCCATTGCTTCAGTTGCGCTGCAGGCAGTATTAAACTAATAGTATTAAACAGATAACTCTATCAGAAAAGACTGTTTGGGTGCTGCTGCATCTGCATCTCTGAATTCAGAGACAAAAATGATTGCCTGGCGTACTCACAGCACTGCTTCTTCCCTATCCCTATCAGGCAATCACAACCAGGCACGTTTAAGTATAGATAAATGTGGCTATGCATCTGGCTGGAATGATCTTCCGGTGAAGAGTAATTGCACTGCTGCCATTTCACAAGAATCCGAGCAGGAGGAGAGGAACGGGGCCAGCTTACAGCAGCTGAGCAAGATGGTATTTATGAGAGCTGCCTTCTGGTGCTGTGGAATCTAATCTGCATATTAAAAAAAAAAAAAAAAATCTTTGCAAATGGAAGGAATCTTCATAATTTTATCCATACAGCTCAGTCAGGGTATTTGGAATAGTATGGACTGCACTTATCTGCTTCATGAGGTAGGATATTGATTTGAGCAACAGGAGCTTGCCTTATTGTTCATAATTACTAAAAACTATTGAAAGGTTGATCAAATAACACAATTAAGAAAACACCAATATGAAGTCTCCTCCAATTCTTCCATTATTCATTACATCAGAAATAGGCAGCTCAACATAAGGCATTCAAGCTGTTGCAGAATTTATTTATTTGTAAATGTCAAATCAAGCTCCCTCTCAGTATAACAGCTTTTCCTGGGGAGTCAATTTATTTAAAAATAAATCAAGCCATTACCATACCAAGGTAGGATTAGGGGACTTTATACACAGTTGCAACATGAAGCATCACAGATATTCTACAGAGAAAAGATCTCTTAGCCACCACATTTGAATTTGTGGGCCCTATCAGGAGCAGGCGAGCCTACACACTGCATCGCCAGGTGCCCCGACCCTGGAAAGGGGTTACGTGTGGATAGCACGTACAGACACTCCCTCGGCACGAGGGCGCAAGGCTGCGTGCTGCTGGGAAGCCGTTGACGGCAGCACGCGGGTAGGACCGCTTGCTTTACGCGACGTGAGACTAGGACACCTGCGCACCCACGCGAGGCAGCGTTCTGGTATGCGTGCGTACGTACGTGGCAAGTCTGCTCAGTGCTACAGAAAAAGAACTGAACGAGACACTACAGTCTCCCTGGGCAAAATCCATGAATCTAAATAGCTTGGATTTTGTTTAGTTTGATTGGGTACTAAGGTGATGCATGTTCTATAAATAACTGGTGTAGATTACTCACCCAGCAGGTCTGTCACACACAGGCGAGGTATTTGGAAACAGGACTTTTAGAAATTACTTTTTAAGGCTGTACCAAGAAATTTTTCATCCTACTCACTAGGCCAAAACAGCTTGAAGTAAAAAATATATGGCTCCAGGAAAAGCAGTACTAAACTTGTGCGTGTGTGTATGTTTGCCCAGGCCCGAACCTCAGATCAGGCCTCACCGCACAGCTCGGACCCACAAAGCTCAGGCCTTTTGGGGACTTCTGCCGGGTTTTATACACGTGCCTGGCATGCTACTCACCTTTCCCACCTTTCCTAGTGAATGAGGCTTGGTATGGGCTTGTACAAGGCAGAGAGAGCTTCAAACATCAAAATCTGTTGCTTCCCAAAGAACATCAGGCACAGCAAAACAAACGGCTTGGAGGCTCTACAAACACGGGAGGAAGGGCATTTATTTGCTGCAACTGAGATCCATTTTATTTTACCCATTTGTCTTATTCGCAGAGGTAGCGCTAGTGATGCCCAAGAACCCAGGGGAGTGCGATGCCACATCCATCCTCCTCCTCCGTTGTCTGCACACACAAAACCCCACATAAAATGAGACCAAGCTAAATATTTTGGCAGAGGGAACCTAGAGAAAAAAGAACATCACTGACAGTCTCCAGAGGCAAAAAAAGCTTTTAGAAAGGAAAACAGAAGCGAACAGTCTGTGTGGGAAGACTAAGTTAAGCCATTATGAAGGCTTAACTGCACACTCTTAAAATTTTCGTTTTTATTCGTGGCAATCTCTCAAGCTGTAGTTCAGCATACTTTTCAAAGCAAGTCAATCTCTTACAGTAATACAGTGGAATACAGTGGAAAGTCCCTTAATAGGTGCATCTTGGAGCCCTAAAGGGGAGTGCTTCTTAAGGGTGAAGACTTGAGTTCTTTGATGTTGTTGCACGCTTGTGTGCGTGAACAGCAATTCTGAGGAAGGGTAAGGGGCAGGAAAAAAAAAAAAAAAAAGCAGGCCCACCCAACAGACATTTAAGGATGGGATTTCAGAAATCAGTGCATCGGTGACAGTTCAAAATTACAGAAGAGCAAACATTCACAGAACAGCATGTTCCTGATTTGAACTTAAGACCAGTGGAGCCAAGAATGGAAATTACGTGCATATATTGCTTCTCTTTCCACAGAAAAGCACTTGATTGTGGACTGCCAGGACACACAATCTCCACACGAGATGAACCTGTGGATATTTTGAACAAGACAGGAGCCAAGCAGATGCAACCTTCATTGTGTACCTGAAATCACTAACTTACAAACCTGCAGACAAAGGCAGCAAGAGCACTTAAGGTCACATACGCCAGTTCAGCTGCAGCAAACAGATGTGAGAAAAATCTGGAATGGAAAAGGGTAATACTTTGCAATACTTTAGTTCCACTTGCCTTAGAACTTGGTAACTGGCTTGATGATCGAATCCCATTGGCATCGCTGCTTGCGTTGCTCCATTTATAAATATATAAGCCAATGCTGCAAGAACAAGCAGCCTTCTGAGGTGAAGATGGGTGACAAAACTCAAGTTTCTCTGGGAGCAGACTTTTGTTGTGCATATACTGCTGCACATACAAGCCAACCTCTTGATAAACTAGAGGAAAAAATCACAAGCTCCTCATGCTAGGAAGCATGACAACATGTGTTTTTAAAAACAGCACTGCTGTAAATGTTACAAGATAGCTTGTTCATGCCTTCCCTCCCCCCCCCCAAAAAAAAGAAAAAAATAAAATCAAACAACTAATTAAGCTCCTAGCTTATGGAAAAAAAAGTTTATATTCTTAGCCCAATTCAAACCACTGTAGGATTCTAAAGGACATTTTAAG
Organism: Crypturellus soui; assembly: GCA_032275445.1. NCBI lineage: Eukaryota > Metazoa > Chordata > Aves > Tinamiformes > Tinamidae > Crypturellus > Crypturellus soui. Next base: position 153,487 of record JAUBNY010000370.1, on the reverse strand, counting down.
AAGCCCCTTTGAACATAAGCCAATAACAAAATAATGATTTTGTTATGGAGGATTACATTTCTGCCTGATTAAAATGCAAGTGCTGCATAAGGGATAAAATAGGAATATTTATATAATTAAATTTTAATTCTCAAAATTACTCCTAGTTTTAACAGAAAACTGGATACTCTTTGCAAGTTTACACTATAACTATATATTTATAAACTGGACTATTAATCTGCAATAGGAAAGGAAGTACAAGAATATGCAGTGATGGTGCAGACTTTATGAAAGACAGCAGATCTGATGAAATTTTTCCTTGTTCAAAATATTCCCGTAGAAATGTACTGCAAATAGAACTGGGGCTTTACAATGCAAATAGCTGCAAAAGGCATTTATAAACGACTATTTTGCATATGTAAAATTCTGGATAGAATTAAGTTTAAGTAATTAGAAATCATCTTTAATAATTCTAACACGAAATACATGAAATCCATGTATTTCATGTAATTTATTTTTAGAGAGAATCTCTCTCAAAAACCCTCAATAAAAAGGTTTCCCTCACTTGCACGTGCTGCATGGAATACCCCAGTAGCAAAACAGCCTCTGAATGATCATTAATAATGTTAACCAATCAGAACAGAAGATCATTTGCACCTATGATCAACAACAGTTGCTTTGTGAGGAAGATGAGAGTAAAACAAAGGCACAACGAGCCCAGCCTGGCTGCCACACTTGAGGGGCTTAGAGACCTCCTACACTGCAATGCCTGCTTCAGTAGCCTTTCCGAATAATTCTAAACAGTGCACTGATTTTTCTGAAACACTGACCAGATGTTTGAAAACACTTTGCAGCTCTAAGACCTCCTTCCAAAAGGACTAATCCAAAGCCCCTTACTGCTCACAGGCACCTCCCGCAGACATCACTGCCCACATATGCACTGCTGCAGAGCCCCACACGCAGGGTTTCATCTGCCATTCCTTTGCGCAGTCACTTGATCTTGATGCTTCTGAAAAAAATCAGTAAACATTAGACTAAGACTACTCTAAAGGACCTATCAACAAAAAAATGCCACCTCAAGATTCAGTCATTTTTTCAAAATCTTTTATGAACATATGAAGCAGTGAAGGGCTTTCAAGACATTTTAGAGATTGTGATGAGGTATCTCACTAATAGCTTTCAGAAAATACTTCATCTGGATCATCATCTGGATCATTCAGTTCTTTTTATTTATTGACTTCTTAAGAGAAGTCAAACTAATTCAACTTTTCCCTTCAGAAAGCACACACACTCTTTCTAATACATCATATTTTGTCCATTCAAGTTTTACACTAGAAATCTTGGATCTTTGACTGTTGGCCTTCAGTTCTCTGGATCACTCTAAATCCTCTGTACTGAAACTAATTTCCTCTGGCATCAAAACTCATTTAAACAGCAGATTAAACTATATCCCACTGAAGGAAAGACTTTGATATGAAACATTCCTTTAAAAACTCCTCCATACTGATTACTGATGCAAATAATTAAACTTTAATGATGTAGCCTTCTGCTTTTTGACTCTTCCTTGCACAGAAAGATCATTTATCAACTTGACACCAAGTCTGGCAGGATTGGTGTGCTGAGGGGTGGGGTAATTGGAATGTTCATCATCATTTTTTATGCCTTTAGCAGTTTTCTCCTCCAAAACATATTCCTAATAATAAAAAAACAAAAGCACTGATTTATATTTAACTTCCCAGTGATGATATTCTCATATAGCTATTGGGGAAAGTATATCCTTCTTTACTCTGCTGTTTTACCATGTTTTATAGGATTCTCTGGAGAATGAAAGCCCTATTTTTAGACTTTCTCAAGGAAAAAAAGGAAGAAAAATGAGAAAGGATGTTACTTTCTACTGTAGAACAAACCTGCAGAATGTCTCTCTTCTGACCTCAGGGTTCCCTCCTGCAAACAGTCCCAGTCCCAGAGTGCTTACAATAGCAACAAGGCATAAAAAGAACACAGAAAGGCAAGAGCAGAGAAAGTGGTCAAGGACTAAAGATTAACTATAGCTGGCAAGTGGTGTGGCAAAAAAACTTACTTCATTGTTATAAAACTTTGTACCATCAGCAGGTCAAACTCTACATCTCAAAATGAAAGCACAAAGCAGGACAGCAGGTAGAAAGATGCAAAATCCAATCTCCATTGCTGCGATCACACAAGGGTTTGAGGGGCAGACAGGTCGGAGGCTTACAAAGGAGAAAAAGGTTACTCCAAGCTGAAGGCAAGGCAATTTCTGTATGGCTGCAGAAGCCTTAGAGGCAGAGAACTCCTTTGGCTGCACTTACAGGTACCTGCAATTTCAGCAATAAAATTGCCCACTCAGATTAACAAGTATAATCAAAAAGACTCTAAAAAATCAAAAGCTCAAAGATTTATGTTCATATAAACTACCCATACAGATGAGGTGCCATACGGGGTAGAATGCAGACAACTGAATAGCTTAAGAGTAAATGTCTCATCTGCCCTAAAAGAACGCAATTCCAGTCAGATGAGAGCCATGTCATTTTACATTGACATTGCAATTTTTTGGAACAAATTTTTTCCAAGTGTGTTATCGAATGGCAGGTTTCTTAGAAATCCATATGTACCTTTTTACTTTATCCAAATCTGTTTAAAACATGGACACGCAGTTCACATAATGACCATTTCTCATTCCCATATACTGTATGGCCAAAAGCAATACAGTATACAAATGCTGTTTACTTAAAGGAGCAAACAAGTAACTGTGACAGCCAAGGTAATTTATGATTAGAACAAGCTCCTCTTTCAGCGACAGGGAAGGGGATCACAAGTAGCAATCATTTCTAAGCTGTGACAGAGCTATTAAGAGACCACCCTATGAAATTTGGCTGGCTCCTTAAATGAAAGGGAGATGATCAATCAAGTCGGTGGCTCCAAATGAGGAGCCCATCATACTGTTCACACACCCCTGCTAGGCAGGGAAAAACGCAAGAGCAAAGTGGCAGCTAAACTTTTGCAACATGTATGAAAGATTTAACTTCTGAAGAGTGTCCCACCTCAAGCCCACGGGTACTCTGACTGCATGCAGAGAGCAGGGGCTGCATCCAGTCTTCCTGCATTTCCGGAGCACACCTGAATGTCTGGCCCATCTGCTTAGCAACACGGCTGAAAAAATCCCAATGCTGTGAATACAACAGCAATACAGGCACTTTGTCTTTTAAATTCAGGAAAAAAATACTTATTTTTGTTGATGATCAAGGAATATAAGACCGCAGAACATGGATGCCTTCAGGGAAAGGGCTATTTAATGAAAAATTTCCAACTAAAGATAAAAGGCTTCTAAAAGAACACGCAAAAATCAAAACACACTAAAAAATTAGACTATACACACTAAAAGATTAGACTATCTAAAGCTCATATTTTCCAATTCCATTATATATAACTGTATCCCACACCATCAGCCTTCAGGTTCTTGCATGAAGGCAGCACTCCTTCCCTTCACAAGGAAAGGACCTTGAGGCAAAGCTAAGACAGGCTATCAAGGCTTTGAGAGGAATAGGAAAATGCCAGTTAAAGCATTTTAGCATGGGAACTAAAATATTAGGCATTTAATTTCCTAATTATCTCCTTGGTCTTCTAATAGGAAGACGCACAGCTTCAAAACCTAGGTCAGCCAAGCCAAGACACTTTAAAGCAGAAGGCCTGAAGTGCTTAACACGCAGAGAATCTATTTCTGATATAGTGCTGTCAAATGTGCATTTAATGACTTTTTCTTCCTCTATCACAAAACAGTATAAATGCTCATTAGAGGGTATCGTTTCCCTGGAAAGTCTATTGAATCTATTCTCAACAAACCAATGCAGTGAGAGCACCAGTTTTCTAATGTACCCTTCCAGGTTCAAGGCTCTCTGCTCAGAACGGCATGAAATAGAGAGCATTGCGCTCCGTTAACCACACAGCCAAGAGATAAACCCAAGGAGAGCACAGCATTTTCAGGGTCTAATCAAAGTACATCCAGAAAGACTACTGAAAAAGGTCACTGGCAGACAACAGCAGTACAATAATGCTAACAAAGTGCTTGACCTTTATATAATCTTAATCCTATTTCCCTACTTTTTTTTTCCCCTCCTTGAATCACAACAACAAATCTCATTTAACGAAAGCAAAGTACGCACCCTTTTTCCTTTGGACACATTTTCTGGTGATGGATGAAAAACAATTTTAAGGAGAGTAAGATACACGAGAGTAAAATACAACCACATACCTTAGTTTGTTCCATGACCACCAAGGTGAAACAAAAAGCTCATTTTTAAAAAATATTTTCACAAAAACAAAAGACCCAACTTAAGATAAAAAACAACATGCAAAACTCACCTGTTTCTACATTTACTATAAACATTTAATAGGACCATAAGGAAATCTATCAGTTTCTCTCTTATGTAATGATTTTTATTCATAGAATAAGAGTATAAACGGACTCAGTTTACATGTTAGCTAATGTATGCCATTAAGTCTTTATTAAGCCTGGTTTTGCTCAGTTTTACCTGATTGCCTGGAATGCAAAATCCCATTTTGTGGAAGATCACTAGTGAGCAATGATATCACCGATACATTCTGATGAGAAGTTTTTACTAGGAATGGTAGAAACAGCAGGAGGAGATTAGGGGGGGAAAAAAGTGATTTAATAAGAAAAGGAGTGTTTCCACATTCTGACCCAGGCGGCAGAAGCAGGAATGCCTGGGCCTGGGGACTTCTGCTCTAAACCCGCCACCTGCACGCTGTCTTGATAGTGAACTGAGTAGTAGGAAGTTTTCTTAAAACCAAAAGAATTTGCAAAAAAAACAAAACAAAACAAAACAAACAAAAAGACTGTTGCAAGGTGAAGATTTTACTCCATGTTCCCTTGTCACTGAGGGATTTTCTCTGATAAATGCTCTCTTTTCTCCCATCTTCTCTTTGACCTTCATTTTATACCTGACATAAATGGAGAAAGGGATATTGGCCAAAATTATCTTCAAGATTTTTCCCATGCAAACTATAACTATTTTTAGAAGAAACATGATCCTCCTGATCACGGGGGGCAAACTTGTGAGGCAGGAAAAGAATATGCATTAATCTCTCCAAATGAACAACCTACATCTGTCTTAGTCAATATTTAGCACTTGACAGTGCTATAGAAATGTTTATTTCAACAGCAGCCGGTGTTCTTTCTATGGTAGAAGAAAGGAGAGCACACAGAAGCAATGCAGAAATGAGATTAAAATTATGGAGATTCGGGATTATACTTTCATGCTACATCCAGGATACCACATTATTTTAAAAAAATGCATACAAATACACACCCACCCTTAGTCCTGTTACCAGAAGCGTGCTACATAAATGCTACAAAATATTAACAAACACACTGCTTGTTCATTTCTCCAGATTTTTTCTTTGTTTTGAGAATAAAAAATGAATTTCATTCTATTTTTTTTTTTAATTTGGTATCTCTTTCATTCTTCAAATATATATTTCAAGTTTTGGGGATAAAAGGAGACTTGATTTGATAAAATGTATCTGCTTAGAAGTATATGTATGTGGGGAATATTTGAGCTGCTGATAATCCACTTTCCTTCATTTATTTATGTGCACAACTGCAATCTTTCTATAGAAACAAAATAAGTGAAAAAAAACAGCCTACTCTTCAATGCCCACTCTTTTTTCTTTCCTTCTTCCCTTAAAAAAAAAAAAAAAATCAAGCCATTTGAAGAGCTCAAGTTCTGGAAAGGTCAAGTCATGGCATTGATTTAGCAAATCTACCTTCCTCACAAAGCTCACTAAGCATTCCAGGTACAAAGAGTAACATGAGAGCAAATGTCATGAGTTAATGACTTCAACTAATAATGCTTACTACATTATGGAGTAACGGGAAAAAAAAAATCAATGTATTATAAGAAAACCTAAGAAAACAATACCAATTACTCATAATTGGTACAGATAACTTCAGCCATATCTTGGTAGAATTAGAAATACATTTTCTTGCAGTCTAACCCCTGCTTCCACACATGGATATGGACACCATTTAAAGTATTTTTACAGATACCTTGCTCATATGCATTTCTCCATCACCCTGTCAGACAAGCAAGATTAGTAAAATACTAGTAAGTTATCTGTATTTACAAGATGATGAGACTTTGCTGCAGGTGGATGTAGTAAGGGAAGCTTCCAGCTTTCTCAGTAACTTCACCTGAGCAATGTCATAACCTTCAGTGAATAATCAGACTCACTAGGATTAACCTTCCACCTCCTACAGCTGTCTGTGCAGTTCACAAATTCTTTCTCCCATCTGCAATCCGCTGTTCCGCCAAGCATTTAAAACGCACATGCTCTCATACTATAAACCATGCATTAAAAGAGCTATTTCTCCTTATTTAGCAAGCAATTTGTGTAGGAGATGAAAATACCTGCTATTTACAAAGGTAAGAACTTTAATGATATTTTGCCTGGCACAGAGACAGCACCTTGTTTTCCTTTTTTCTTTATTTATACTCCCCTGCACTTCCAGTCCACAGAAACAAACCAAGGCTGAAATCAATAACAGCTTTTACAATGATTTTGAAAGCTCTTTAAACTGAAGCTGAGCAGTTATACATGGCCTCAGATACTCACTTCCTTTCAAATATACTGAAAAAAAAAATGCCCTTGGGTATCTGAGGCTTTGACAGAGGGTTCCTGCTATCTCATCTAAAGCAGCCATGACTAAATAAAACAAAAAGCTGTTTCTTCAGATACTTATTGAATATCCCTAAATATCTTAGGGATGTAAAGCCCAGATCTCCCAAGGTCAACATATATACACCGGAAATATATTTGATGACGACACTGGCTGCAGCAGGATCTCTTCAGCCACCCTTAAAAATCTTATAGAAAAATAAAACAGCAAAGTCGCTGTTGCTTCTCCATCACAACACATTTCCCACTGTTAACTTCCTTTTGGTTAAGTAGGTGGCAGACGACTCCACAGCCGAGTGGTCCCTACAGCAACCTCAGAAGTCCTTGGCAGGGAGTTTTTATTCCTCCACAAAAGCATCGAGCTCACACTTGGCATTTTTTTCCTTTCCAAAGGAAGTTCTCAGAGCCATAGAAAGGGAGACTGTATCACGCTCTTCACAGAAGCTATCTGGTGATGTCATTTATTTCTTTAGTTACCGGGCAGTGCAAACAGGTGAAAAGTAAGGTAAAAAGTCAACAGCAGGATGAAACAAGAAGCTTGTCTATTTATTTTTGCTCCTGTTCCTTTTCCAGACCTATATGTGAGGAAGTTTGTTTGTTTAGGCTATAAGCAGTTGGTTCAACAAAAAAAGAGAAATTACTGTCCACAAACCCTGCCTCTCTGCAAAGACACGTTTATCATATGTGGAGGAAAGAGCGTGCTCAGCTGCGGGCAGCTGATGACGGATCCTTGCCAGGATCAATCAAACTAACTGCGCTCAGACCAAAGTTCAGGGCACACCTGTACAGAAGAGATTTCTGGCTGGTAATGGCAACAGAAAGAGCTTCTGCTGAAGGCAAAATCCAGAATTTTATTTCACATTAGTTACAAATCAAACAACAGAGTCAGGGCTTGGAAAACCTGCCAGCCCAGAGCATGTGAAAAAGAGTTGCAGATGAGCAGTTTGAGTTGGCTGAGATATCAGAAGCCAATAAATATTTCTGAAATGAGAAGGTGGTGGCCAAAACGCCCTCCCCTTCTGTAAGACAAAGGTTGGAAGGAGGATGAGCATGTGCATGTGAGAAGGGTGGCCTTCCTGTACACATGAATGGAGAGCAGGACCAGAAATGGATTCACAACGGGTGGCAGGCAAGAACATGATTTCATCCCAAACATCTGACCTTACACACCTTCTCTACCTTGGCAAGAAAGATTAATGCTACTGATAACAATTACCGATGGAAAAGTCAGTATCCAGACATGGATATGAAAAAATTAAGTTCTCCCAACAAACACAGAAATACATGACAACTCTGGAATTATTTCAGACCGCAGACAAAGGGACTATCTACCTGTAAGACAGAAATATTTCTTTGATTTTAATACCTTTTCAGTGATGTATTCAACATTTCTGAACCCAAAGGAGAAAGTCAGCTACCAGCAAAAAGACTCTTATACCTGATTTGAAGACACAAGGGAAGATCACTTTAGTGTAATGTGTTGAGTAATCCCAGAACTAGAGGCCAACTTCCCCAGCCCTGCGCCAGAGAGTGCAAGCTGGTACATGCCAGGTGAGGTTTTCCATCTACAAACCTGACACCATCAGCCCTAACAAGTTGGTGTAAAGTACATTCCCAATGCCTTAAAATCTCATACTATGCATTCAATGGGAGTCTCTCAACCTCTACTTACAAATAACTATAAGTAGTGCACTGTTATCTGAAGAACAGAACACTTCCCTTCTGCCAGGTAACCCCAAAACCACCTTTTAGTTTGATGATGCTTAAAGGAGAAGAATAAATCAAAAAAAAAAAAAAAAAAAAAAAGGCAGTCATGGGGGAACAAAATGCACAAATTAAAGCTAATTTTTGGCTGCTGAACAGTTCTTCCTTATCCCTCTAACAGTTATCTTCCTTAGGCCTCCTTTAAGTTGTCAGGGTTTACGAAGGATGATTACAAATGGCTCAAAATGCTACTTCTCAGAACTGACTCCAACAGTTTTCAGCCATTAGGACCTAAGGCCAGTCACAAGCAGAATATGTGTTTTCCAAGCACTAGCTTATAGCATAGCAGTTCTGACTACAGCTTCTTAAGGTACATGTGTTACCAGAAGGTACCTGGACTCATTTCAGTACAAAACAGCCATTAGGAAAGTATCTTGAGGACTCATCCCTCCTACTTTTCTCAGCCTTTGGCTTAATGAGGTATATCATAGCACAACATCAGTTACCTGATAACTGCTCTGAAGAGGAGGAAAACATTCCTCAGCCTACTTGCTCTTTTGTTACCTTTGATTTTCAAAGAGCTCTTTGATATGGTGATTCTCCATTTTTGAACTCTAATGCCTGAAATAGGGGTTAAATAGCACAGAAAACATTTTCTGTTCCTTTTGCCTTTTCCCAGCCTCCTTGCTGCTCTTACAGGTGCCTGAAGAAAAATGTAATAGCTACTTTAGCCTTCTGGCCTCCTATTTTAAAAGGCAGGTTGGCTGGAGTCAGGCCACCAGCGCCTGCTGGAGCCCAGCCTCTTCCTGCCCTCATGTTTCACTCTCCCTCCACTCCTGAGACTGTATGGAAGAAGGGCAACTCCGCTGGCACACAGGAATGAGTGACTACTGGAAACAGTTAGGGGAGCTGGAGAGTGGAGTAGGCCGGAGCGTGGCTATGTATCCAAGCTCTCTGGAAACACCTCTAGCTCAGTCCCTGCTCAAACAACACGGTACAGGAGGCAAGAGAGGAGGATACGGGCTGCTTGCTGTGGTTTTACACTCTGCTCCAGGGGTTTTCTAGCTAGCCTCCCAGGGGAGGAAAGTCAGCTGGGGAGATGCACTGCTGCCCTGACACAGCATGATCATCTTGTAGCTAGAGGTAACTTCCTGGGAATGGGAAAGGAAGAAGATATTATTAAAAGAGAGAAACAGACAAAGTCACCATCATATAAAAAGTTTGAGAGCTAATGTAATAGGGTGTCAGCCTATCAATATCACAGCTGCATCATTTTCAGCAATTAATTTTGCAATAGATTCATATGTTGCAAGGGTTTTACATAAACAGAGAATTCAGTAGCCTCCCCAAACATTACCTGTGCTTGCTATTCTGAATGTCACTGGAGTTGCTACATGGCCTGTAAGCCTGTCACCACGCTTTGGGGTGTAACCATTGTCCAAAGACTTCCTTTGCAGTCTTCAGTTTGTTTCTGGCATTACAAACAACTCAGTTATGACAAAAAATGCACTTGAAAGTGGATGTGTCTGTACCATATAACACAATTTTCACTTCCATTCATGCATCATTCAGGTATCTTCACTGCAGATTAAATATATTAGAATTCAAAGACATGTTATTTATTCTTTTTCATATACCCTTTAGCAATAGGACACTTAAAGGAAGAATCACAATGTATTTGGGACCTTTGAAGATCATCTAATCCAACCTTTCTCTATGCAAGAAGGATCACCTACAGCAAGCTGCCCAGGATGGGGCGTTTGGCTATGTCCAAGGAAGAGACTCCACAACTCTTCTGGAAGACCTGTCCTAGTGTTCAGCCACTCTCATGCTAAAGATGCTCGTGCTCATGTTCAGAGTGAACTTCTCATGTTTAAATTTGTGCCTGTTGCTTTGTCTGCCTCTCGAGTACTGCTGAGAAGAGTCTGATCTGGTCCTCTTTAAACCTTACCCTCAGGTATTTAAACTAATTGGTAATATCTCCTTGAATCTTCTCCACATTGAGTAATCCTCAGCCTGTCCTTACACCAGAGAAGCTCCGGTTCCTTAATCATCTCCGAGGCTCTTGGCTCATCACGCCAGGATGTCCACATCTGCCCAGCAGTGGGGAGCCCACACTCGGACCCACCGCCCTTGCTGCAGCCTCACTAGTGCAGATGGGCAGGATCCCTCGCTCGACCTGCTGGCAACGCTCTGCTCCACACTGCCCCGGATACAGCTGCCTTTACCTGCCACAGGGGCACGTTGCTGGCTCACATACACGGATGCGCCATAGCTCACGGGGCAAGAACAGAGAGTACAAAACGTTCAGGGAAGAAAAAATAGAAAACATAAAAACCAAAAGAAGGACCAGAGAATACATACTACAAATACTGAAAAATACAAGATTGTCCTTGGATTATGAAAGGTATTATGAAAAACAAATCTTCTTCCTACTATTTATAAATGTCTTTGATAACCTATGGAGTTATGGAGTTATTCACATTTAAGATTTTCCTTCAGTTCCACAGCTTGATAATGCCAAAAAACCCCAACAACAACAACAACAACAACAACAAAATAAAATAAAAAAACACCCTTTCTGCAGAATACTTTTTCCTGAACAATCAATCTCCTAAACACGGTTCAAAGATGGCCTTTCAGGGACACACCTGTCCTCAAACAGCCAGGAAACACATCCTGGAATGAGACCCTGTAATGAAGTATCCCCTTTCTGAGCCTGGTAAACAATCAACTTCAACCAAAGCAAGGTCGCCTATTTATTTCACTGCACCACTAAACCACTTCCTATGTCTCCTGAAAATTGCAACAGTTACTTCAAACCACAGCACTTGGATTTAGTAAAGCTAAGAGGTACGATGGAAATGCTCACGGCTATTAATAGATCATTTAGAGTAAGAGAAAAGAAGCCCTATGGCTGAAACAGTACTAAAAGAAACTAGGCATAAAACTCAAGCTCTGCTCCCAATTCCTTCTATGACAGGTAAAGGGAAAACCAGCCTATCTGACATTATTTTTAGAAATAGTAATTGATCTATCTTTCAACATTTTGAGAAGCCCAATGCCACGTTTCTGGACACGGGTTTCTTCACCAGAACTGAACGTGCCCATACACGTGCACCCGCCTTCCACATTCGGTACAAAGAGCTGGGAAAGCTCCTGGCAAACCAAGGTGAGCAGCTCTGCACAGGGGACCAAATGGCAACAGTTTCCACGCTGCTCTGCTCTCCATGAAGGTTATCCCAGGCCAAGCCTTTTGCTCCCACCTGAGCAAGGAGAGTCCCTGTCTCCTCAACTGAATCAAACCATTAGTCGATACCACCCACCTGAGGGAAGGGAAGTCAAAAACCTTTACTTAAAGTATTTTAAATCGCAGTAATGATTTATGGATAAACACTGTAATAACATCTTATTTTCCCTTTTGGGAGCTTCAGAAAAGAACCTTTTTCACACCACATGAAAAACTACTTTTCTTTCATATAATCAGAGCTTTATTTCACATAGTAAAAACTTTTGTTTATTAATTGTAAGTAAACAATCGGGGATAATTATTTGGACTGGAGTTTTCCTCAAACTATTACTTGATTTACTCAACAAAATGAGAGGAACAGTGTACAGGGTGGAGGCAGATCATTTCAGGATTCATTTTGTTAACATCCCCTGGTCTGCCATGCAGCCTTTAAGAAAAGATTGTGCCTTTCTTTTTGATTAAAGGCACGTTAAGAACTCCATCTTTCCACCACGCCTACAACCAAAATCAACTGCAAACTAGAAATATTGGAATGAATGTGTTTTATTCCTGCAGTAAAGGAGAGCTCTGCTAACTTCTGCCTGGCCTAACACAAGTAATTTGAAAATTCCTTGGGGGTTGAACTAAGGAAGACACTTCCAGATCTTAGCTAATTGAAACAAAACCACAGTATGGCCTCTAGCAAATGGCATTAAAACATGCAAAACAACCAGATATGCTCATGTTACTGTTATTTTCTTGAAGATTTCTAAGGATACTTTTACAGTGGTAAGTAACAGTGGCAGTTTACAAACTCCTATGCGGTATCATGGACCTTTATTCAACACAACTTTTTCCATCCTATCAAAATCTCAGGTAGAAGTGATAAGACTTTAATGCCTTCTTCTATGCATTAGTATCAATGTTGGGGGAAGAAGAGGGAAGACCATTTAAGAGAAATTACTTAAAGCACAGAGAAAGGAGTTTCCAGATTTTCAGCATACCAGAAATTACAGAATCTGAATACCTAGGACTGCTCCATAAATCCATTTACTCTCATAAGGGAGGGAAAAAAAAATCAGAAAAGTAAAATAATATATGATGCAGAGGAAACATTCATCTCTGTAGTATGTTTTTCAAATTGTCCCAACCTACAGAAGTCTATACGTCATACGGGAACCTAATAAGCTGCTCTTTCCATATTGTGAAGGAATTGATTTTACAACAGTGAAGCCTCAAAAAGGGAAGCTAGCTACAGGCATCTTTATTTATACAAAGAAAATAACAGGCAACCAAAGTATTTTGGCATATTTAGAAGCAAACAAGCTGAAAGGGAAACGATGTCTAAGTAAACAGTAACACCAGAAGCTAAAGACAGCACCAAGAAATACTTCTTCCAGTCGCTCCTGCTTTGGGCTTTCACACTGAAACCCATTTAAAAGGCAAAGAAGAGTCAAGATACTGTGTAACTAAAGTTAATCCAAAGATCACAGAAGAATATCAATCTCAACAGAATAGGCATTTGAAAGTGGCACCTTAATAACTTGCCAACGGCCAGCTTCCTACTGACCAAGTAAAACAGGCATGTAAAAGAAACCAATGCCTCAGACACTAGGCTACTGTTGGTTTAAAATATATATATCAATTCAGTACTGAAGGAATTCAGTCTTTTGATTACTGCAATAACTTTTACTGAGCTACAGCACTATTTTTTCTTCCATTAAGGTTCTTCTCCCAGCCAGTTAACTTTTCCTTCACAAGAAAAGTAAGTTTGGGTGTGGAACACAAAGCACAGTTGCATTTAGCAAACCTCTGTACAGTGGTTCTGGGCAGCAAGCACCCCAAAGCGGGTATCATCTGCCACATATATCATGTGTTAGGTAAAGATGTCAAACGGGACCGGAGAGATGCACAAACCTCAGGAAACCAGAAATGTTCAGGCTGAGAAAGACTGACAGCCACTTAAAGCAAACTGGAAAACAGAGGGGAAAAACTCAATGCAGGTAACGTTTCCATGCTTTGCATCAGTTTCCTGATCAACTGTATTTCCCTTGTCCTGTAATTTATAAAATGTACTTATTTATAGAAATTCTATATAAGCCATAAATTTTTATTTTATTTCACCATATAACTGGATGTAGAACTTCAAAGGAAAATAGCTGCTTCTAGGATCCATTTGACAGTTTGAGGCAAACATAGATGAAGGGCAGAAACTGGCACTGTCTGTCAGAGTTGCTGCAAAAACTGGATTTCGTGAGGAGTGTCAAAATAATTGGAACAGAGAAAGCCAAAAAAGCTACTAAGCAACGGTGACAGTGAGCTATTCTGGCATAAGAGAGGCACACATGAAGGAAATAAAAAACAAAACACCAAAACTCCACATCTTCCTACTTGAACACAGCAAAAGCAATCTGTAACTAAAACACTTGTTCTTCTTTTTCTGCACCCATAAAATGCATTACTATGATTGACTGATATGAACAGTATATTAAAAGGATTTCCCATTATGGTTTTACTCCCCATACATCCTGATAGCTAAGCTGTAATTGTTTCATTATTAAGTATTTTATTTATCTATGAAAGAAAAAAAGCCTTACTATATAAATCAGTATATGATATTGCCATGCAGGATATATAGTTTCATGAAATATGTATACACTCCTTCAATTAGCACAGCAAGAAATAACCACCTGATATAAAATGCATCCCTAATGTATTTGTACATGCCAGAGCAAAGGGAGGTGTGTGACACTGTGCAGAATAGCCTCATAAACACGGTGAAACGCTCAGATGCCTCACTTTCACAATATGTGCATTTCAAGTTGATGTGTTTTTTTTTTTAATTTCCCCAATTCTATAATTCAAAGGCAAGATATTTTTCTGCACTGCATTTAAGTGAAGCCTGGCTGGATTTTTTTTTTTTTTTTTAGCATTACACGATGTATTAAACTACTCCGAATCAAAAGCAATACCTACAAAATCGTGTGGAAAGCAACACATAAATTAACACTTTGGGTAAACAACCTTAAACATCCACACATGTGGGAGCAGAATATAAAACCAGAGTATTGAATATACTTCCTTATAGCTAATTTACAGAAATCAGCTGGAAAAGCACTGCTTTGCAAAAAGAAAAAAAGAACACCGTATTGAAAGAAAGACATACATGAATTCCTTTCACACATACTCTTTTTTTTTGTGATATGGAGACTAAGTCTGCACAACATGCAATTGTTTTTTAAATCTGCTTAGATCAAAGTTTTCTGTAAAACAAAAGGCACATACATTTGATCCTGAAAACCTAAGCGTTTCAATCTCTCAATTAAGCAAACTTCACTAGGCAACAACAGGGAAGATGAGAGATTCAGTACCAAGGAGCTTGTCCTTCAAATGCTCTTTAGTCATTACTATTACTACAGATGGTGGCAGCAATAACACCTACATTTCAGTCATCTGACACTCTCCCTTACAAAAGACACATGCAATATTTTCTCAGGCTGTACCATCTTTACTGTTTGCTGCACGACTTTGACTTTTTGCAAATAAAAAATCCTTGAGGTTTGCAAATGTTATTTTCTTGTGCCATAGAACTCCTTCCTGCAGAATAACAAACCACTGAACAACAGTCTTTCCTCTGGTAGTCAAGAGGTGCAAATACCTTCCCTCTCCATGGGCTTGCTTGTTTCAACTTGATTGTGGCAGCACATTTAAAGCCAAGGACATCCTAAATCTGATGTCTCACGCTGACTGACACCCTAGCAGCATCCTCAGCACTGGAGTTCCCTACAAATCAAAGATGCTGCCAGAGAAACAGAAAGCTTGCAAGAGGGGAGGCAGGCTGCAGGTATTTAACTTGACATTTGGGCAACATTCTTTTGGGCAAAAAGCTTTTTACTTGGGGATACAGAGATATGATTCTGTCTCTGTAAACAAGACAAGGTCCCCAGAAACAAACACAAATGTGCAAACTGGGAAAGCACAACTTCCACACTCCCTCCTAACAAATGGCAACAAGCAACTCTTGTGATGGTTACAAAACTGGACCCCAGCCTAAAGTTCCATGCTTAGCTAACGAAAGATTCAAATCTCATCCACATCACTATCTCAAGATGTACCACACACGCAGTCTTTTGCTGGTGTGTCACAAGTTATCTTCTTGTAGTCGATTCAAACAACAGGTTTGGCTAAGAGGACTCTACACTGCAGTGCTTAGGCATCAGTGCTCAAATGCTGAAGCTTGACAGGAAGTGGTTACATCTGTCCATACTCTGCAACACTTGTCCCACTTGAAGCCACCTTTAATTGCAACTCCACACGCTACCTTTTCCATGGATTCCCAAACCTATAAACAGCAGAAAGAACAGATGATGCCCTGGTCTACGCAGAGAACATTTGTCCCAGCAGTTAGATGGAAACAGTGGGAGAACACAAGAAAACAAAAAAGAGGCGGTGAACAAGGCAAACAAATACTGTGCAAACCGTTTATGCTTTAGGGCATGGAAAAATCACAAATAAAATAATCTGTGCAATAACTGTTTTCCTCCTTCTTTTCCACGGTGTGACATGAAAAGCTGCACCCAAGAAGACCCAGCAGCGTTGACTACTCGGCTGCAACCGACTGCAGCAGGAGCTGTGGTTGCTGAGTACCGGAGGAGCGCGAGGGACAGGGAACGCTCCTGGCTCTGTCATCACCTCCTGACCTCAGAGAAGTTAAAGACTTGTTATTATCCTAAATTTATGGAATGGGAAGATGAATCCACTTCCTAATCTCCCAAAGCAACTTGTAAAGCTACTTTTGGAAACTAATATAGCATAGGGCAGAAGAGGAAGTTAATTCTTTCTTCCACCCAAGGATGTGTATGGCTTGCCATCCACAAAGCAAGAGCCCCGCATCAGGTGATTAGGGTGAAGTTATAATGAACAGCTGCCTAATTCCTTAATCACCACTCACGCCACACGCTGGAACAGAGAGAGGCCACGGGAGGAAACAGCAGCCGCGCTCCTGCGCTCGCACCCACCCTGGCGCACGCGTACACGTGAGTGGGGAGCCACGGCCCGCGGCCACCACCCTCCTCCGCTCCCGCCGCCCCAGGGCCTCGTCCCACGCAACTTTCCACACGCAAACCCGGGCTGGATGTGCAGCCCTCCAGTGCGGGGGCTCCCCACACTGCTCCCAGCTCACTAGGTGCACTCGCTGGCTTTGGAGAGCTGAGGTTGCGCCTGTCGTGGAGGCACGACCGCGGAGGGAGGCTCAGACGGCGCCGAGCCCACGCAGAGGCTCCCGCCGAGGCGCACGCGGCTCCCTACCCGCTCAACCAGTTCGCGCCGGTTGCCCAAGCGGCGCAGGCAGGCCCGGGCACCGCGGAGAGCGGGGCCGCGGCACCGCAGCCTCCACTCGAGGGCAGAGGCGCCAGGCGCCTCCCGCCCCGGCAGCGCTGCCAGCGGTTGGGAAATTTAACTGCCGCACATGCCCTCCCGCTGCTGCTGCTGCTGCAGGGCGCGGGCAGGCTGCTCGTGTTTACCATTACGACTTGTATTTATTTACCACGACGTTTAACGTGCCCCGCGCCCCCTGCCCCCGAGGGGCTCCCGCAGCCCCCGGCCCGAGATGGCGGCCGGAGCCGCCGCCACCTGCCGCGCGCGGGAACACCCCGCGCCCCTTTGTGCGTGCGGCGGCCGCGGCGCGAAGGCAGCGCGGGGCGCCCCG
>JAUBNY010000370.1:73732-87992 GCA_032275445.1 Crypturellus soui | reverse complement strand
CATTACTCCAAACAGTTGTTAACAGAGGAGACTGTACTGCAGCCATTCTAGTGCTGCTAAGAAGCCAAAGTTTGTGCCTATACTACAACACTGCATTCCTGTGATACACTGAAATAGCAATAGTCAAGAAATACCACAGATTAACACATTCACTTAATGTGGTTTGTGAAGGACTGAGTACATTTATCCTTCATACATTGTAAAATACAAAACAGTCCAAAACATCCAGATTTACTAATTTACAATTTTATTGTAGTGCTTCTTACCTGCATTATAGAAAACAGGAAATATATTCTTGCATAAGAGAAAATGGATCAAAGTATCTGCTGTTTTATTCTCACCTTAGTAACAATGACCTGCTAGTCCAGAGGTTAAAAAAAAAAATTAAAGTTCAGGAGATAGAATTATTTAAGGGTGGATGCCCATGCCTGCTGATACCTATGGCTGCTCAATAATGAAACAGGACCAGCATCTTCAGAGAACTTGCTTGCTTAAAATAATTCGAGCTTCAGTTTTCTTGTATAAGATTGATAACAACTTTGTCATGATACTTCACTTTACAACAATGGAATCTCCCTTGTGGTGAGAGACAGAAACACAACTTTATTGCCTGTTTCTCAGCAAAAGCACTCACCTGGACAATTGAATGAACCCCAACTGTCTGCATTGCTTGGCTTTCATCATCTGATGCAATCGCTACAAAACTAAATCCCCGAAAAAGTTGATGTGCATTAGCACTGGGTGGGATACCAGGTGAATCTGAAAAAATACACGTGATCTATTTAAAAATGCAGCAAGGAGAGCTTTTAAAATGAAGAAATGAAGTTATGCCAACATTTTGGCATAACAGTACTTTGACAAAATATTTACATACAACAGCATATTTATACTTACAGAGGAAAAGTACTCAACTTTGATAACACCCTGATTAGTAAAGACAAAATTTTCTAGCTGATATTGCACAGATCAGAGTAATACTATGCTATACAGATAGCACTGAAACACCAGCTTTACTATCCAAAGTCTGAAACGACTGGGTTTTTACATAGGCATATCATGTAGTCACCACCATGAATCAAACGAAGTCATAGGACAGTCTTTGGAGACAGACAGACATGCAAAATCCTATTAACCGAAAGAATGAGATGTACTCATATATGTTCAGTTTTACTTGGCTCAGGAAAACTTTCTACATTTTATATTATACAACTCAGTAGTCCCTCTGATATACGTATGCCAAAAAAGCAACAAACTTTGCCAAAGCAAAAAAAAAAAGTATGCCAAAGCAAAAAACTTTATGAACAACTGAAATTAGCCTTTGAGTATTTATTCAGTCTAGCAACAGCTAGGAGAACACTTTACATGAACTTTAGCAGTGTTTCTAATTTTTGAATAGGTAAATTTTCTCTTTCTTTATTTCTTTATTTTTACCTTTTGGAGTTTTTGCTGTAAACTCAGGATCAAAATAAAATGTATCTTCGGGTCTGCCAGTTGCAGGTTTAAAAGGGGGATGAATTTCTCTCCTGTACAATTTCTGAGGAGAAATTATAGACCAGAGCAAATTAAAGAGTTAGCTTATACCACCAAAAGCTATTTTACTTGAAATTTATTAAATTATTTTTGAATTGAATACTTACATTCCAGTCTATTTTTGAAAAGAATGGATGTCTCTTAATTTCTTCAACTCCATCTGGACCTGCTCCTTTTATAAGGAAGAAAAATGGCTATGAATTATAGTCTTCTTGGTCAGAAGAAGGCCTAGTTGAATATTTTTATTTCTTATTTTTACTGCATTAGTTTTTGAAGCAAGAATAGCAAAAATGATGTAATATTTTGCTGTTCATCAGAACAAACAGTAAGTAGACCAAAGACAATTTTGCTACAGAGCCTATTTTATACTTGAAACTAAACTTAGTCATTCTAATGATCATTTATTTAATCCACTTTACAGTCAATTCAAAGCTAGGCAATTTAAAATATTCCATTAAACACTTCACCTAATCTGTTTGCTGGGTTTCTTTTGAAGAGCATTCTGAGAAGACTCTGTGCTTCAGGACTCAAAAACTGGGGCATTCCAAGTTTGGCCCTATACAACAAAAATAATTAATAACATACAAACATATTAAGGTAAGAATTAACTTTGCACCTCCCCACCCACTATGTAATTTAACACATTAACTTTGAGCAAAATAATGTCACCAAGATATTAGCTTTAGACATCAGAGACAGAGCAAAAGTACTGTCACTCAGGTAGACGTGTAATTTAAAATAATCTATTTTCAATACTCAGGAACATAAGTGAAGAATAATATTGTAAGAAAAGGCAAAGAAGAATAGATCCTGGATAAAAATTTACAATTTTGTAAATCCTTCCTCTAATTTGATCAATTTTTAAGTGTGCTTATTACCAAAATCACCAAGCAAGCAAACTCATTTTAAAATAAATGAAATTTTAGAAGGGGTAAGAAAACTACCACAGTAGTGGTACTGCTGTGCTCTTTTACACAGAGCACCCAGGCAATACAACTGGAAATCTAAATTAGAAGATATAAAGAGTATTCAAGTAGGACAGATTTTGAAGATTATCTGTCAAAGAAGAGAAAAAAATCCTTCCTCTGTTAATTTCCCCCTTTCATTCCAAATCCTACCTTGAAACTTGTCCCTTTTAGATTTCAAACTTCAGTCATTTCACTTTGTTTTGAAACCACTGTCCCATTTTTTCTCCTCCCCACTTCATGTTTTGTCTCTAATCTAAGCAATCCTCTCACTGTTGCTAGGACCCACTTTATTATTATCATCGTGACCATTAGATAGTTCAGGATGAATCAAATTCCCTCCTTTCTATCGCTTACTCAACCTGTATCCTAGTTCCACTCTAAAGTATCTTCTATTTGTCTGCACAATCTAGGACAGAAAAAATAATTTGTCTTGCGCTTCAGCTTTTACAGATGCCTTCCTCTTTGCCCCTGCAGCATGTGCACACATAACTGCAATCAATCCCTTACTCATCACTTGCAGCACACACAGTTTACCAAATCTTCCATTCCCCTTGCAAGAAAGAAGTTGGAAAGAAACACCCTCTCTTCTTTGGACTCTTCTGTAACACACTACAGGCTTGAGTCCCTGACTGGCAGTCTCAGTTGATGTCACTTTTGCTCACAGCAAAGTAGCCTAGACTCTCATGTGAGAAGGGAGTCAAGAACACCATGCCTGCAGAAGCACAGTTCTACTAACTGCAGAGCAGAGATATTAAAGTACTGGGAATAGACAACTAAAGCTGATGGGACAATCTTTGCCCAATTACTACAAACTCCAGAGCTACAGGAAGCAGCTGGACATTTGGCAGGAGAGGTTGACTACGCAGAAAAATTAAAGAACAATCCAAAAACATAACTGCAGTTAATCTCACAGAGAACAAACTCAACAAACAAGAGGAGAATACCTAGAAAAATTCTAGAGGACAGGCACCGTATGTCCACACTGGAGTGAGAGAGGCCTTCCGCAAACCACAGACTAAGACTGTCACCTCTTACTTCTGTTAAGAAGCAGCACCTTTCTGAAAATGCTTTAACAGCCACTCTGCATAGAAGAAAAAGCGATCGCTATATCCTGTGAGTCCCTAGGTTACATGTCTACATGACTGACAGCAAGTTTATTCTGACATTTCTGATGGATGAAGGCAAAAGAACATTATATGAAGTCATACCCTTTCTGTATAGGAGAAAAGATACTTCAAAAAAGTAACTTTTTGGTTGTAAATTATGATTTCTTCGAATTCCTTCTCAATTATAGGTAAAATAAAAGATAGCCAGTAGAAACTTGTTTTGGTGATATTGTGAGAAATAAAGAGGCCAGAAAAACATGCTGTAGGAAGAGTGCACTTTCTGTGGATTATCAGAAAGATTACCAGAAAGAACAGCAGTATATCTTAAATTGTACACTAATATATGAATTCAATATGCACGCATCTCCAAATAGTTTCTGCAAACAGTTTTAAGAATAATTTAAGGAGAGTTATAGCAAATTTGTTAGTATAATGAAAACAGAAAACATACTGCCATTCAGTAATTCTTATGAAGCCAAGAAAAATAAAGCCAAAAAAGGAACTTATCAGAAAGAGTTAAAAAGTTTAAAATAGATTTTGGTTCCAAGTTGTTCATATTACTAAGTGCAAAATAGATTTATAGTTATATATTGAATGGAAATATGCAGAATAATAAAACAGGAGTAAAATTTCTTCCACTTCTTTTAATTTGTACCACTTGCTTTTATACAACTCTCCAAAATAAAGGATACGATTACAGAGCGCAGTGGGTGAGAAAAGGAAGTATTCCTAATGCAGATGAAATCTGAAAGCGGTTATGAATGTCAGTTAACGGGAGAGATACCAGGAGGGAATTCTGTGTGGCAGCGGAACACAGAAAATTCTTGTACAACAGAAGAAAGGCTGTTGGGGAGCCGAGTGAATTCAGATATGGACATCAAAGAGAAGGATGGGACTTGTGAGACGTGGCTAGAAAAGACATGGCTCCTGAAGGAAGGGCGAGCACAGCACAACTATCTTGGACTCGCTTCTTGTGAATGGGAGGTGGGCAGAAGCAGTTTACCCCTGCTGTGACTAGACAGAACCTTTTTAATTCCTGCCGCAGGCAATAATCACAACACAACCAAAGATTTCAACTGGGATGGTCTTGAGGCAGTAGTAGAAATTAGTACTACTATATACATTTACAAATACACAACAAAAAAGAAAAATGAAGGCTAAGAATAACATAATATGCATGTGTTACAAAAACAAATGGAAGGGAAAGAAATGGGTTTATATTTTCTAACAGTCTTTACATCAAATTACTTCAAAAAAGCAGAAAAAAATCATATATTTACTTTTCAAAACAGGTTGTTGGTGCAAAAGTAATGTCATCCTTCATATATAGGTAGATAAATGGTAGATAAGAGAGAGATGAACAGTGATGTGAAAAACAAATGAGAAATCAAAAAAAATCTTATGAGCAACCGTGGGGAAAAAATGGAAATAGTATATAATGTTTTGGATACACAAGTGAAATTATGACATGAGGAAACAGAGATGTTCGCACAGAGTTAGGCTATAGTCCTGAAAGTGGGACTAATATAATGTCACTGTCTGTAGTTCAAAGAAAAGATAGGGAACACTAGGGAGAAAAAACAAAATAACAAACAAGGAGGCCTTCATTAGTGAGAACATTAACTGCATGAAGGAAAGCAATTTCCACAATATAGCTAATACAAAAACTATACTGGAAATAGTAAATGGAAAAATTGGAGCTACAGCAAGTCACAGCAGAGTACTTAAGAGTGGATGCCCTGTAGCAAATAGGGGAGGTATCAAGGCAGCAAGCTGTTGGCAACAGCAGCAATATAAAGAAGTTGGGTGTAGAGCTGGTAAGAAAGAGAAGGATAAGGAAAGAAAATACATTAAAAAAATCACCCACCAAAACAAATAAAAAAAGGCAGTAAAAACAATCATGGGTACTAAAAAGGGTAAGAAAGTTAAAAATATTATGGAAATAAAATGGAAAAAATCACATGGCTATAAAAGACTATTACAGATTAAGCAGTTGCTATGAAATTCTTTGTACCTGGTATGGGAAAGGAGTAGAAAGGCAAATTAGATAAGTGAAAAAGGGAAATAAAAGGAATTAGTAGTATGGAATAGGGAGTGAGGCTTTACCAGTACCTTTGGAAATGAGGGAAGAGTAGAAATTAGATATTGCAGCCCGGAGGGCATCCCTGTAGAATACCTGATGAGATATATAAATAAGAGTGTACTCACTTGAGAATCATAGTCATGGTTTCTTTTCTGTCTTTCCCTTGGAAAGGTAGAGTACCAGTGAGCATTTCAAACTGTATAGAGTAAAACTTTCATCAATTACATTACCTGAACAAAATCTAGTTTTTGACAATACTTAGCATCTTAACCTTCCAAAATTCATGCATGTTAACAACCAAGTGTATCCCAAACAACTTCTCACTGTACAGACTTAAATGTCTACAAGTTAACTGCAGCCTCTGCTTAAAGCTGCAAAACCTTTTCCTACATTAAAACCTTGCCTTACACACTTTTATTTGAACAGTGTGGACTATAATTTTCTGTTCTTCTTTTCTGCCTCATCAGAAACCAGGTAAAAAATTTGAACTATACATCTGTACTTCAATTTTCCAGATGGTGGCAGTAGCAAAAAAGATCCCCCTTTCAAAAATTAGTGGTAACTTCTCTTCATGCAGAGATATATAAAAAGTTTTTTTTTTTTTTTTTTTTGTAAAAAAGGCATGTACATAGCCTTTAATGGGCAAGGAAAAAGGATAGCTGATTGACAGAGACATGCATGATGAAAGGTGATCACTCTACACATACAATGAAAATAAAGGCTGACAAAACACACAAGATGCACACCACACACATGCACATTATACAGTAGCTGGTAGTTGGCAAAGGACACTTAAAATACTGATCTGTTCTGAAAGTGACAAGGTAAAAATATAGATATATATAAAGACACTTCTGTTCGGTTGCTGCATAGAGCAGAGCTAACAGGGCTAACTTAGGGACTGAAAGCACCCTAGCAGTGGTCACTGCAGCCAGAATTCTGTCAAGGCAGGAGTTCTTATTTTTGGTTTAAGAATTGCAGAACAATTTAATTTAAAAACATTTATATGAAATAGCATGGCAACCATTTAAGGCCTTCAAAATTAAAATAATCATAAAGCTACAGTCTGACAAGCTTACATCATCCTTTGCCAAAGGTATCTTGGGTTCCTGATTTTTCCATATGACCAAAGTGCTCAACCTAAGCATTAGAAACGTACACAGATAACTTGAGCAAATAATGAGCAACAGTAGTATTTTTAGATCTAAAATAAGAGCATAAAGTAGCATGAATGGCATTCTTTAAGATGTCTTTCTATGAAAGTTAATTATTAAATTTCTTTCTATCCTATATTCAGAAAGTAAGAGTTGTCGATTCTGCACTACTACCAGATACGTTGGTTTTGTACATTAAATATTATTTTTAAAAATAGTATTATACCATATCAAAAAATGCTACTTTTAACTGTAGGTCTTACCATAGTTGTCAAAAACACCCTGAATTGAGGCCTAAACCACACCTATCAATACTAATTCAGTATTTTTGTTTGTAATTTAGAAGAGTTTCATAAATACAAAAACAGTTTTTCTTAAAAAGGTAGGTTTGTGGTCTTGCTTATTTCTCACTTGCTTGCTCAAAATGTTATAGATTAATAATAAACTTTATTTATCAAGTTCCTATTCATCACAGTTATATGCACCAAAATCCAGATAAAACCAAGTATTCCTTGTATAAACTAACCAGCATATATATCTTTGTCCTCCTCCTCAAAACCCTGTAGTCCAGTCCATAATGCCAGAACTACTTTAAGGAAAACTCTCAAAACTGTCTTTACACAACTGTCATTTTAAATTTCATCACAAAATCACTTCTATAAATACTAATGCTTTTGAAAACTTTAAAGTGATGCTTTTAAATGTCTAGCATCCCTTAAAACATTCACTCTTTTAAGGAGCAAACAGGGTTATACCTCTCAAAGACAGTTTAAATACACTTAATATGTAACACTTAGAGAAAGGGCCAAATGATTTAAGATATCTTACTAGTTTTAATTTCTATGCTATAACTTCTGTTCAATCTCAGATAACATGTAAAACCACTTGAATTCTTCACAAACAGCGACTGCATTTACGAAGGATTTGAGACCTATGCTAATGGAGGTGAACTAAAAATGCAAGCAATGAAAACATGTCTCAGAGAAAATAGCACCATATTCCATATAGTGATTTAGAGATTTTATTAAAGGTCATCTTCTCAAATTCAAAACAAAAGCAGAAGTATTTTAAATGCAGCACACAGATTGTGGAAGTTACACCAGTAATGTCCAGTATGTTGCAGCAGTTTTTCATTTTAACGTAAGTTCCTTATAAGCACAAAATTATGTTTTCCCATTTTATAAACTAAAGCTGATTTTTTTTTTTTTAACTATGCTTGTGTTATCAGCAACAAATAGTCTGCAACAAATCTGCCATTACTTAATTGACACATGGGCTGCTCAAAGTTTACAGCAATGCCAGAACGTGCTCTCATCGATAAAATGTGCAGTTGTGTGGGCATGCATGTGTCCGTCTGTCTGGACAAAGTTTAGTTACCAGGTGCTACTTTTTCACAGTCAACTTTCAGATCACACCAGCACTCTAAATGATGAAAAGGTGAGAGGATAGCTTAGACAGAGGAGTCCTCATACTACGAAGCCCATGTATTAGCTGTACTGTTATATTAATATAGGTACTACAGAAGTAGTAAGGCACAAAAACATTTCCTTTCAAAAATGCAATTATTTAACCCTACTATCAAAAACACACATAAATATTAGATGCCATTCAACATTCCTAAAATACCATACATGATCTATTTTTCAATTTCAAATCTGTATTTGCTATGCAATACACATCTGACCCTGCAACATGACAAGTTAGCTCCTTGTAGAAAGCTCATAGGGACTTATCCCACACCAGCTCAGAGTATTTTGAGATGTGCGAAGCAACAGCTGCCATTATTCCCCTATCTTGTAATTACAGTGGAGAATGTAATTAGATTTTTTTCTACTTGAAAGTAAAGTCAATTTTAAAAAATGCATCTAGATTTCTCCTCATCTTTGAAAAAAAAATCAAACCAAAAAAATATTCTCCCTCTGCCTCATTACACTTATTTTTTCTTGTTAGGCTCTCTAATGTTCAGCAACAACAAATATGCAATATTTCACTCAAACAGCATATTATTGATGCTGAAATCAGACATAAGTCACATCTTGATCCAAACTCTGCAGTGCTGCTGATATATTTCATGCGATTTGGATTTTTTATAGTAGTCAGAATTTATTTAAAGCTCACCCTACAATTTAATGTTCCACTCTTTTCAGCAAATCTCACTCAGCAGAGTTTTGGCATCATTTACATTTACCAGAAACCTACCATTAAAACACCAAAAGACCACCAGTCTGCACTCTGTGTATGGCCTCGTCGATTAACAACTTCTGGTGCCATGTATTCCACTGTCCCACAGAAAGAGTAGGCTTTTTTTTCATGATCAATCGACTCTTTGCTTAAGCCAAAATCTGGAAGGAGAAAAAAAAAAAAAAGGTTTGGAATATTATCTATCAATATGTATATGTGCTTATGCATGTATGAGTGTCTGCACAGACCTATGTGTGCATATATATAATATGTATGTATATATAATCATTCATGCTCTCACCATAATGTGAAATGCAACTATTTTATCATTCATGTGTACAGCAAAACGTACATATGTAAAACAGATTTCCTCACCAAATGATTAGAGACCCACTGCAACACCTATATGTTTAAATCACACATCTTATTTAAAAGTTAATATATTTGATTTATTCACCATTAATACTATGTACTCCACAAAACTACTTGTTACTTAAAATTAATGATTTTACCGTATTTCTCTGAAAGAGAAAACTCAGAGATTTTATGAACAGAAAAGATCCAATTGTTGCAAATTCCTTTTATTCACCTGTCAATTTGATATGTCCTTCTTCATCAAGCAGTATGCTAAAAAGCAAAGGAACAAAATAAGCTAATTAAGGATCTTAATTGTTATTTTGGAAAATGTATGGATAAAGTTTAAGAACAGAAAAGAACAGAAAAACACAAAGACATGTAAAAATGAACATGCATGGAAATGAAATGTTAGGAGAAGATAATCTGAACATACATATTGTGCTTTCCTTTTTCATATTCAAGAATATAAAACAGAATCAGCCTGTCAAATTTTTGTTAAACTATTTGCTTATATTGTGTGGCAGGCAAGAGCTTTTATCTTGAACTTTTATTTTTAGGCATCTGCAGCATATGTCATTATCATAATATTGTTAAAAATAGAAATATATTTTTATTTCTCTTATACTGAGCAAGAAAGCTGTAACAGCTAATACAACATATGCTTGCCTACATAGAGACTGTATACTCATTTGTATTCAGAGTTTCAAAAGGGTGTTGACCTCCAAACAAATATCATCATCTACTATCTTGTTTTCTGCATCAAAACATAAGACATGAGGTCCTATACTTAACTCAGGCTTTCTGCTTTCATCTCCTGTTTATGCAACCACAAAAAAAGCCACACTTCTCCCAGACACCAACTATCCTTCACAGTCACCCCACGCAGTGACAACTCAAGGCGTTCAAAATGCAGGACTGCGACAACACCTACACTGAAGACTTTGTGGCTACTCGGGCTTCTCGCGAGGTGTGTTTCCTCTCTGTGATAAGACCAAGACACTTGCCCATTCTCTGCCCTCCCCTTTTCCTCCTTCCAGCTTCCATACTGGGAAACTTAGTTCCACAGTACAGACATAGCCTGTTGGAGTTACCATCATCTCATCTACTACTTGCAAAAATTTTCAACTTTTGAAAAGCCACTTTGAAAAGATGTTGAATCAGAGGCATGCAAGGCTTAAAACCAAGGTTTTGATAGGTATGGACATAAACAAATTAAAAAACAGTGTCTGAGGTACAAACTATTTAGTCCTTTGAAAATTACTATTTCATCTTTCTCTTTACTAATGTGAGTAAAATTACTGAAGTTTTCTTGCTTTGCTTGTTTTTTAATTTGGTAAGCTTATTTTCTTCAGTTCATAATTTCTTAATAGAATACTTAGAAGGTTTAAAGGTGATTAATTTTCCTGTTTGTCTGTAGATAACCAAGGGAGATAGCATACAATACTGTCATAGACAACACAGAATATTAAGTATTAAATACCTCAAGATATGCTCCAATTATGTTTGGGACATCAGCCACAAAAAGAAACAAGAAAAATAATTTTTCCCCCTCAGAGTAGGTGCAACTCCCACCCAACTGCTAAAGAGCTCAGTTGCCCACTTAGACATGAATCTTGCCCCTTCCTGTCACAGAGCCCTAAACTTTAAGTTTGTGTCCATCTTTTCATGGAGAAGTACAAAAGCTATCCCCTAGTGGAAGCTCCATGCAAGTCAGCTTCTCTGATTTTTCTTACTCATGCTTGCTCTTCCAAACAATACTTTACATGAGACAGGTATCTCATAGACTTTTCAGCTTCTTTGTATAGGCATAAGAGAGAACTGCAAGCACCAAAGACATTGGGACTGCAGATGACTACAGATTTCCTGGCAAGAAGGCACAGTACATTAACTCTCTGAGGAGATGCACATGTATTTTCACTTAAGACATCACTCCGGTAAGCAGTAATCCTGGAGCACACATAAACACTTGAGCATTCTGTATCAGAGAGGTCCAAACATTCCAGATGGGACTACTGACATGAGAAAAAACATTTTCTTTTTTACATCTTATAAAACCAGAAAAGTTGAATGAAGGAATGAAAGAGGAGAAAGACCTCAGTCATTTGAAAGATGTAGGGATGCTTTTAGGGGTAACACTTCCCTGGAACTGTAGCTTCAAGTTTTTTTCCAAGCTTTTTGTGCAATTACTTCATTATCAAGAGTTCAAAAAAAGGGAGGTGACTTACTGTTTTCATATTTTACTTTAAACTACAAACTCCCTTCTGCTTTTACTGCAGTGTATTTTAAAAATCAGCTTTGGAAAAAGTGTTTATAGTTAAGCTTTCAAATGTAGAAATAAAAAGCTCAGCTGTAACCTTGTACCATTTGTTCTTACTTTATTCTTTAGTCCAAAAACTCTACAATAATCTCAAAAAAAAAACACCTAAGGACCATCCTCCCCAAAACAAACAAAAGGCCCATATCCTTTTCGATTTCACACTGTATAACACCTGGAAAGTAAAAGATACACATCTTCCAGCATACTCTTTACCTAAAGTCACAGTAATGGGGAGGCAGTATTAGCACATCACTCAAACTAGATTCTCATTCTCTAGTAGAAATAAAATGGAATCGTTTATTTAAAATAACAAACTTTTCCCTTTCCTGTTCACCTTACAAAGTAACCTCTAAGTTTCACAGCTGGAAAGAGAAGCACATAAGCAGAACTGCCATAAAAATAAATTAATACATTGCATTTGCTGCAGTGGATTCTTACTTTTCTGGTTTCAGGTCCCTGTATATTATTCCAAGACTATGTAGATGGTCTAAAGCAAGTGCTAATTCCGCCAAGTAAAATTTAACATCATCTTCTGTGAACATCACCTGAAAAACCAAAGTGATACACTTGTCAGGTTCACATCAGCACTAACTGAATGGCTGAGCGGTTGTGCAGAAGGTGTCTTCACAGTCATTCTGAGAAAAATTAGAAACTGCTTGCTTAAACAAATTAATATTTTATTATCAATATGCTTTTGCAGTATATGTTTGAAAAACAACTTCTGAAACCAACATCATCCCATACTACTCTTTCTGCTCACCTGAGGTTATTTTTTTTGGTTATTCAAGAGAAAAACAGATGCACTATAGAAGCACTAAAATTTTGGGGAGTTGGGCTGTATGCCAAGATACAGCCTGAGACATAAGTGCAGAAGAGGTGGATCAAGAGTGAACTGACAAAATGACCCTTTGGCCAGCACAGGTAAGATCTCAGGTAGCTGTCCTACACCTTCTATTAGGAAGGCAAACTAATCACTGCCTGTATTCTGTGCAATGAGTCCACTACCCCAATATATCAACAAATGTTGCAATCAACTGAAAAAAAAAATTGACTGTTTCAAGAATTAAGGGAAAAACATTGCCACCTGATCTGCCACATGATATGGTTAAGAACAGAAAATAACATACATCTTCGCCTTAATAAAAGAGGAAGTAATATTAAGGCTTGTATGAAAGCTACCTGGTGATGCTACTCTCACAAGAGCACCAATATTTAGTGCAGATATGTACCAGAAGGGGAACAGAGTTAAGATTTAGAAGCTAATATAATCTAAGATCCCATGGGAATGATAATAAATATTATGTGGAATGCTCACTGGAACATTTACAAGGTAGACATCTACCACTGAATTAATGACTTGCCCTTTTACAGTCAAAGGCAATAAAGCAGGAACTTGTAGACTACAATTCATCTGATCTGTTTTCAGATGACATGAATTGACCTATATTAAAATGACATAAATTGTATCCACCACGCCCATTTCATTCCCTCACTTATTTGTAAGTAGCTTAGATGAAGGAACCTATGATGAACATTTCTTATTTAATTATATTAAGTCTTATAAAACTTGGGCGGCTCAAGATGAAACTGTGATCAGCAAAGAAGTGACATGCCTTTTTTTTAATCCATGATTCTTTCCTCCTTCTCAAGAAGGAAATGTGGATTTTAACAAAATTCATTTCAATTTTTCCGTACAAGTAACATTCTACTCATCTGCAGCAAAGCAGAATTTTGCTCTCTAGATTTTTCTCAAAATAATTTTTAAAATAAAAACAAAGCAAAACCAAATTCAAAATTTACCTCTTTGGATAACCGTGTAAACAAGTCTCCTCCCCTGAGAAAATCCAAAATAAGATATAGTTTTCCTTCTGTTTGAAAAGCTGAAAAAGAGCATAAAAAAATTATCACCAACTGATTATACCTATGAAGAATAGGTCAAAACAATTTACCCGTGTTTTCATATCAAAATTTCATTCCATATTTTGGTAATAAAAACTCTAGACTTAAAGGGCAAATAACTAATTTATTTTAATACTTGTGAAAACTCAGATTGATAGGGAGATCTATTACAGTATGCAATAGAGAGAAAATTAAACAATGAAAGCTACGTTCTATAAGCCACGTCAGAAGAACAGAAATCTGAACAGTAGGAAAAAATTGATCTTAAAGGAAAACAAATTCACTTTTTGCATTCATGTTTTGAACATACTGTCATGTTATTCACATGAACTTTACGTTGATACGGTAAAATAAGGTTCTTTTTTTTCAGTTTCTTTTCTGCTTGACATGTTAAGAATAATTTCATTTCTGCCCTAATGATCAGATTTTTACGGTTGCCAATACCATTGAAAGTAAAAGGCATATACCCAGCTTTGATGTAGCTGAAAGCAATGCCACTGTATAGGTTGTTGTCCATGGAGCAGTTTAAGGATAATAAATCATTTTAAAAAGTGAAATAGAGAGAAAATAGGACATTTTAGAACAAACTGGTTAGATACGAATAGATAACTGTCCTTTTAATAGAGCAGAAGGCTACAGACTCAATCCTACAAACATACTATCGA
>JAUBNY010000370.1:46117-59018 GCA_032275445.1 Crypturellus soui | reverse complement strand
CTCTGGAGATCTTCAAACCCGCCTGGATGCCACCCTGTGCCACGTGCTCTGGGTGTCCCTGCTGGAGCAGGGGGTTGAACTAGGTGACCTCTAGAGATCACTTCTAGCCATTCGATGTGAAAAGCACCTGCAGAATTAAATACAACAGCCAGGACAGGAACAGAAAGTTTACTCCTTCGTTCTCTAAGCCCCTGGTAGCAGAGGTTGTTTACCAGGTAAAGCTGAGGAATTCCTGCAATCATTTTAAAAGCCTGTCATTTTAAAAGTCTGTTACCAAAAATTAAAAACAGTTTTATAATGCAATTCTCTTTTCATCAAATACCACAGAATTATCTCATGAACTAGACTGTGCATGTCAGCATTGGAAAAAAAAATACTCAGAACGGAATTTGCACTTCCCAGTAACTTTGATATGAGTTTTGCTCCTACTTTGTAAACACTGATACTCAGGAGTTTCGCAATTCAAAAACAGAAGTTAAAACAAAACAAAACGAAACTATCTCAAAACAGCTCTTTTTTTTTTTTAAAAAAAAAAGAGAAATATATTTAGTATTAGTCTATGAAAACTATTATTATTTTTATTTCAATAATAATCTAAAACTCATGCTGTCTGAAAATGCCTAGTTTGGTTATAAACTGTACTGTCTAGCAGATCACTGAAGACAATATAGGAAAGCTGCTACAAATAATGTCATTTTTTGCTCACTTCTAAGAAATATCACTCAGCTTGCCTGTGGAAAAATACTATTTTCCAGGATTCTGAGTTTATAGGTGTTAATTTTACAGAGTTTACCTGTGCACACTTACCCCACATTCTGTTGTTCTGCCTGCACATCCTTTTAGTGTTTCAGTTACAGCAAGCAGATTTAATTTCTGGTTTTAGCAGCTATTGCAAAGTGTGAACCAGTATGTTGACCAGGAGATGTTAAGTTACATCCCTTTTATTTATAGACCAGTAGACTTGCATCACGTAAAGGGTTAGGCCAGTATACATGAGCATGAAAAAAAAATTTTGCACTGAGAAGAATTTGCAGAGTTAAAGGAGAATCATGAAAATTCCAAAATTTGAGTTTTAAACGTAAAATGCCCTGTTACAATGTACATTCATATATATTGTTAAATAGTTCAGGATAAACTTAGAAAAAACTTTTATATAAGAACATATACTTAACAATGAGATAAATTGCACATATTTATTATCTGCTATGACTAAATTACTATTTTAAAGTTGAAATTACCATAGCTATTTACAACACAAGTGAAACTCTCACTATTCTTAATACCACATTCAGAAGTAAATAAGGTACAAGCCCACGTTCTTTCAACTGTCACTTCACAAATAATTATGTTCTACCATTTAAAGTACTACATAAAAGAGTAACTATTAAAGCAACCAATAAGCAATAATTAAAAAAAATGCAAACTTTTTTAAAAAAATTTATTTTAATTAAAACCAGACTAGCAGCTAGAAGACAAACCACAACTACAGTCAAATATATTTCTGAAGAAAATACAGCATTAATAAGCTTTACGGCATTTTCAGAGAAGTTAGTTAAAAATAAAAAATAAAATTAAGGTTGGATTATCAATCACTTTAGAAACTTCAGCATAATATGAGTGCAATGCATAGTTTTTCGGTAAAACTATATTGCATTCAAACAGTAGTGATCATAAAGCTCCAAAGACTAAAATTGCTTAGAAACTAGAAGTTTAAGCCCTACTTTTACTGAAATGAAAGTTTCCCTTATCCTTTTAAATACGAAACTCAGCTCACCCGAACCCAACGACCGCGTAGAGCCAGAAACTTAAACATGACTAAGAAACCATGATGTTTAGATTTTCTGAGTGAGCGATCCTAAGTGCAGCAGGGAAGACCAGCCCTAGCATTTTTGCTGTGACCAGCTGTTCCGGCAATTAGAAAATTTCCTGTCAGACAAGTCAGACAATTGGGGGGGATGGGGAGGCAGAAGGGGGGAAGAGGAAAAAAAAGAGAAAGGAAGAAAATAAAGCCAAGAAATTGGGCTTTTTATTATTCTTTTTCTCTGTTAAAGCAAAACTGGGCAGCAGTGGTACTCATGCTGCTGCTGCTAGAGCGCTCAGCACAGGAAACTTCGGCAGATTGCCCGATAGCAGCCTGCTGTTGCAGATGTTATTTATTCCTGGTTCCCAGGAAAGAACAAAAAAGACCAACATCTATTTCAGAAATCAGGTTACTAGGCAACATAGTAGTAGCTGCTCAAAACAGCAACTACTTGAAGTTTTACATGAGATATTTGTACTTCTATGAATTTTAGCTTAATCGTACAAAGTATTTTAAGATCTCATAAATCACCACTTTCCAGACTTCAGCACAGGGAATAGGGCTTGCTTACATTTAGTGACAACTTCTATTTACTGGAGCTGTTAAGAGGACCCAATTGACCTTGTGCATAGCCCTTTGAAATCCTTGCACACAGAGAACGCTACCCAGATGTTATGGAGGACTAGGCCAAGGCAGACCGCAGATACTATTTAAATTGGAGCAATTCTATAAATTGCTCAAATGTCTGACTTACACACAAATATTATAATGCTCTTTAAAGAATGCATTTTTTAAAGAAATAAAAAAAACTTTATTTGAATGTTTTGGGGGAAAAAAATCCAAACTTCAAATGTTTCTAGGAATTACAAGTCAACCAATGATATCTAATAGCCGAAGACAAAGCATAAGTTTCTGATTCAGTCTATTTAATACCTAAAACACTGTGTAGTGACATTTAAGTGCCTTTAACTTTTTCGATATTTATTAAAAATACGGAATTAAAACCACTGCAGTTCGGTGCATACTCTGGTAGAATACGCGGCAAGACTGTTTTTCCTAAAGCAGAAAATAAAAGGAAATACATGCAGGTAAAGACAGAGTCAAGGCCACAGCCGAATATGCAGCTATAAACAGCTCCAGGTGATTCCATTTAGTGAATCTGCACCAAGGAAAACCCAAAGGAAAGCACTGTACTGCTTCCCACCGCTCCTCCCTTGATTGGGTTCTAACTAATGCCTAGCTGTGTGTTTATTTTCAAGTCTGGATTACTGCAATTTCTTCAGGCTTTGATTCTTCTACAGAAGGCAAAGCTGGTAATCTCTCCTTTTTAAAGTGAAACATACACACCTTGCTTCCACTTCTATACTGCTTTTCTCTACTGCTTCCTTGCTTGTCTACAGCACGAATTTCTAACCTTGCCTTTAAAATTTGGATTATACATCCTCCCAGCACAAGCGAAGCAACTCTTGCTGAAATACAGAGTTGAAATAAAGACCCCTCATTTCCAGCCTTATCAGGGCTTCACAAGCAACAACATGCCTCCCTCCCTACCTGCTTTTTGCCTTTTCTAGTACTTTTTTGTGTCTTTATGTCACATGCACCAGGAATGTTCTTCTGAACCCTATGTGCTGAACGTACAAAATCAGTAAAATTATACAGACATTCTGTAACTACTGCTACAATTTGGGCCCTGGGTTGCAATGTGCTATTTATACTCCTCTGTAAAACAGACTATTTGGAAGAAAGGGCTTCTCCTGTAGCAGCAGTAAAGCAGCAGGAAGCTCAATGGCTCCATTTTTGTTTTAGGATAAACAAAACTTCTTGGACGCAACCAAATTACTGCAACAGAAGCACTTCTTTGGAGTATTTCATAAATGGAACAGAAATTACTTGAAATTTCCCTATTTCAGTCTAACCTTACACACTACCCCTTTAGAAACTACAACGGAGAAAGCACAGTTAAGTGAAGCACACATTTTACACGCCCGCGAGGCAAAAGCTGAGATGTACCATACCCACTAAGCACTGAGGCGCCTCAGGAGCAGCGTGGGAGCAACTGTGCCCACTGCCCACCCCAGCCTCCTGCTGATCTTGTGAGCCCTGGCACAGGCTGCCCAGAGAGGCTGTGGAGTCTCCTTCTCCGGAGGTCTTCCAAACCCGCCTGGACGCCACCCTGTGCCACATGCTTTGAGTGTCCCTGCTGGAGCAGGGGGGTTGGACCAGATGATCTCTGGAAGTCCTTTCTAACCTTAATCATTCTCTGATTCTGTGAGCGCAACACTGGGTGTCCTGGGGCCAGGAGGGTGACCGTCCCCTGCAGCAGGTGAGAGAAATTGCTCATGTCCTGGGAGAATGAAGCCCCCTGGTCCCCAAAGAGCACCGCTGGCCAACCAGAAGCACAAGATACATCTTACATAACCCATGCTGAGAGGCTCCAAGGCCAGAGCTTGCCCCTTCACACTCGTCCTGGTAAGCGGAGGGTTAGAGGGCAGCAACCTCTCACAAGGAAGCTCACAATAAGAAGGACAAGGTGTTCCGCCAAATTGCTCCCCTTACCTTGAGGTCTCCAATACAGATTTGCATAATACACATTTATCAGGAAACAAAACACACACACAACTCCCCCCCCCCCCCCAAAAAAAAGTAAATATGCCAAATAAAAAAAATCCCAATACACTTCTTCCTTCCTAGAGAAATGCAAAGTAGGTTTATCTCCCATCTTTCTCTTCAATAATTTCAATGGGGATGTTTTGAACTTACAAAAAGGAAGACCAGATTTCATCAGACTTCCATGCGGCAGCTTCCCTGGGGGGCAGGGTTGCTGAGGGTAGCCAGAGGAACTCTCCAAGCAGTGCTGAACGTGTGCGAACCCGTGAGCTTCATCACATTAAACATGCCCGCTACAGCTGGACACTCACTGCTACACACAGCCAAAAAAGTCCCTCCAAGTATTTCATCTGAGTAGGGAGATTGATATCCTCTTCCAATAGCCTCAGTCTGAGGGGCTTAATAATGCAAATTAAGTCCTCATGCTGCTAAACAAGCAAGGCTCTGTAACATGGACTAGCTTCAATTACCTAGGGAAAAAACACAAAGATGGGGTACACCCGCAAGGAACAAAAGCCCTTCGTTCGATAAAGGACTGCACTGGAAGAATGGAGATGCACTTTTTGGAGCTTTCAAAAGCTGGATAATACACTTCGTAGAAAACTTGCTTGTATAGCCGAAGTGGCAAAACTCAATTAATCGTGGGGTGTGGCAGTTTCCATCTGCCCGTTTACAGCTTTTCAGGACTACCATCTGTTTTCTCTTCATGTAACAAGTAAACTGCTTGACTTGTAGTGCTGCTTATGCTTTCAAATTACTCACTTTTCTGATCAAGATCCAGAAGTATGCTGTACCCGAGACACCAAGCACAAAAGCAGCCTCTCATAGAAAATCCATTACGAAGTATCAACCAAAAAAGTCTTGGTGTGACCTCTCCTTCACATCTAAAAACAAACTGAAAAAATATTCTAACGCTGCCTTTTCTACCTGAATTTGACATATACAGTTACCTTCCATATGATTTTTTCAGCTGCGCATCATTTACCAGGGTGCTGCAAATTCTTATGAAAGGACCATTAAATCCATCCTTTGTAAGGCAAGATACACACACTTCATTGTAAAAGCCTCGCAAAATTCATGCAAGCGGAGTCCATCTCAGTGCTTTGGAAAAATACTGAGCTTACAGTCTCAGTATGGGAGAAAAAAGGGAGCTCTGCCTTTTTTTCTGGGAGAATTGAGTATGGAGAAGGGAACAACTGCATCCAGTTTTTACAGACTTCAATTTTCAGTTTGCGAAACTTATTTGTTCAAGAATCAAGTTCCATTATAAAACATAATTAAATGCATGTGTATGTATATTTATTTAATAAAATACACTAGAAGGAATGTAAGAATTGTAAGCCAGTTTAAACAACATCCTAGCTCAGTATTTGTACTCCAGATTGTTTCCTCTGCTCCATCTCACTTGGACTTCTTTCATTAAATAACCAAATTCTCTGCTGGCATTAACTAAAACTACAACTTACTACCTAGCCACAAACGTGGTATTACACTGAGCTAGGTAGTATCATGGATTCAAACAACTGCACTGGTATGGCTGTAAAGAAAGCTCCCTCAATTTGTTTTCAACATAAATAACTACACATTCTTGAATACAACTCTTAATCATCAGAGAGAGAAAGGACATCCACCTCCCCAAGCAGGGCATGTGTGTCTTTGCCTGCAGGCTGGCCAGCCTGGTTAGGAGGGCTTTAAACTGGGAAAAGTCTGGGAAGGAGGAGGTTACAGAGACAGGGCAGTCAGCAAATTGCGGCTCCAGTGAGGATGCCTCCAGTGGGCACATGCAGCCAGCGGAGCGTGTCCAGGACATGGCAATGGGGAATCCGCTTGCGCTCCTGCTGGGAAACCTGCAGGCTCAATAACCTCTCTGAAGTGCCTGTGCGCTAATGCACGCAGCATGGGGAGTAGGCAAGTAGAATTCAAGATCCGTGTGCCGTCGAAGGGCCATGACCTCATTGCAGTTAGGGACATGGTGGGACAGCTCACATGACTGGAGTGCTGCCATAGAGATCTACGTGCTTTTTTTTGGAAAGACAGGCCAGGAAAACAAGGTGCTGGAGCTGCTCTGTATGTGACAGAGCAACTGGGCTGTAGCAAGCTCTTCTCATAGGTGGATGAAAAGTGAGTCTAGAGCTCCTGAATAGGGATTAAAGGGCAGGTTAACACGGGTGACACCATTGGGAGTATTTGCAACAGGCCATCTCATCAGGATGAGAAAGTCAATGAGACCTTCTATAGGTAGCTGGAAATAGTCTTACAACCACAGGCCCTGGTTCTCATGGAGGGACCTCAATAATATGGTATCTGCTGGAAAGAAAGCACAGTGAAGACCAAACAGTCCAGGCAGTTCCTGCAGAGCATCAGTGATAACATTTTGATGCAGGTGGTGGAATAGCCATTGAAAAGAGGTGTGCTGCTGGACTACCACTAACAAAGGACTGACCGGAGATGTGAACGTTGAGAGAAGCAGTGACCATGAGAAGGTGAAGGTCAGGATGGAAGAAGCATGGAAGAAGCAGGGCAATAAGTAGGATCCCAACTCCGGACTTGAGCAGAGTCATGGGGAATCCCATGCTTCAGGGACCTACAAGTAAGGGAAGTTCAAGAGAGCTGGCTAATACTTCAATATCACTTCCTCCAAGCTCAAATTGGGTGCATTCCTATGAATAAAAAGACAAGCAGAGCAGGCATGAGGCCTGCCTGGATAACAGGAGCTCCTGGCAAAGTTCAAGCATGAGAAGTTTACAGAAAAAAGTACAGGGGATTTAGCAATACAGGAACATTGTCAGGTGTTCTCAGCCTTTGTGGTAACAGATCAAGACCTATTTGGAATTAAATTTCCCAAGGAATGTCAAGAATACCAAGAAGGGCTTCTTCAAATGTATCAGTAGCAAAAGGAAGACTAGGGAAAAAGTGGGTCAGCAACTGAATGGTGTGGGTGCCCTGGTTACAAAAGGCACAGAAGAGACAGAGTTACTTAGTGCCTCCATTGCTTCAGCCTTTATTGCTAAGGCAATATGGAGAACCCAAAAGGTGCCCAAAGAGTAGAAGAAAGCCAGTGTCACTCCACTCTAAAGAGAGCAAGGAGGACCCCGGATCCCACAGGTCCATCAGACTCAGCCCCATTCTTAGAAAGGAGACAGAACAGCATCCTGAATGTTGACTCTGAGCATATGGAAGAAAAGTCGTTGATCAGGAATAGTCAGCATGGATTTACCAAGAGGAAATCACACTTAACCCATCTGATAACCTTTTATGATGTGATGACTGACAGGGTAGGTAAGGGGAGTGCAGTGGATATTATCTACCTTGACTTGAGCAATATCTGAATATCTGCTAACTACAGTTTTAGTTATGTAAGTTATGTTTTTAAATAGTCTCAGTGACTGTCATGCTCCTGCTATTTTTTCCATCATACCAGCAGCTTTTAATGAACCGCTTTATGATTTTGCTTTATTTACTTTCAAATATACTTTACCAAATATACTTTCATTCTACACATTTAAAACTTGAAACAGAATCCAACTTCTAACAGAGCATACAAGAAACAAGGTCAGGTGCTCAAAGTCCTCC
Source organism: Crypturellus soui (assembly GCA_032275445.1). Classification (NCBI taxonomy): domain Eukaryota; kingdom Metazoa; phylum Chordata; class Aves; order Tinamiformes; family Tinamidae; genus Crypturellus; species Crypturellus soui. Next base: position 51,037 of record JAUBNY010000370.1, on the reverse strand, counting down.
CCATGGGAGAGAGACTTTATTTTTTCATTCCAGTTACTTGTGCCTTTTTTGTTGTTGTTTCTAAGGTTTTTTGTTGTTATTCTACAGCAGGAAAGGGTCAAAAGTAATAAAGCAATCATCAGGTTGTACAGGTTGCTGAAGAAATGTATGTGAGATGATCTATAACTTAAAAACATTATTGATAACAACTTTTCATAGATTCTTGGAATTTAGCATTTTTTGTATCTTCACTAATCATGCCTAAGTCAGTACAGCATGATGACAAGGCATCAGCAGGAGTGTTTTAACAGAACTGAATCCAGGTACAAGAACAAAAGAAAAAACATAGTATGCATGATATGCTCTTTACCTGACTAAAGATGTGAAGCTACTTGCTGAACCAGCTACAGTTTCTGGCTAGCTTTAATTAGTAGCAAAAGTACTAGTTCTTGCATCACAGTTGCAAGTCTCAAACAATTTATAGCTGGTCAATCTCTATGGAAACAGAAGTAAACAAAACACTGGTAGTCAGCACATGAATGAAAAAGGTAGCAACATAAAAGGCTTTAGACAGCTCCTCCTTTAAGAAATTTTCACTTAGATTTTCATATTAGGTCAAGTTTCAGCCAGATGTTGCTTTTTCTAAATGTTTTATTTTTGCTGTACCTAGATCATGAGACATATCAAATATGAAATGTTGACAACAAGCTGTGAAGCCAGATATAAACAGTATATTAATGGCAATAAAACTAAATCATTGAATGATTTCTCTTTTAAGAGCAGGACTTTGAACCACACAACATCTTAGACTCTTCTTGCTTTCCACAGAAGCCACCACTGGATTTAAATCAAAGCTATGCAACTCCCTCTCCAGTCCATCAACTTTACTTTTGATCAAAGAGGATATAATTTTAGCAAACAAACACACGCACACACTCTATAAAAAAAAGCTAATAGCTATAAGCTGAAGCTGCAGATTCAAAATAAGGCATATATCAAGTGACGACACTAGTCAAAATAAATTAACAGGTGTTTCAGTTGTTTGGAATGTTGGTAACAGTAGCAAATCAAACTTAAAATCTGAAAGAGATATTCCAGTTCAATCAAAAATATTGCCATTAAGCACTATAGTCTACATGACAAAGACCAAAACAAATTGTTTCTTCACCTTGTAACACAGACAACAGAGCCTTGCTTCTGCAAGAAAGAATCTAAAATGTTTATATAATGCAGGCTTGCAATCTCCAAATTTTCATGCCAGTCTCTTCTGCTTAACAGCGACATCTATTATTGATACATTTATTAAAATAACATAGTAAAGGCACCTCCACTCAGCATCTAAACCCACTCTGTCCACAGCTTTAGCTAAGATAAATTGTTGTGTGGCTACATCATCATTATACAGGCTCCATCACCCTATATGCAAACTGCAGTCTGTGAATGTGTGATACAAACATATGAAACCTGATATATTGTACTTAAAATATGGAGTTGTGTAAGTTTCACTTAATTGGTAAGACCTACTTACTGGCACACACTGACAAAAAAAAAAATGAAGGTTGCTTTCACATCTGATGAAAGGCCACAGGCATCACCAAAAGAAACCCTAACTTGCTGGCATTTTCGCTTTACAAAGTTCTGTAAACTGCAGATTTGACATGAAGATAAAGAACCTATATCGATTGATAACTAGTTTTCTTTTCTTGTCCATCAACTTCTCTTTAGCAGCTCCCCTGATTCAAGAAGCCTGGGCTAAGACTGCCTCTGAACTTAACACAGCCCTTCCCAACCCATATTCTTCCCCTGAAAAAAACTATTGAATTTGGCAGAGGAGAAAAAACTTGAAGTATGGGCTTCTACAATGAATAGATGGTAAGAATTTATATATATAGGGAAGGAAGAAAAGATGGTTAGATATCCCACTTTTGTGTTTTTGCATTTGTTTGCAGGTTCTGGTTCAAAATGTTGCCCTGTTTCTACATGTATTTTAAAAAGCTCAGTGTACCGGCTTGCAGCTCTCCTTACTAGCCAGAACTCAACCACAGCACTAGTTCAACATCTACATTAAGAGTATAGCATTGGCCTTCAGCTATGCTACCACCCTGAAAGCTTGCATGTGTGTCAGCAGTTAGCATATTATCTGAGCTGGGGAAGCATCTTAAATAACCAGCTAAACTGATACCTACAGCTGTCACCTCCAAGTAACGCCACACCAGGAGCTACAGAGTTTTGCTAGCTCCGAGACGATAAACAGAAAATCTCACCACCAATTTGGGCAAATTAGCATCACAAGAGCATAAAGGAAATTAACATCAGAGAGAAAGATTTAAAAAATACTGGGCTTCAGTCAAACTGCTTTGGAGCCCACTCAAGAACAGCAGTGAGACATTTAAGACTTCTCAGTGAGAACTCCAGGAAGAGGACCTAAAACTTTGTATCTTGATTTTACATAATCCCCACAATTTATGGAGAAAGGGAAAATAAAGAATCTTTCAGGCTAGTGAAGAATTATGTATATATTCTATTTTTAAACAGGTCAAGAAGGAAAAGAAAAAGTGACTAATGTTGACAACAAAATAGCACAGACAGACACTGCCAAAAAATCTGTCTGGTAACTATGGCAGTACAGAAAAACAGAGGTGATAACTTTTCCACTTCTACTTTGATACGTGAAATGTAACAGCAGCTGTCACTCAAAGAAACATATTTCATGCAGTAAACGCACATGCGTGTGGAATTTAACCACTAGAGAATCAGTTGTTGTGACATGACCATGGCTGAAATCTTAACTGTTAAGAAGGCACACTCTGGGACTTACAGATATAAAATATTCTCATCTACGCACCGATGAAACTAATAGAAACCAACAGATCTGCTTCATGCACTGGCAGTAGGGGAAACGTTTAGAAGAGGACTACCTTTTTTTGAAGTTTGCAAGGTAAGAAAAAAAGGAACTCAACCCCCTCCCTTTTCAGAAACGTGAGCCAGTCACATCTTGCTATCAAATCTTCTCACTCCCCCATATCAATTCTATTTTCTGCCATGTTCAGCTTTGCGTCATTACAAAAATCTGCATCATACTGAAAACACTGTGGAAAGCATCTAAGTTCTGGATCTCAAAGCAGACAAGAGTCGGTGACAAAGTGCTCCTTGAAGTTATCAGGATCCTACGTTCCACCTTGTAACTGAAGCAACAGAGGAGCCAACCTGCCTGCAAGTTAAGTGACATTAATGTATCACGACATAGACTACATATTTTTATTAAGCCCACCATATACTCACAGTTTGTGGGTTGATATCATCTTCTCCCATTGGTTCATCCACAATTTGCTGTCCATTCTGCAGAAAACATCAGACACACAGCAAGTTACTAGAAACACTGAAACCAACGACAGATATGTCTTGCAGATATGCTTTTACAGCATGCTTTTCTACAAGATCGGCTCTTTTTCTGTATACTCTAAAAATTATAAAAGAAGAAAGCAAACACAGAAAACAGGTACATTGCTGACACCACAATGACACGCTGATTCTCGTGCATTATCAAACTGGACCAAATCACAGCAAGAGATATCCAACACACTGAGGCTCTTGAAGCCCCACTACTACACAGCTAGACATTGTTTCCAACTATATAATCACTACAAAAAAGGCAAGCTTGACAAAATTTGACAGTAAAATGCCACAACAGAACACAAAAATGGGTTCTTTTCAAGATCAACATCTTATATAGCAATAATCAGACTTTTCTCTGCAATCACTAGCTCAAGAGCATATGTAGCCACGGTACATCGTCATAAAACCATAAAACCATGAGTACAACAATGAGTACAGCACTTAGAGTTGCTGGCTATTTTCTGAAAAATAATTACCTACAGTATTTTTTTAAAGGCCATAAAGGAACAGGCTTCCAAATGTGACGCTTCAGCACAATGGTTAAAAACAAACAGAACAAACAAAAAAGCCAAACACACAAACCTCAAATCCTTATTGGTCAACAAATGCTCTCTCTTTTGCTTGTCAGTTGTACTTGGAGAATCTCTAGAAGGTATTTTTCCCAGAAAAACTCAGAATGACGTCACTTACGCAACTTACTAGAACTCACTTGTGAAAAAAAAAAAAAAAAACATTGGTGGTACTGCTCATTTCCTGAAGTACGGTAAGGGATAACAACTGGAGGTTAATTCTTAATTTACTTCTACATTCACTTGCCATCAGAAACAAATGAAAAAGACTATCAAAAGCAATTACCATGAGTTCCTGTACCACTGAGGGGCACAGTATTAGGTCATTTGTGTATAATTTCCATAGCGAACACAGGGGATAATGAATCTATTTTTGAAGAACTTAATTGCTTAAAATATAAAAATTTACTGCATATACAAATAGATAGTTCCTGGATGTTACTAAAAAAGCTGGTAAGTAGGGTTCAGAAATTATTGATAAATGGGGCAGATTTCAGCATTATTCCACAACTGCCTACCCACGGTTGATTTTGTCAGCAGGCTTAGTGTAGGGAACATTCATAGCATATTTTTTTGGTAAGGATTAATACAGTCTTTTAGTTTGTAAGGGTCTGGATAAACTTTCATACAAAACAGTAGATGTAATGGTACTTATAAATTCCAGTATTTCAGATATGCCAAAAACATACTGAATTTCTAATTGGCTAGAAAAAGATACTGGAGACTAGAAACCACATTTCTGTGAGAAAAGACTAGTAAGAAACCAGCACTACCTATTACAGGTTATTACATTGGCCAATGTTTTTATACACTCAGTTCAGTGTGCTCATCATTAAACCTTCCCCCAACTGTAGAAACAAGATGACAATATTCCAAAAAGCCTAAACTTCCTATTTAATTACACTTTAGTATCTATAATTTATAAAGCACAGACAGCGACTATTCAACTATTCTTAAAAATAAATTGAAAGTTAAA
>JAUBNY010000370.1:35177-45855 GCA_032275445.1 Crypturellus soui | reverse complement strand
TACACTTTAGTATCTATAATTTATAAAGCACAGACAGCGACTATTCAACTATTCTTAAAAATAAATTGAAAGTTAAACTAATAGTTAGAAGATCATAAAACTCCAGAAATTAATGTTTTTAATACACTCATTTACAGAGCATCATAAAGTAACGTACTTTCCCTTTTCTTAAATCTTTGGCATATGCTTAAATTAACACTTATATTTTAGCTACACATCGCTATACCCTGTCCATGCCACAAGAAAGCTTACAAAGTAACTTGTAATATAAAAAAAAAAAAAAAAAAAAAAGAGAGAAGGGAACATCATAACAAACAAGACAATTGACTTCAACCTTAAAGGAGTTAAAGGAGGAGCCTACAGTGTCCTAACAACTACTGATGGCTATACTTTGAGGCCTAGAACAGACAGGGCACCTTGTGTCCCAAAGCCACACACACATGTTATTGTCCTGCCACAACTACCATCCCGATGGACAATAAGGTACATGAACTGCAAATAAAGCAAGAATTCACTAAACAGAAAGATTGAAAAGGTCTTCCATTTTCTATTAAGGCATTAAGGCACCTGAAACATTGCTAAAGTGGCAGACACTGTCAGCAACTTGTGAAAAACCCTCTCTTTAAAGAGGAGATGAACATCTTAAAAAATGCTCTAATCCTTCATCCCACCAACACTCTCAGCATTTTATTAGTCTACCAGAGAAAAACATAACAGGCTTTTGCAACACAAATGAGGGAATTCTGTAAAACATGGCTCTCCTATTTAATCTTGCGCGAATTAGTTGTGCTTTTCCCCCTGCTGAATGAAAGAAATCAATTCCAAAAACACCTACTAGGACGAGGAACAAACTCAAGAAGTCAGCACATAGGCCACAGTCACATCTGAGCCAGATCACTGGATGAGCAAGATCTGTGTAAATAGGTCTACTCAAGCAATGATTATGCTAAAGCAGTCCCTGGATGGTAGAACCAGTTTTGCTCAAAATGCCCGAGCCATGTAGGGTAAAGAACAGTATGTATGTATAATTTATGGCTTGCTAGTTTAAATGGAAAGCAGCTGTGCACTCAGATATTCTGCAAAGTACATCACACGGCTTGTGAGTTAAGGATCTAAGGCCCAGAGGCTCCCACTGGAAGGGGCCACTTGACAGCACAGTGGAGAAAGGCGGTCAGTGACATCCTTAAGAGGAAAGCTCATGAAAAAAAATCAGTTCGCACTCAGTGGGTGTAGCCTTGCTCTAGCCAGTACCACAGACTTGTCTCAATGACACAGTAGATTGGGACTAGATGTGATAAATGAAGAAAAAGGCAAAGCTGGATATATCTTTTACACGTACAGATCGACCTAATTCAAAAGACAGACTCCAGCACTCTAATAATTCCTGACTGCACTCCCCTTCAGCAGTGGGGTGCTAAGTAAATAGATTGAACCAGAGGTTATTTCCATTATTCCGTCTCCAAAAGCAGTGGGCACCAAGAATTGAGACGACAGCAAAACAGCTGTAAAAAATAATACAGAAATTGGTTCCACAGGAAAAAAAAAAAAAAAGTGTCTACTTATTCCCTAAACATGTCAACAATCAGTTTGTACCATGAAATAAAGGTGAGCAGCCCTTATAAAAAGTAAGGTACAAAACCTTCCTCCAGCCCAGCTGAATATCGCTTCCTATCCTCATTTCCAATGAAAGTGGTCATGTTACATTGTCCAGAAATTGCACCCTGCTGCCACATTTCACTAAACGAACACTCAAGGTCCATCAGTTAAGTTCCTGATGTTTTCCTTAAGGCACGTGGAAAGAAAAATGAAAGAGATCCTACAAACTCCCTGTTTCAGCATAAAACAAACATCAGAAAATCCACACTAGGCAACTGGTTTATGCATGCCTCCCCATATGAGCTTATATAACCTCTGACACAAGTCACTCTACTGCAAAACAGAAAATCAGGTTTCAATATCTCTAGCACTCAGAAACTACAGGTTCAATCCCAGTGAACTTCTAGGATCTCATTCAGTTACACGATTTCCCTAGTGAAATTGAAATGCAGTTTAAGGTTGTTATGTCTTTTTTAATTCAGATCATTTTATTTTTTAATGCAATCTTGTAAATAACTGCACTGAGGGGAACCAAGCCTAGTAAGATAGGTTTGGGGATTGATTTTACAAAGTTCTTTTTAATGCATAAAAATAAACCACTCCGTACCACAGAATACATCAAGAAATATAGCCCACACTCCACCCACAATCAACCACTTTTTGGAAGAAAAACATCCTGCATTCTATGAACTACAACTTTTTTTTTTGGAAATAAAACTCTAACAGATTCATCATGGAAGCCTGTACTATTCTGGGCACTTACAGAATAAACCTAACACTTTCCTCACCTATTTATCTCACTGGCACTGGGCCTACTTATGTATAGCCTTGTATACAAAATATTTCATATAGCATCTGTAACAGCAACTTGAAGTTATCACCTTGTTTCAGGTGGTAATAATAGTAATAAAGTTTGGTACTCCTTATCCCCTATGACATTCTCCTACAGATACTTATACTGTATTCATTGAAATATTAAATGCAGAACACAGTGCTTGTAAAATTAAAGGAAGTAGGAAAAAGTTTTCTGTAATACTTTTTCCTACTCCCTTTATTTTTACAAGTACTGTTAGAGACAGCCAACAATTGAAGCTTTTAGTTTACTAGCTATGCTCTCTTCACAAAACAAAGTTCTTATAATTTTGACTTATCTTGCTAAACTTTATGTTTCTTTCCCCAGTTTTTATAGCTAGAGTTTCTTTTGCTGAAGGACATCAGTTAGACCCCTAAACTTCATAAATATTAGACACCAATGGATATCTTTTCCCTTCTTCACGCAAAACATCTCTGCTTTGTGTTTAGACTACTGCTAGACTATTTTGAGATGTTTAAGTAGCCCCTGTGCCAAATATTTTAACTTCTTCACCCAACTATTTTTGCCTGTTATTTTAAATCCCCTCACAAAAATGACAGCTCTTGCTGTAACACTTCCACTAAGAAACCTTAGCTTTTTCTAGTGATTAAAAATAGTCTTGAACCTGTAAGTTAGTAACTTTGTATTCTGTTAGCATAATATTGAGTTTCCTGTGTAATTGGTGTTGTTTAGAAGAACTGAAAATTAAGATATAATAAAATGTTATGTTCTCAGACTTTATCTCTGGACAAAGCAAGACTTATGAACTGCACATCAGTGCAGAGCAATGTATTTGAGTATGCAAATAAGCAGACAAGATAAAAAGTCTGAATCATCCTATTTAAACGCCAGTATCTAAAAATTATAATATGCCAGTGGTAAGTCTAACATAGTGATTTAACTATGTTTCGGGATTATAATTAGATTTACTCAGATAATTTATTTAAAAGTTGCTCCTTGCTCATTCCTCATTTTCAACTGCCAAACTTTCAGACTCACACAGTGACTTTTAACATATAGTTACAATACTTAATTCAAAGTTCCTAAAAGAAAAATCTGAACAAGCAGCTTAGTATTCAAAAAAAAATCCTTCAAACTATACAAGAACTCTAAGCATTATTTATTATTTAGTCAATAAAACATTGATCATAGGAAGACCTGAGCACTTTCTGGTGTTTTCAAAGGGATCTAAACGAGCAATCTTCCAAATCCATGCAATACTATAACTGAGTAAAGCTCTAACAATGTTGCTGACTTTTTTCAAAGCAGCACTGAATACAGTATTCCCACAGAAATGTTTTCACAGCAAATTTGATGAAACATAAGGCATCATGTGGAACTATATTCAGTAAAAGACATTCCTACCATACATAAACTTGGTATTATAAGCAGATTATAAGCAGGATCAGCTATTCCTACAATCTCAATGACAAGAGATCACGTCCAACCCCTTCTTAAATCTCCAGTAACAGTTTCGACCTATCGAGTGCTAAAACAAAATATAAGGTCATAATAGGATCCGAATAAATGACTTAAGTCCTAACTCCCATAGTATGAAGCCACACACATCCAAAACATTTACCTAAATCCTTACCTGATTATAAGCTTACTATATACGTAAGTAGCAGAAGTGAACTAGCATCACCTTAGATTTCTTTAGCCATTACCTCTCAGCATTGTATATTGAACAGATTTTGAACATATCATGTTAAAAATAGTATAAAGGAGTATAAAAAACCCTAAATTTCAGAAAAACAAAACTGTTGAGTATTTTTATGAAGCAGAAAATGACTACAGTATTTCTTTACATAAAATAGTTACTAAAAATTACGTCAATCACATGCACCTTCCTACAAATTTTTAACTAAGGTCACCAATTTCTTTCTGCACTATTTAAAAAAAAAAAACAACAGGACATTGACACTTCTGCTTTATGTACACAACCAACCTCAGACATAAGCCATTGATATGCAGATTATCTAGGTACAAAGCCAAGGTCCCTTCAGTTAGGAAACATTTGGCCAACTTTTAACTATGGCATTTCCCAGGACCTACCTACTTTATACTACCACCTCCTTCTTATGTAAAATGATTAAGAGTGCAGTTTAACAGTACAGTTGAGCTGCTGCCCCAGAGCTGTCCCCTCTGACACTGTGCCTGCCTGGCACTGGCATTTGTCCAACTCTGTGGCAAGACAGGCCAGTAAGAGGCAGGGGGAAATACCCCTCTCTTGCAGAACACATCTGCCTCCTTCAGCCAGTTTAATTCTCTGAATTAACTCAGCTTGAAGTCAGACGTGTACCATGGCATATATCCGAGATGCCGGATATACAGTATCATAAAAATCTTTGTCCAGGCCAATAACTCCCTGTAGCTAAAACAAGCTCCAAACAACATATGTTCACTTGCTCATAAAAGAAAAAGGAAAGGAAATTTTTCATTTAGCTCCCTGCCTACACTGTTGGCAAATTATTACACTCAACACAATTGCCCAGCAGCCTTAGTGAAACAGAAGTCGCACCTCCTATTCTGTCCCTCCTCTCCAAGAAGGAAGGATGAACATTATGCAGAAATGGCTTTAATATATCCAGGTTCTTGAAGCACACAGCAGAATAGAGGAAATTCCGTCTCTGCTTGCACATATTACCCTATAAGGGACTATAACATCTCATGTCAACAAACCCGTTGGTAAGACAGGGTTTTCCCAGGAAGGCAGGTGCATCCGATGCCTCCCGCAAGCCCAGGGCACCACGAGTCTGGGTGCAAGGCTCTGCAATCGGCAAGGCTGTACGCTGCAATTCCTTACAGAGCAGGCAAGGGTTCAATGTAAAAGACCCAAGCACGTTTTGGGGGAAAAAAAAAAAAAAAAAAAAGTGAGAAATCTTTCTTTTATGTTTTAAAGGCTGTAGTTCAAGACTGAAGTCAAGTAAATCGTTACCCATTTATAGGCTTTTTGTAATTTAGCTATTTTTATGAATTCTGATAAGAAGAGAAACTAAGCTGTGGAGTAGTTTTACCTAATTTCCTTAACTTCAGTATTTCCCAAGCTGACTACAAAGCAGTTGTTAATTGCAGGAAGACAGGAGGAAGATACTTTATTAAATGAAAAATACAAAAACAAAACAAAACAAGAAAACCCTTACTATGCAGGTCTAAGTTCTAGTAGTAACTTACTTTGGCAACCATGCTATGGAACAAATAATATTCATCATGTTCTAATTACATCAAGAAACCACTAACTTTTGAGCCTCCAGGATGAGTTAGTCCAGCTTTAAGAATTAACTGAAAACTGTAAGAAGATTTTACTTTCCAAAGTTATGTTTTGCCGGACATTTAAAATAATTTTTCTCTACATATTCTGTATATGCTTAAATAGGAAGCATTCTAACAAGTCTATGTGCAATTTTAAACGTTAATAGAATTGGAATCTTATAATTTATGTTAGAAAACAGACGTGGCCAATAACTTTTTTTGTCTTTAGGAAGACACCGTTTGATTCACTGATTCACGCAAATTCTGAGAGAGAGGCACATTTCCTCCAGAAAGGGTAAGCGGTGCTTTAAAGGTACCACAGGGGGCTCCTCGCTTCAAAAGGAGCATGTGGCAGCCCTTACTGATAAGAACCGGCTAGCAGCAACTTTGTGGTTCAGCCACTGGAGTCGGTCCCTGGAAATCAGGGCCCATCCCCTCACTCCAGAACAGGCCCCATGGGCTGTGCAGAGCAGAGTCACCACACGGCTCAGTCTCCTTTTCCCCATCTGCTAAACAGAAATACTCCCTCCCCCATTTTCCAGGGGGAGAAGCACTTAAATTCCAACCCAGACAATAAGGAGGCAAGAGAAAGCATAATATTATGTACGCAGGCACGACAGTATGACGCTTGCAATAATCCACAGCTTCAGCTCTCCTGACCTTAAAAAATTCCCTGGAGAGATCCTAGCTTCTCCAGCTTTGCCAGTTAAATTACCCAACCTGGCACAGCCATTAAGACAGAAGAAAAATCCCGCAAAGTTTAAGCAGTTCTTTGGGTAAGAAGAAAAGGTTTCACAGCTGGACTATTGCTATAAATTATATTTGAAAGACAAAACATTGGCTTGAATAACTTCCCAGAGTAGACGACTTTGCCTATTGCCAAGGTAAGTTAAGCAATAAAGCTAGTATTCTTTGGTGTGTAGAAATAATTAAATATGCACCTTAGATCACAGTGGAAAACTGCTCATTTCTAATGAAAGGAGACAGTTGGTATAATGGATCACAATCAATACAGAAAAGACAATCATTCCTTTAAACATTTCAGTCTGCTTACATCTAGTTTCTATTACATGTCCAGTTGTGAGAAATATCATGTAAGTTATAATGAACAAAAATACATGCTTAGAACTGCGCATATCCTAATGAAACTAATGGAATAATTCAGGATGACAAACCAAAATATCTCACACAAGGAAGAGAAAAAATGGGAAACACAAAGCACCAGGTAGTGCACAAAATACCCAGCAGTGCAACACTCCCCCGCTGCCTTCCCATCAAGAGCAAGAAAGTAGGACCAGGTCATATTTATTAGGCCTGTGCTAACTGAAAAACTTCACAGGTAAATTTGTACTCATAAGGATCTGAAAAGCTGTACCAAAAAAAAAAAAAAAAAATCCAAACATCTTTCATGCACATGGTATATTTCTGAAGGCAGTATTCACATACATGTAACATCTGTTTTACTGATGGAATCAGAAAAATACCCAAGCACTTTTTTTTTTCTTAAACACTGAGTATACTTAATATAGATAAGAACTCAATTGCTGAACTCTGCTATTAACAGTTTATCAAAATTTCACTTGACGTTCCTGGAAAAAACAAAACCTCAGATACAGTGTATGACACCAGAGATGCATCAACAGAGATGAGTGAGTGCTGCAAGAACAGGGATAAAAATTCTTAGTATAATGTAGAGATAATTAAAGGCCTTCCTAACCATGATATAATACTTCATTTATATTATACTACTTTGGTTTTCTGATCATTTTCCTAGTCTGCCTATATAAGAAATTACTGTAAATATAACCTTTGTTTCTGTAGACGCACAGGAACACTGATTACATTGTCTAGTATAGAATGCAAAGAGGTAATCTTAACTTGAATTTTATAGCTTAAGATGGTAAGAAATGTAATAAATTTCAGATTCCACCCCAGCAGCATACATCAACTTAAAAGTATGTCACACTGACCTCAGAACTGAATTACAAGGTAAAAATTACATTATAACAGATTCTTTTAGGTATGTGCATGACTGTTTCTTATTTGCTCTGTCTGTTGAATGTTAGCACCACCCATTGTCTTGTGCAAGGTTCAAGTACTTCTGGATACAGGATATAAAACAAGGAATTCAGAGGAAGGAAACTCACACCATATATTTAGGCACCTAAACAGGCCTAACCACAAATATAGTACCTAGAGCTGCAGACAAAAACATGAACTTTCCCCACAGTCGACCAAGAACATCTAAATTAAAACTCTCAAAGAGAAATGGTAAAAATGCTTCCCAAAATATCTAGCAAATGAGATCTCTTTACAATAGCCAACTCTTTCAACATATTGGTGTTTACAGTTTAGCTATCATAACTATTCATTCTCCTCTAGTCAACATTAATATACATTGCTGGGAGTACAAATTAAAGGATCAGGCTAGTTATCCAGGCATCCAAATCATCAATGTTTAATTTGCTTGAAAGCACTTGTCTCTGAATAGCGGACACACTCTCGCCATGAAAAATAGATCCATGCTTTTCTTGTACGCCTTGAGTCAGACGCTGCATCAATAAAATTGATTCCACAATTCCATGGGTTTCAAAGGTGCCATGGTCATTTTAAACAGGAAGTTAAAAATATAAGTACCTACACACTTTAATATACGACCTTTAAAATAATTTGTCCAATATGGTTATATACTGAAAAAGCCATCAGAGATGCCATGAGGAACACCAACATATTTCTGTAAAGCCAGAGGTCCTGCAATTTACCTCTGAAAACTATGAATGAACATTACGAGTAAGATAAAAAAAGTAATTTTTTAAGAAAGACTCTATGGATTTGTCCTGTAAAGTCTCACTAACCTGCAGCAGTTGTTGACTGTGAGTAATTCTGTCTTCCAGTAATGCTAGTTAAAGGTATTTTACTACAACAATGAAATTTGCCCATATATCACAGTAAAAGACCTCTCTCAATTGTACCAATATAAAACTGCATACACAACTTCCCAATCCTTAAAGAATTAAGTCATTTAATAAAAAAAATCCAATATGAAAGCCCACAGAATTGTTACTCCCCCTCCCCCCCAAAAAAAATAGATAAGTTTTAAAGCCCTTAATTCCATGATTCCAGGTGGATAACACAGCATTACAAAAAAAAAATTGCATCAGCAAATCTGACATGTTAGTGGAAACTCTTTCCCTGTTATTACTGCTAAAGACATTAATACTATCAAACTATGCTTGAAAGCACAGTGAGGTTTCAGGTGGATACAAAAATATCTTTGACGAAGGATGTGCTTTCAGGATAGGGTCTGTAATTAGGGCACTGTGTACGCTACAGATAAACAATTCATGAAAATTGAAAATGTAGTTATATATTCAGGTCATTTGCTTATTCTACTTAAACTTCTCCATTTTCACAAAAACATTTTCTTCTTAAAAACTCTTTTAAGGTAAGTAAACTTACAAGTCCACCTTTCTCTTTTGAGATCCATCAGAAAAGCTTTTGCAGGTGCAGTTTGGTCTTTTCAAGTACTCGGTGTTTATTCTAGACTACAGCCTTACATTGTAAACCTGTCAGTTCAGTTGCTGTTTCATGCTTTCCTAGTGTTCCCAGTGAATTTTTTTAGGCACCTTATGATACACTGCTTCAGACTCAAGTCACTGTAAGTGTTCAACTCCCCGTTCTCCCTCCCCCACCTCAGTGAGAGAGGATTACACTTGTTTCAAGAAATTTATGATAGCAGTTTAAAAACAAATCATGGCACCAAAGTAGACTAAAATAAGGAGGTAAAAGGAGCAGTATAATTAACCATGCACATAGGTACTTTCCAAAGAACCTATTTTTACTACCTTTCTAGTACACTCTAATGTTATTCAAGATGCATGCAATACACATAGTAAGCAAGGAAGACTGAGGTCACCGTTAAGATATAGTGTCTAAAGGCCCTTGCAGGAAAAACCTCCCTTGTTGCCTCCCTTCCCTGAGCATCACACTACTATGCCATTTATTCTTCATTAAAAAAAAAAAAAAAGTTAATCCAAGATCATGACTTCAGCAATCAGTGAGGGAAATCCCAGCAAAAGGCAAGCACTGAGTGGATGAGTGGTGGATGAGTGTCTTGGATCAGAGCTGCAAGTTCTCCTGACCTCCAGCCACTTTTAAGCAGAGGGAAGATGAACACCAAAAGGACACGAATACTTGGATACTGCGGAAACTTCCCAGCTTGCTCTATCCCTCCCTGCTCGTGATGGAAATATGCCCTTAACCTTGAGTCTAGCGGTTGTGACCGGCCCCAATCCGCACCGCTGGCCATGGGGCAGCCTGGCTGCCTGCCGGCTGCAGGAGACCCAGCACGAGCGGTCAGGGAACACCCTGCCTGTCACTCGGTGGGGTGGCCGGGCGCTCCCCTGCACCCAGGGCGGCGGGAGCCCGGGTCGGGGCTGCGGAGGCGCCGCGGGGAACCCAAGGCAGACCCGGACCTCGCGCGGCCAAAGCGGGGCTCGCCCCCAGCTCCGCGGGAGCTCGCGCGCGTCCTGCCCTGCGGCAAGCCAGCTCCCCGCCGGCAAATAAAGAGGAAAATAAATAAATAGATAAAGCAAGCGCGGCAGGAAGCCGCGCCGCCTCCCGCGGCGCCCCCGCCGCAGCGCGGCCGAGCCTCAGGGCGCTCGCAGCGCCCGTGCGGTTTCCCCGGCGCTTGCGAAACGGGCGGGACGCGGAACCGCCGGGACGCGGCCGCGTCCTGCCGAGGCCGCGAGGAGGGGACGGGGCGCGGGCGAGGCGAGGCCGCGGCCGCTGTGTCCCCCCTTCCCCGCTCCCCTTCCCGCTCCGGCCGCTCGCGAGGCGCGTGCGGAGGCGACGGGGCCGCCCCGGGCGAGGGCGAGAAGCCGCTCCCGGCGCCGGCACAAGAAGCCCCGGTGAGTTCCCCCGCGGCCCCCGGCGCCCGTCACCCGCCGCGGAGGGAAACTTTTCCCGTGCGCGCCC
>JAUBNY010000370.1:24611-34696 GCA_032275445.1 Crypturellus soui | reverse complement strand
CGCCCCCTGCTCGCAACATGGCGCCCGCGACGTACCTGCGCGCCCGGCCGAGCCCGCGCGCATGCGCCGCCCCGGGGGCGGGGTCGGCGGCTCCACCCGCAGGTAGCGCGGGCGGGGCCTGAGCGCGGGGGCGGGGCCTGAGCGCGGGGGCGGGGCCTGCGCGGCGGCTGGTGGGACTGGAGGGAGGACGGGGTCCTGGTGCCCCTCTAAAGAGAAAAACTCTTGAAAAAAAAAGTAAAATCCATAAATAAATAAATCAATACATAAAAAAATTAAAAAAAACTTTTAAAAGAAAAAATGCACAATATTAAAAAGTTCCTAAAAAAAACTTAAGAAAAATATAAAGAGAAAAATCTAAAAAAAACCCTAAAAACAACCCCAACTCTTATTTGGCTTATTTGGCTTTCTGTTGCCTCAGCCGATGCGCAAGCCGTGTAACTCAGACATATGTTGGGATCCATGGGTGCTGCATGCAGCCCTGCAGGGCTTCCCTGGCAAAGGTCGAGGGCTGCGGGGACACGAGGCCAGCAGCCACTGCGGAGCACACGAGAGCTGCCACCGTGCACGGGGCACGCGCTGTGCCCACCCTGCCCCGGGGACCGCGGCGTTTTCGGCAGGTGATCCAGACAGCAGCGTGGAGCTGGGGAAAGGCCAGCCCTGCCCTTGGGGCCTCCCTGCGCCCTCCTTCCCCATGCCTTGCCCTCCCCTCCACCAAAAAGCACCTCCAACCCCATAAAAGTCTATAAAGCTCTGGATGGTCGTGAGCATGGAGTTTAGAGTAAGGCCGAAGAAAGCAGAGATAATTCAGCAGTACCCGACAGCTTTTACACTGGGTTCATGGCAAGGAAGGGCTTCCTGCGGCGTGAGCAGAACCAGGTCACTTCTGTCACAACCCGGCAGCTGGGATGATGGATAGAAAGTTTGTGCTCGCCGCAGTCAAGCGTTGCGTGTTTGACACACAGAGCAGGGCTTTTGTTTATCTTTTGAGTTCATGGAGGAGTCCATAAAGGAAAGGAAAAAAAAGTTTCCTTCCATCCCTTAGAAACGTCTGTTCTGCTCCCTCGCGGTGATAAAAAGAAAAAAAAAAAAAAAACCTTAAATTTTCATTTAACGTAATTCAAGCAATTCCTCTCTATATGGTAAGACTTCCTTCCTCTAAGTAAAATCTATGGTCTCCTCTCTTCCTCTCATACTTGTCTAGCCATTTCCTGCCGTGGATACCTGTTCCAAATTATTTATTTGAACTGGAAGCTCTTCTTGGAGGGAGAGACGGTGTCACATTTCAGCCAGGGCCTTTGAAAGTGCTGAGCATCTGTTGTCCTTCCCTGTACGCATCCTGTGAATCCTGTGAAAAATACAGGCAGGGTTTTTATGCACTGCTCTATAAAAGGGCTGTGAACAACAGAAATCTGACCTTTTCTCAGGCACTGCCTTGAGGAGGGCAGGCTGAACTATGCCGTTTCGTTGTTTTGGTGGGTTATTTGAGCCTTATTGCACTGCACATTTAAATCTTACAAAGGAAAATGCTTAATCAGGATTTTAATAAGAGCTCCTGCACAGGAATAGACTTCAGGGCAGGGAAAAACATCTGGAGAATGTCCCCATGGGGAAGAGAAACACACCAGTTGATCTCTGGGGTTTCTGACTTTTGGATCTTGCTAAGTTCTGGGCTGGATTGTCCTCCCCGTGAGAGGTGAGACACTGAAGGTATTTCGCCTCCAGACAGCATCTCCCGTTTCCATTCCTTTCTTTCTCAGGCCAAAGCAGGGCTCGTGCTGTCACCTGCGGCAGCCGGCCTTTCCTTTCCGCCTCTCCCCATTTAAGCGCAGCCACCCCACGTTGAAAGGAGCCTCCATCAATAACCGCCTGTCACCAGACGCCGTGGGGGTTGACTTCCCCCCGGCACGAGCGCTCGCCCTCGTGCTGCATCTGCACGGCTGCTTCGCACGTGCTTCTGCTGGGCCGCGTCTTTGAGGAGGAGGACGGCGTGTGGCACCGAAGCGGTAGTGCTCTGCGAGATCCTGCCGGTCTATCATTGCATGAGTTAGGTGGGCCTCACAAACTGCACCGTTTTTGATACAGCGTGTAACAGATCTAAGATGTCATCCTGTTGAAAGAGGAGACATGACTTAAGCAGGACTCTTTTCCCCAGACAAGTCAAGTTGGGTTGATGGATGAGCATAGGAATAAGGAAAGTTTGCTCACGGTCACCGGTGTCTAAGGCTTTGCATAGCTTTGAAGTAGTACCTACTAACTCTTTTGTACTTAAGACAAGGTTATAAATCACTGTGGTCACACCCAAAAAAACCCCAAATTAATGAGCGTAAAATAGTTTGCTAGCATCACTGCAATACCAAAAGCATGCGAGAAACTGGAATTACAATATTATTATTTTGACTAAAGTGAAGCGCAGAATTACAGTTACTTGACTGTTTTGAAAACCAGTTTCCCTTGGTTTCTGAACATGCTTGTAAGAAGTATTCTGACACAGCTAATAAATTAAATGCATCTGGGTAATCATAGTATAACATTTAAGAGGTTGGGTTCCTATATTTTCTAAATATAAATAAAAGGCAAAAATGAGCAAATCTCTTTATTTATGAGAAAAAAACCCACAAACCCCACACTCATTGTATAGGTGGTATAGCACAGAGTATGAAAAAGTAAATGCATTCTGAAAGTGTAAGTTGAAATTCAGCTTCAAGTGTTACAACAACAGTACTACTTACTACTAAGGTATATAATTTAAATTTTCTGTGCAAGAAAATAAACAAATGTTATTCAAAATTGTGTAGAAGAAAGCTTGTAGGAATTAGAAGTTTTTTAAAAAAAATCAATACAATTTGCGTAGCTAGTCAGAACAGAAAAGCTGCATCGGTCTCAGGGCACCTGGATTCAATTTTTAGAAGATCACAAAGGACAACTGTGTAATTTGTCAAGTCACTTAGTATAGATGAGATTCAACTAAGGAGACTTAGTCTTTCTTAATGATGTTTTCAGAAGTGTGAAAAGACCTTAACTGGAGGAGTGTAAATATATCCTTCCAAAATAGAATAAGGAAGCCTTAGCGGAAATTAGAGTTGGTGCTTTAGTTCCTGTGCATTAGTTAGTGCTTTAGTTGGCTCATTGGGATATTGCAAACATATTTTCATTGATTCTTGGAAAACTGATGAAGGCTGGTGGGGGAGAGACTATGTACTAATAGAAGTTTCCAGCTGGTATCGTGTGTGAGAAGGGCTCAAAGTTGGGTAGTCTGCCCCCGTACGTATGGAATCAGCTATGCAGAACAGGGCTAAAGAGAGTCATAACCTACAATTAAAAAACAAATCCTGAAATGAATGACAATCGTGTACAAATACTTAACCTGACCTTACAAACAACATCTGCCGAAGGGTGCTTTCACCATTGCAGGCCCCTGGATGATGGAACTGTGCAGGAATGCAAACATTTCCTACAATTTCCTCTAGCAGACTCTGCTTTGAAGTTCTGAGCCTGCAACTGTATCGGGAGATGCAATAATGACAATAAGCATACTCCTAAATCCTACATATTTTAAGATATGGTGTCTGACTCACCACTGAAAATACTCTAGCTTTTGTTTATGTGTGTATTTCAGTTTATATCGAATTGTGCCAGCACTGAAACAGAGTAAAGCATAATGGATCAGACCCTGTGGTATTTACTGATTTGAGTTTTGTCTGTGGTTACTGTACTAGCAGGAACTATTCTGCCTGTGGTTTCTATATCCTGAGTGGAAATGTGGTATTCAATAAAATACGATCTTATTACAGCATACCTGTCTCCAGCATGTGTTCTAATTTTAGTTTTTCTGTCTATATGGATAGCTCAGATTTATATTCTCCATAATGGAGCTTGTCCAGCACACCACATACTTTAAGAAACCTTTCGCTGAGCTTTGGTGTTTTACATGGAAATATACTATCAAATACTGCCTGCAGGTAATCACCCAAATATGGTGCAGCATTGAGAAGCACACCAGAATTTCAGGCTCTTGTATTTTGAGGCAAAGGGGACACTACAGTGTGAGCAAGGAATGGTCTGAAGAATGATAGTTCTGCTGGGATACACGTTACCTGGCACTTCTGTTCACAATTTGAAAAGATATAAAGTTGATAAAAGTAGCATATGAGGTTGTGTTAATGCCATACCAAACTAGACAGCTTGCCAAGTTACTCCTTTAAAACATACCAGGCCCAGAACAGCCACAGCCTTACAAGTACCATTTGTTCTTCCTTCTGCTTTCTTTCACCTTCCAAAGCCTAGAAGGATAAGGATCACATACCCTTCTGTTATTTTAGTTAGAAAATTTGATCTGATTTAAAGGGCTTCCTGATACGATAGACACAGCTTATCTAGTTCGTCTAGCATCTAAGCTTACTACTTCAGCTTCCTAGTTTTAGGTTCTAACCCTCTCCCAATTAGACAGTTCTCCTCCTCCAGCTCTAGATCTCGCCAAAAGCCAGCCACCAAGTCATCTACTGTAATGAGCTTTAGCCTTAGCTTAATTTTGCAGACTAACTGGAGTCTCTTAGTCAAGAATCTATTTTAAATCTAGAAAGATCTATTATCTCCTCCCTGCCCCTTACTTACATGGAAAAGAATTCTCCTGATTGATGAGGGTTACCCTTATCATGCTGCCAGCACCCGGTACTTATTCCCCATGGTCTGCTTATCTTTTCTAGAGCTTCCTGCTGTTGAGGTAATCACACACAGTCACAGAATGGCTGAGGCTGGAAGGCATCTCTGGAGATCATCCAGACCAACCTTGCTCAGGGTCATCACCAGCCAGGTTTTAAATATCTCCTAGGATGGGGACTCCACAAACTCTCCAAGCAGTCTGAGTTGCCAACGCTGAGCCTTCTTCTCCAGGCTGCCTGCTCTCTCAACCTCTCCTCCTTGAGAAATGCTCCCATTCATTAATCATTTTATAGCCTAAATATAATACCTAAAAATGCAGCTTGCTAGCTTTCCTGCTTTGAAAGGGAAAACAGTCCATGTGTCTCTCAAGATGGTTCACTTGCTCTTTCACCAGGGTCTAACACATGGCCCCTGTCTTTTACTCTGTTTTTTAACCAGGCAGTGCTATTCAGGGAGGCTCAGATTTGTGGCCAGTTTTGCTTCAGTGACCGAACATTTGCTTCAGTGATCGATAAAACCTGTAGCACCATCAACTAAGTGTAAATCAGAAGGGCTTGCAGCTGTGTGTGCTGCATGATGGGCAGCATGGGTTGTGTTTCTCATCTCACTGTATGCTCTCTGCTGCTCCACTGCGCTTAGTGGTTTCCTACAGTAAGCCCTGTCCCCCTTGTCTTTCAGATGTGTTGCTGATTCACATCCGTATATATTGCTGATATAAGATCTACCTGAACACAGAGCTTCATAGAATCATAGAATCATAATGGTTGGAAAAGACCTTCAAGACTGAGTCCAATCATAAACCCATCACCAGTCTACCTACTAAACCATGTCTCTAAATGCCTCATCTACATGTTTCCTGAACACTGCCAGCGGCAGTGACTCCACCACTTCCCTAGGCAACCAGTTCCAATGCTTCACCACTCTTTCTGTGTAGAAAATTTTCTTAATCTCTAACCTGAAACTCCTATGGCACAATTTGAGACCATTTCCTCTTCCTTCCTGTCACTCAGGGTTGCCTTATCCCGAAGAGGTTTTCCAACACTTATGGTGAACTGGAGGCTGGCAAGCTTCAAAGCTTGTTCGCACATTCCTCTTAACAGAGGGAATTGTGACCTATAGGTGAAAGGCAGGTACCCGCTCGTAACATGCAAATTTCAGACACTCGGCAGCCATCCCAGGACTGTATGATGATACCGTCACATGATGAGAGATCATTTCCGTCGTCCCCAAATGGTGTCGCTGAAGAAGAGAGGTGAACCCGACAGAGGCCTGTTTAGTATCTTAAGAGAGTGAGTAGAAACGTGTTAGCTGAAGCAGCTCTGCTCCCCTCATGGGCACCAACCTCTGATGGGCACCAACCACTTTGCCCTACTTGATGAAGTCAAGGCATTGCTCAGGATCGATCACCCTGTCAAAAGGAATAGCAAGCTAAGGAGGCAGCAATGTTTTTTCAGTATTGCAAAGCATCACCTGAAGGCTGCGTCAAGGCATGGTTCCTTGCAGAGAGCAGTGGTGTTGCAACAACATACATGAGACAGATGAGTCAGGAGCATTAAAGTCTACCTTGTTTGAGCCACAAAATATTCAGGGTTAGCTGCTAGGATGGCTTTGGTGTGCTTCAGCTAATAAGTGGTATGGACTTGACCTAGATCAGACAAGATAGTTTAGGTGGAGGATGGGAGATTATGGAAGATTCTTGCATTTCTAGTCCTTCTCCATTACATGAAAAAGAAAGCAAAGTAAGAGGAAATAGAAAGGGGAGGTTGAGAATAGGTGAAGACTATTTAAAAAGAGAAGAGGAGAAAAAGCCAAACAATTTTAGAGAATATTTAAGGAGCAGCTGTGCCTTGCAAATGAATAGCTTCTTAATTCTGTGTAAGATTCTTTGTGACAACATTTAGCAAGTCACAGAAAATAGGGAAGGCTGATATTTTAACACCGATAAACTATAGCTGGTCTAAGTGGTTGTAGAGATCTGCCAATATTTTCTTTTTTAGAATCACTTGGTACAAGATTAATGAAACAAACAACCATTCTGTGTCTCATTAAATCAATTACAACCAGATAAAATTTCCAAGGGCTTCAGCTAAATGTGTGCAGTAGGAAACAAATTTTCAGCTCAGGAGTGGGCCTGTAAGTTAATAGATCAGAGCATTTGCTATTAAATCACCGCAGACAGTAGAAGGGATTAAGTGAGTTGTCAGGATCGTTTTCCTCCTCTTCTGATTCACTTTTAGCCAAGCTGAAACTTTGTCTGGCTTCAAATACCCTATTTTAAAAACCATAGTTTTCAAGAGGGAATGATGCTATTTTGCCCGCTCCACGAGCATGAACGTGCCCTCCTATGCTGTGCGCCAGCGAGCTGCTTGCCCTACTTGAACAAAAGCTACGGGGAGGCCCTTTGATCAGTGTTGACAGTGCTCCTGCAGTATTTCAGTGTCTCATTCCTCTGTGCTTTCTAGAACCACTGCTAATGACGTTGGTTAAGAGAGAGTGTAAATTGCAATAGGATGGCCCTCTCCAGAGAGCGTCCCATTGCTCTGTTGCAAGGATTCTTTAATTATTAATTCTCTTGCTAGGGATTTCTTGGTTTTAATAGCTTCTTAGGACAAATAGGTCCTTTATGAGTTTCCTCAAACCGCCACTCATCCTCACAAGAAAATTTGTCCACTTTAGCCCACAGAAACCCCTCTTGCAGTTGTGACACACCACCACGCTTGTCTAAAGGATTACATTCCACACTGGGTTTATTTTTCTTTGGAGACGAGCAGGAAATCTGTCACTAATTTCCTTCCAGCCAGCTCTAGCTGCCTTTTTTTTTTTTTTTTTTTTTAAGTCTTCTTAAACCTCTGTGTATTTCTCCCTCCCCATTTTTTCTCCCAAAGACTGACCTGATTCTCGTGGCTTAAGGCTTGTGTTTCTTTCAAGGGATTTTTTTTTCTCCTCACATAGCCCCGTGTTTGTACTTGGTGGGAAAAAAAGGTCCAGTGCTCTCCCTGCAAGATATCAAGATGTGCTCTCCCGAGGTGTTCACCTATCTTGTGTAGATCTATGTCCACACTCAACGCGTCTCCTCTTTCCTGCCCAAACATCTTTGTTTTTGCCCCTCCCCCAGAGCTGCCTGCAGCACGTCTGAAACCTTGCTTATCCTTTTCGCACCTGAATCCTTTTTGTTAATAACTTCTCCCTTGCTGTACAAGGAGCCACTGTCCTCCTTGTCACCTCATCAACCCCTCACAAAAATGGGCACCTTCAAGAAGTGTGTGCCTAAAATGTAGCATTTCCCGTGTATTGCAGCTGCCAGAAGCTGCGGGCCTGTTTGCTGTAGTGATTTCATCCCCTCTCCTCCCCTTGCTCCCTGTGGAGATGGGACTCCTTGGATCCCTGGTGTCATTCCTGCAGCTTCTCCCTGTTCTGCTTCTTTCTCAAGCCCCGCATTACTGCTCAGCTGAAGTTCGTCCCAGTTTGACTTTTTTCTCATTTCACCCTTTGCCTTCATAGTTCCACATCCTCCTGCTTCTTCTTTCCTACTTTGTCTCTTATGTTTCCCAACCTCATGCATTTTTTATGTCGTTCTGTGCTTCAGGCCTTTCATTTAAAAAGCCCTGCTTTTTCCCAATCCCCTGGAGTCTTCTTGCAATCCACCTTAACAGTGTCTTTCAGCTGTCCCAGAAAGTGTATTTTCCCCAAGTTACATGGTAAGCTCTTCAAAGTGTGGCTTTTGTACTGTCAAAAAACAGAAGCATTTCTACCTCCACTTTAAAAGTAAGCAGAGCTCTTTATAGAGAGATTTTTTTGTAGATGTATGACCGCTTTCTATACCATCCCCTAGGGTTCACAAATTGGGCACCAAAAAAATGGCAGGCTCTAAACCAGGCTATACCTTTGAATATGTTGGCAAATGGATTAAACTCTTCCCTGTTTTGTTTAGTATTTGGAGGACTTTACATTGTTGTAAACCTTAGGAATCTGTAACTCCTCTTTTTTTTTTTTTTTAGTTTTAGTTTAGTTTTAGTTTTAGTTTTAGTCAGTTATACAGCCCCTAAACGATGCATATATACTTTTGGCATATAAGAACTATTGCGAAAAAAACACCTAATTCCAAGGAGTGGGTGCATGAACAAATTTTTCTGGGGGTAGCTAGAAGAAAAAGTTAAGCTTCTCTTTCTTTTATGCTCCTCCTTTACCGGGGCGGTAGTAACTTAAAATAACTCTGCTTCTGGTGATGTCATCAACATTAGATGCACACTGTCAGCTTAATTTGTTTTCTGACTTCAGCAGAGGAAACAAAATCTGACAGCTGACTCACTTGTTAAGTTCGAAGTAAAGTAGCTATGTTTGTTCCGTCTATTTGGCCACGGGCTTGCTGTTTTGAATACCCATCCCCTTTGTAGCAGGTAGAGCTGCTCATATTCGCGATGGAAAAAGGAAATAAACAGTGTTTGAAATAACCCTGTACTTTGTTATCATACAGAAAGTGTGGTCTGAGGCAGGAAAGTGCAAGGCTTTTGCCGAGTTGCCCTGTCTGCTCTCTTCTTTCATCCCAGGCCGCCGTGTGCTGGTAGCTGAGCTGCTCTCTCAACCTCGTCAGCTGCTGCAGGACTGGCGGTGTCACGAGGGAGTGTTAGGCTGAGATCCCTAGTTCATATGTGCTTATTTTAGTCCCTTTTGGCATGTCTCTTCAAGAAGCCTTGTGGAAAATCTGTGTGTACATAAGAGGAGACTCTGTCGTCCATGGGCACAGTGGTGTTTCCTTTTCCTCTGGTTTCCTTGTAGCTATGAGGTTGGGGCAGCACTTGCCTTACCCAAGAAAAGCATTTTTGATGTCTACGTGACAATTTTTCTACTGACTTCTAAAAAAAATTAAAAAAAGAAATTTTGAACTAGCAAAGCAGTAGCAAATGAAAACTCGTGTTCTCCACATCCTCTGCTGGTCAAAACTGAGAGGGGTTCTGGCTCCTTTAGCCACTTTGCATCCTCTGCAATCCTACAACTGCCACTGACTCTCATGAACGAAATAGAGTTGTTTCTGCAATCAAAAAATGAAGCATATTTGAAGGAGATGAATGGCTCTAAATATTTAGAGCAAGGAAGAAGCAATCAAAAGCAACAATAATAATAAAAAGATAATTTTTTTTTCAGTTGTGGTGATTTTCCTGAGGATGTTTAAATAGAAGTCCTTTAGTTTCATTTTACTTTTCTGTAAACCTTAGAAGCTGTTTAATATCAGATCTCATCTTATTTTCTGTCCTTACCTTATTTGTTTTTAGATTCTCCTTCCAGAGTTTAGGTCAGGAATTATCCCTTGCTCTTTTTTCACCCTTTAGTTAGGATGTAGGACAATAAAGGAAAAAAATATACTGACATATTTCTAAACTCTCATTGGATTCAACTATTTTTGTTTTTCAAATCATCACACTTTAAAT
>JAUBNY010000368.1:356377-369254 GCA_032275445.1 Crypturellus soui | reverse complement strand
GTATCCATAAATAATCTCGTATCTGAAATATTTATGTATAGAAAAGATGTGTGACTTTAATTAGTACACTAGAATTGGTTAACAGTTTAGGGGCTGGATAGTTACATCATGATGACAATGTCTTCTAAAGACCTACCAAGCTAAATAACTATTTGCTTTTTCATGCTATCTAGAGCTCTAGTGATAGAACTATAAATAATGTATGCCCTTGTATAATTAATTACTTATCACCACATCTGGTGTCCATTTCTGAATAAACACAAACAGATACAGACAAAAAATATTTCCAAAACTAGCTTGAGTTCAAATATGAAAATCAACACAAAGATCTTGATCTTTGCCTGAGTTTTGCTTTATTCTACCAAGCAGGTTTTGGCAGTTTCCTATGACTGGAGAGAAGATACTCACATTCCCACAGAGAAGTCCTTCAGCCAAGAACAGTTGCTAACCCTAGTCTAGCACCACACTTCCCTGTCTTCCCTGTTCTTCCCTGACAGTGAATAATCCCTTTTAAAGTAGTGATTATGAGAGTAATAGCCTGAGTAGGAGAGATGATATGAGACCCTCCATAGAGCTTATATAAAGTTGAGCAGAAGCCAAGTGCCGTATCATGTTTCTGTGTTTTCAGGGTTGACCTTGGCTTTGTCTAGTACAGCAAAGACCCCTTGGTTGGCCTCTTCATAGCCACAAGGAGTGAAATAAAAGTGGATTAATAGCAAAAGCAGTTTGAGATATTCGAGTCCTGAGGCTGTCTGGACTAACTCACTGTAAAAGAGCTATAAAAATATCACTTTAAAGCTATGTGAAGACAAGGCCAAAATGCCACTTAAGGGTTAGAAAAGGAAAGACTAAAGTCACAAAGTCCTGTCAGAAAGAAGATAATGGGTTGAAGGGGACAGCTGAGCACTTCCAGCTGTAGAGTGTGTCAAGACACAGGACAGTGAAGGGGGAGACTGCTGGAACAAATAGATTAAGAAAGGCAACAACAGTTAAAGAATCAGATAAGCTGGCATTGCAAAACACTGTTACAAGAGGAAGCTTTAAAAAAATCCTGGTAAGACCCTGAAAGATGAGGAGGACTGAGGTCATTGTAACTATGACGACCAGCAAAATGGATGGAGAAAAAGAACAGCTGAAGAAAACCGAAACCAGAATGATTTGACACACACACATGCTCTTTCTGATCACTTAGGGGAAAGGAGAGTGGAAGGAAAGAGAAAAAGCATTTCAATGATAAGCAGAGAAGGACAGTCTTTCTTTTGCCTTCTCCCTTTGACTTGTATTAAATTCCTTGCCATTTCACACCCTCTGTTCTAAATTGGCAGTGTCAAAATCTCCTGTGAAATTAATGAAGGATGTGGTTTTTAAGTGTTTGGTTTGATATATCATTTAAATGCCATTAGGTGCTAGGAATTTCTGATCATATTGCTAAGTCTTTTATCAGCATTACAATCTCTTACAATCTTTTTTTTCCCCCATATTTGTACTGATCTTTCACAGCAAACCCAGAGACCAAGTACAGAAATCTCTGAAAATCCACAGACGTCAGACTATCTCAGATACATGGATTAATAAGGATTTACCTAATCAGTAGTGTGGAATTAATCCATGGAAACCCATGAGAACAAGTTGGCTCTCAAAGTGTACCTGGCATGGCAAACTCTTCTTTCATTCAGGTACATGCCAGCTCATTGACTGATGTCATTTATCCATGCAAGAGATTTGTATTTTAAGTGATTTCATATTTTAATGCAGAATATAATCATCATGTGTATATTATCACCATGTTGTGAGAAGGGAAAGTGAAATACTTTATGTCCTAAGGAGAGAGCAGGGGAAATGCAAGTCCCTATTGTCATCATAGAGATAGAGAGCATGTTGTGGCCGCTTGAACACTCATGCAGTCCAAGGCATCTTGTCAGGCCTGGGAGCATGGGTGTGTGGAGCAGTTTGCAGGGACAGACCCTCGATGGACCCAGCACCCTTCCTGTCACACTGACTGGTGCTCTGAGTTATGTCACTGAGTGAAATGTCTGTTGTTAAATGTTTCTCCAAAGTCTGGTAGGAAATTTGTTACCTGAATGCACTGTCAAGAAATTCACCATGGGAAGAAAGATATGAGAACACCACATTTGAGTTTTTAACTTTCTAAAGTCTCTTTTGATGCCAATAGGTACTCAAAGACTTAGTTTCACATAAGTTTTCTTCTGGAAGCTGATCAATCAATTCAATGCTTTGTGACTCATGAAAAAAAATATTTTTCTCCTGTGAAATGCCATAACACAAAAACATATGGCTTTTCTCAGACATAACTTTAAATGCCAGTTTGATCTCCTGCAAGATGATCAGTGTTCAGAGAATCTTATTCCTCATAAGCCAAACCTTCAGACTGTTTCTGCTAAGCTTCTGTTCAGTGGCAACTGGTGTGTTTATCTTACTGGGATGTATCTGTTGTCAGAATTAGGGTTAACTTCTATCCCTATACTACCCTTTAGATAGATGATGGACTCCAGAAAATGAAAGGGGAATGAGATATAAAACTAGAACTAGGCCTACAGAGATCTTTGAAAGGTTATTATATGAGTGGAATCAGCTGTGTTGATAAGATCATGGTTTAAAGCCTTAGTGTTACCATAGTCTTTCAATTTTATGAGATTTTGACTTCCCTGACAAAACTTGCAAAGGAACTCAGGTCTGATACTTTTAAGATGCTATATACATGGACAGGCTTTTGTCTATATCATTTAGCATGCTATATATAACATCAGAATTATGCAGTGCATGTCACATTTCACAAAATAGAAGAAGGAACATTTCGTTCATAATAAAAAATTGCTTTTTCTCTCCTTTTAATCTAGCTCCATGTGAAAGGCTAGGCACTCCATAAACTCCCTTTAAACTCCTCTGCATGCTTTACATAGTGTTTGTAGACCAAGCTCTACACAAACTGCATTGGCATACTTGCAGGAATATTTTGTGGAGACAGAGAAGGAATAAGAGCCCAAGGATCAGCAAAACTGTGTTTTAGTTTCTTTGTGACAATAAGTGTAGAAGACCCTTTAGGCCACAGTGATATTTGTTAGCACTCAAATTCACTTGGCTGAATATGATGAAAACGTTAAAATTGTTTCTGTTCTAAATATCTCCCTATGAAAGTAAAATCTTGACATCTTTAGCAGGCAGGATGTTTAGTCAGAGAGCACTAGATCAGAATATGTAGAGCAGATTTTGCCCTATTTTCCTATTTTTTAATCTAAATGAACAATAGCTTTTTTTTTTTTTTTTTCTTCCCACCTGCCTGGGACTTTAATTCGGGAATACAGGACACATCATCTCAAAACTCTGCTTAGTTTCCCCAGTGTATGTGAGTTACATAAAACAAACCTTCAAGGATAAAACATTAAGCAAATCTCTAGGAAATCTTTCTGATTTGCCACAAATCCAACAAATCTTTTTCATATCTATTCAGAACAGTGCTGTAAAGACAATTACTATTTTTCCTGTTTGACCATATCACCTCTTCCTGTGTATTCCTCTGCTAATTGCTTCAGGCTTATAAAGTAAAGCATAATAAGCTTTTGCATTTTCAAGGTCTTCCATGATCTCTTCTATCCTATCTATCATTTCAAATTCACCATGAAGATGTCAATTTCATTCCTGAGTCTCTCACCTATCTCATTTTTCAAATACTTTTATTCCAAAATACTCTCTTCTCTCCCTCTCTCATCTCTAAAATGAGTCTCCTGAAAATGCCTGCAAAGAAAAAAAAAAGATTATATTCTTCAAATGTCCCTGAAGCTTCTCTTTTTGGCATAATGCCTGCAGAATTTTCACCAGACTAGGTTTTGTTACTACTGTGAAAAGTTCTGATATTTGTAGGTAAGTCCATTCTCTGTTTGTCGCTATCCATTATTCCTTATGATCAGATTAATCTGATCTTTGGGACTAGAATCATCTCTTTGTTTGATTTCTGTACAGGATTCAGACTGAAGGAGTCCTGGTTGCAGTACTGGTCTATCACCTATAAAACAAAACCAAACAATATAAGAATGTCTATGAAGAAAGAGATGGTTATGTCCTCTGTCAAAAACACACATTTTCTGAGACCCAAACTATGCGATGAAGTATTTGTCAAGTGAATATAAGGCTATTCACACACTGGAAAACTTGTCAACACATCCCAAATTCACTAACTTTAGCTTCTCCTTCAGCAGTGAGTGCACTTGCATTTTGAACCATCATCCTGCAATACCAAAATATATAAGCACTTCAGGGGAAATAATGCTTTTGAGAGTATTATATATTAAATTTTGTTCTATTAGCAGACTTTAGGCTGGTCTGGAAATTGCACTGGAGTTATGACAACTCATTCCTACAACAGCATCAAGTTTAATGGAATTCTGGAGAAAACAAGAGCCTGTAGTGCAGTTAATTAAATATCTCTGATTATGACACAGTAATCATGGAGAAGACTGTTTGAGATTGTAAACCTCTGTGATAGCCAGTCTTGGAACCTTTCTCAATAGTTGCAGTTTAGCATGGATGAATTTCACCTTCTCTGGTATTTGCTGGATCGGTGTGTTGCAGGACACATAGAAATACATGATGGCTCTTAGCTAGATTTTTGCAGTACTCATGAGAATCTGGCCATGGCAGAGCATAGGTAAATCTGCCAGAGAAATAGGGTCTAGAACCACTGGTCCTTCAACCCTTCATGTCCCAAATCTGAGACATGGCTAATACGCTGATATGCTTCCGGTTTCATTATTTTTATTTGGCATTTCTCTTTTCCATTTGGAAATATGTTAAGCAGCAAACAGTCCCTTTTTTTGTTGTTGTTTTTTCTTTTTTTTTCCAAAAAATGTTCCAAATGTTTTTGGAACATTTTTTTCACAAAGGCTGTCAAACTGAGCAAACAGAAACAAGAGTTTTCCGCTGTTGTATGTAGAAGAGGCTGCATCATCTCTCTGAAGATAACCACTGAGTTACCTTCACAGAGGATTTAGCTCCTTACAAAGAACTCCTCTTTTTCTTATTCTGGGTATTTGAGGACTTCTCTGGTGTCACCAGACTATTCCTTTCCCTCAGCTCTTCCCTTGAGCAGTGCAGTCAGGAAGGCAGCCTCCAAATGAGGGTGTGAGGAGCAGGACACCGAAGAGGATGAGGAAAGGGTCTGTGTGACATCCCTGAAGCTGTACCAGAGCAGGGATGATTATGGCTCTCAGTCTTGTAATTCCATTGCCAGACACTTCCCTAATGTGCAAATGCAGTGGAGGGCGGCCAAACATGCTCAGAGAAAATACCAGTGAGGAGATAAAATCAAGTCTGAATTAACTGCCAGCCCCAGAGAAATTGTTCTTCTGTGTCTATTAGCTGGAAAATATTTAGACGCTTGAAAGGCTGTTACTGGCTTGGGAATAATTAATTAACTTAATTTCATGGTGCTGCATTACTGAATTTTTGTCAAAATAAATGTTGATTTATAAGGTTTTAGATTCCTAAAAATGCCTAGTCTGTTTCATATCTTAAAATTCATAGTTAGCTTAGTTTGCATACTATTTAAACACCCTCATATATTATAGGCAATAACAAGTGGTTGAGCGATTTTTCCTGAAATGTATATACCTGTGTCTCTTGCACCCATGCTGCAATACTGTTTCCCTTGAGTACCTGACAGGAAGTCTGAGCCTGTAGCTGGTTGCTTGAATGCACTGTTTCTGCTGTTTCTTCTCAAATACGTAGAATTAAATACATATGCAAATCTTTCCACATTTAGAACTTTAATACAAAAAAAAAAAAAGATCAGTGAAACAAGGATAAGCAGCAAGTAAGGATGAGCAGAGAGCTGGGCAAAGTGGAAGATTATTTATTTCGTCCAAAACTGAAGAAGACAAATGTCAGAAAATAATTGAATACCAATCTGAGAACCAGTAGAATTGTAGGGATTCAATTACTGACTGTTTATATTGTAATGCATTGCAGAGATCCCAATGATATTCTCAACCCTATTCCTACAGGTGATGTTACGAAATGCAGAAAAACAATGAGTTCTGCTCCTAACAGTGTAAGTAAGTTGAGGAGACAGATGAGAAGGTAAAGATTATGATTATCATCTTTACTTAAGAGCTGAAGAGCAGAGGCAGTCAGTTCTTATAAGCTGCCTGGAGAGAAGCCAGACCTCTCTAACGCAGCAGCGATGCGCAGTCACAGCACTGCTGATCTCCTTTTGATTTGCTCCTGGTGAACCGTACCTCACATAGAGCTGTGTCCTGGCCTGCAGAGCTCACAATGCAAAAGAAAGGAAAAGCTCAGAAAAAGAAATCCATCCAGAACTGTAGTTGTGACAGGTGATGTGCAGAGTTATTTATTTATTTTTAATTTACTTCTACCTCTAATCACCACAGTTTTTAACTGTTTTTTTACAGGAAAGCATTAAGTAGAAAGGGGTCTTCAAAGATGATTTGCATGGAGAAGGGAATCAAAAGAGTTATCAACGTATGCTGCAGGCATTTGCTTATATACGTAGAAGAATCTTTTAAAACTTTGTGTGATGAATTGTGCAAAGATTTTGCAGTCTTGAGCAGAGTAACAGAACATCTGCTACCAGCAATATCCTGGAGGTGATAAAACATTGATTTGCTGAGCAAGAGACAGAAAGCAGCAAGATTCCTTATAGATGTGTCTGACTCAAATATTTTCCTGCTGACCTGCAGACTTTGGGCAGTGTTTTTACTCAAACTGTTCTATGGGCTGACTTGATGTTTGCCCAGTTTTGCAGAACTGACTACTGCATTTAAGGAAGCAGACACCATTTCCAAACTCCATGCCACAATATTCCTGAATAATGATCAGACTTGGTTTTGTTAAAACATTTGAAAATGTGAGAAGTCATTTATTAAGTAAAATTCTTACTCTATTATTTGTATTAAATGATTCTGAGTGCTTTCATCACTGCAGTGTGTGTACATCCGAACAGTGCTTTAAAATGCTAGGGCTAAAGCTTAAGTGCTGGGGAAAAACCCTAATTATTTTCACCGCTACCTGTTTTACCTAATGATCAAAGCTTTTTTTTGAAACTTTAAGAGTTATTATAAATTAAAGATTAAAGCTTCTGTCCAAGACATTTATGTTATCTGTGCTCCTTTTTCTCATATGTGCTATGCAATAGTAATTCTAATTAAATATTCTCATTAAAAAAAAAGATAAGTCACTATCATTATGTATCAAGGTTTTCTTCCTGTGATATTTTTTCCTTTTCCCTTTAAGTTTTCTTACAGAAGTTCCATAAAGTTTCCCTTGAATTTCCTCCCTTCCTTGTGAGAATTGCTCTTCTGTATTGTCTTGAGCAGTCCTTTACAGTCCTAATTCTTTCAAATGAAAAGATTATAAAAATAAATTACAGAATGTTCAGAGAGCCAGACTGAGATACACACTTTTTTTATTTTTTAAGAAACATAGCTAGATTATATTACTTGCTGTAGGAAGCCAATTTTTTAACAAAATAGAATTGATACAAATTCATACAAAATAGGATTGAAAACAATTTTGAAGAAAGTTCCTTCTTACAATTTAATCTAGAGTACTGATAGTGCTGCTTTGTGACAGTGATAGGACCAATGCATTGAACTCAAATTTCTTTGCATTTTCATGTTTTCAAAAGAAAAAAAAAGAAACAGTTCTATGATGCAACTGAATTTGGTAGTTAGTGATATTGACTGTGAAAGCTGATGTTATATCTCCGGTGAACACTCTTCTGTAAGAGCAAATTATTGCCTTTCTGATAGCTGTAACTGTGATACCATTTTGGCATGAGGGTGACCTATTTTTACAATTTCAGTTTTACACTATGAAGTTATAAAGTAGTGCTCTGGTTAAGAAGGTAGGTCAGAAAATCTGTGTATGGAAAAGTCTCTGAAATGTGGCATGAAAATAGAGTGTTTATGATAAACTATATTAGTCTGATACCTACTGTATGAATACAGTAGACTATAAATTTAAAACTTGAAGCAATTCTAACTACCACATGAGATTCTTTGCCAAATGCAAGGATGGCAGATTTGAGAAGAAGCCAGCATAACCATATATTGTGATACCATGAGAAAAATGCAAAATTGTACATTTGAGTTTTTTACCAATGATTTTAATTTTCAAGTATTAAGGTAGGGTGCAGCCCACTTAAGACCAAGGAGTACAAGTGAAATTTTACCTGTTCTACTGTGATGATAGTGATCACAGTTCCCACTGAAAATGCATTTGCTGCTGTTTTCTGAACACAGAGGAATACAGATATGTAGTGTCTGATAGATTGGCCTATATGTTCCTCATTGGTACATTCAGAATTGCATATTTTGTTTCTGGTTCAGTCTTCTGAATCCCTGCTAAAACTCAGTGTGCTTGTTTACAACAGTTTCTGTGTGATCCTAGCTAATTGGTATTATCACCAGGGCATGTAACAATTATTTATGGTTTCTGTCTGTTGATTTCAATAAAAACAGAAGTTGTTCATGCTGAGGTTTTACTGTTGGTTGTCAAAACATAACATAATATTATTAAAAGAGCTGAGGTTAATCGTGCATCCTTTTGAACGAAGTACTTACAGCAGTTAGATTTTAGCTTCCAGATATAATCTAAAGGTGTAATATCAAAGTAATACATTTTATTGTAAAATTCTAAAGCTCCATTAATTTTGATTTTTAGATAACCGGCACCAGTCTAAGAAATACATGAGACCAAAGAAATAGAAGAAAAGTAGACTCTATACTTTTTAATTGGATTACTCTTTTCAAAAAATGAATTGAAATTTTTAGAAGAAAAAATGACTATGTTTTTACCTTATGTAGTATGGATTCAGAGCATCCCTACTTGGAACAAACAGATAGCTATTCTATTTGCTTTTCTAGCAAAAAATTCTGGAGGATGCTGCGGAAGTTATAGATATTAAAGTATCACAGAAATGTCCACAAATGTGTTCTACACAAATGTAGGAAATTCAAAGACAAAAATAGAAAAAAAAACCCTCTCTTTTAATGAGACAATATTTAAAGCCAGATTGATAAATTAACGCAGCAGCTCTGCTTTCCTACCCTTCTTCTCTGGCTTAATGGATGTCAAGGTCAGCTGCACAGACATTTTTCTGGATGAAAATAATTAGTTCTCTGCAAATCATAGGTGTAAAGTAACATTTTGAAGTACGGATGATGATAAGATCAGGATGCTTGAGAAAAATAAGGCATGAGGCAAACTGTCAGTGCACAGTTATCCAAAGAGAATAGGGAAGTAGAATATTAAGGAAACGTTGCTGAAAAGTTTAGAGATATTAAACTAAACTTCCACTTCTATGAATTTATCTCCTTAAAATGCTAACAGTAGCACACATATTTGAGTATGAAGAATGAAATTGTGGCCACTTTATAATTAGTGGGAGTTTTACTGCTGACTGAAAATAAAATTTGCTTAGTCATATCTCAAAATCTCAATTGTAGGGAATGGCTTTCCATTCCCTACATATGCTGCTTATCCTAGAGGGATTAGAACATCCCTGTCTAGTGATAGATTCACCAAAAATATGTAGCATCACAGGCCTCTGCCTGCATGTCAGTTAATTAATGCAAAACATCAGTCACATGACATATTGATTTCCCTATTTATCTAAAAGAAACACACACTATTTAAAATTTGGACTTTAGTTCTTGAGTGGCAATATATTATATAATTTGTATAATTAATAAGTAATTTTAGTACTGAACCTGATGCATATAATTGTTTTCTTTATGTATTATTGAAAGAATCAAATCTCTCATTTCTTTTTCTGTTCAGTTAATGAATGTTGCAACTGTTTCATGTGATGAGGCTTCATATAGAATATAAAAAGCTTGGGAGAAGATAGTAAGTCTTTGATTCATGTACTAATCAAAGCAGGCAGTTCACTGTGTGAAGTTAATCTTGCAAGGAACAGATTAATCCTGATTTTGTGACCCACCTGGGAGTATAATATGACTACTATATATTCCTATTTGAATTATAGGAGTATATTTGTATTGATTTGTAACAGTCAAAACCATGGTAACATATTAGTGTTCACTCTTTTGTATAAAAAAATCACATTTAGAAATAATCTTTTGAAAAAACTAGAAGGCATTAAGTTGAATGCATCTGGATGTAATGTTCTGTGCTAATGTAAAAAATAAGTGGCCAGTACTTAAAAGTGTCATAGAAATCTTGTATAAAGTAAAATTAGGAAAAAGTCCTTTCAGGCTCTGAGTTTTACTACTGATTACAAGAAAACATCACTTGCATTTCGTTAGCATTAATTAGGCATATCAGAAAGATTACTGTTTCTAGCATTTCATAGCCAGTGATGTATTCTGTAAAAGAATTTATTCATCCAACAATTGCAGTCACATTTGAGAAATGTAGGGAAAGCAGATCAACAGGGCTCATTTTTGTGCAAAGTAATAATATAAAATGAGGAGTCAGGATTAAATATAACAATTTCTAATAAATAAACAACAGATTGGGAATCAAGCACGAGGCAGAATGATAACTCTGCATAAAACAGTTTTCTTGATACTAAATATAAGTTCAATTGAATATTGAACTATTTCTTTATTGAATCTGTCCTAACACACTTTAGGGTGTTTAACAGTTATTTTAAAGTCTTCTATGACAAGTATGATTTCTTTACTCCATACTGGGTGTTACAGAAAGTAAACTTTATAATAGATTATATAATAATAATGTAAGTCAGAGTTATTGACAACATATTCATCAAGGTTCTGATTCAAAATAATGGTTTCCATCAATGTATTCACTGAATCATTGGGGCCATTTTTTCATAAACAGATTAGTATCTAAACACTTCAGCATCTAGATGTAAATGAATTGCAGCTCAAAAAAAAACCTTAATGGTTATACATTAATTTACACTTTCTACATTTTTAAGATTCTTCAAAATAATTTGCTTTACATTGGATAGAATCCGCCAGTCATAAGGCAGACTAAGTGTAAATCCATTTTAGGACCTAGACATCATTTACTTGCCTGGAGTAAAACTCAAAATAACATTTAAGTGTCCCAAATGCCTATATTTCTCATAAAAGTTCCTTACACATTTAAAACTATGCTGCAGTGTATGCCAAGGGCATAAGTTTTTGTTTCTATCATCTCCCTTATACAGCCATTTGAGATTCATAAATTCTGGGTCTCGGTGCCTCTAAGGAATCTGCTTGACATGCTGAGTAGAGTTAGGAAACAGCTCTGAGTTCAGCACACAGGGAAGCATTTTTCAGTGGAAAGGCTTTCAGTGATGCTTAAATTTGGCAAAATAATTTAGCTGTTAAAACACCTCCTCTTACTTTAAAAATGGTTGAATTTTGTTCTATGTGAGTCTGCAAATTCTGTTTTCCAAGGTCTGTGCCAGTTGCCATGCTATTTCTGAGTTTCTAATTCCATGAAAGACAACATTGTCTAAACTCCACAGGGTCAGCAGTGGGAGACCGTCAGGCTGGAAGGAGAGGAGGGCAATCCAAGAGGTAATCTGTCTTTCTTGCTGAATCTCTCAAATATTCATTCTCTTCTGCGGTGAGAGTTTAAGATTATTAATCCAAGCTTTGAGGAGATATTTTCTCTACTGGGAGTTGATGTATTTCCCAACTTGTGGAAGTTCTCTCTCTGTTTCATGGTGGGTGATGGGTGATTTCATTTCCAAACTCAGGATTCAAATTCCAGTTATGAATCTGGATGCTTGCCTGCTAAACATTTTGATGTAAAAATTACAGTGCCTTACTGCGTTTTACTGCCTTCCTGCAGTGCAGGAAACGAGAAGAGAATGTGGAGGTAGGTGATTTACCTAGAACACAGAAAGCCAAGTGTCTTGCAGTGTCACACTGGCAAAATTCTGATTCAGTGGCTAGAGCAAGAACAGAAAAGGAAGCGCAAGTTTACAGTATAATAACTAATTTACTTTGGAAATCTCTGGTTTCTCCTCTTAGTACTAGTTCCGCATTTTACTTTAAAGGTTCTCAGAAAAGATGTGGGTTGGGATCTGATCTCTCAGGTAATGACTTTTGTTAATAAATTTCAGCCATGCTTCCTTTCTCTTTCTCTGCTTTTCCAGTAAATATTGAATTCCTTCCTGCATGGCAGCCAAATTTCAGTGGAAGGAGCAGACAATTTCCTTTCCAACAAAACAACTTATAAACTGGTTGCAAGATGCATCTCTAAGAAATAGAAGGTTGAACTCTTTCATAAGGCTGAGTCTCATTTAGATGTGTGCTAACTGCTAAATTATTATATTAAAAAGTGAGTGTTGCCACAGAGTAGAGAATGTGCTCGTGTGAGTTGTGTTAAGTATGTTTTGAGGATATGGAGAGCTCCTCAGGGGACACAGGAGACTGAGAATTGTTTTCTGAATTCTAAATGGGATTAGATGATGAGCTGTACAGAAACACAACTCATACAGGTTTCTTTCAAACTTTCTATTTAAATCCTAATGTAGCAGGCATTCTGCGTTTATGAAAAAAAAAATGTATTTCAAATACCATTTGAAGTCCTTTTGAGGGGATTTAATTAATAAAAATAATTTAAAAAAAATAACATTGAAGGTTGTTGGGTAGGACTAAGATCTTTAAACTGTAAATTAGTAGGGGTAAATCATACCAAGCACATCTGAAGACCTTATGTATTAGCAATTGTGCTAATAAGAAACCACATTTTCCTTCTATTGATTTTTCGATTTCATTACCAGAAATTTTACCAAGAAAAATAAGGTAAAACAAAACAAAACAAAAGTTGAAGACGCTCGTCGCTGGCCGTCCCAGCGAGGCGTCCGCGGGCTGCGTGATCTTTTTCCGTCCTCCACACTGTGGCGCCGGATTCC
>JAUBNY010000368.1:317574-330218 GCA_032275445.1 Crypturellus soui | reverse complement strand
GCGCCTCTGCCGGCGGCGTTGGGGCCCTGCCGCCGCGGCCCCCGGGGTTGTCGTCGCGTCCCGCAGCCCTCGGGTCTCGCGCCTGGCGCCTCGGGGAGCGCTCCTGGCGCCTCGGCGCGGCCGGTGCCGGCAAAATCGGCGGCCCTCGGCCACGGTGCCGCGCGTGTGGAGGGCTAGAGCGCAGCACTCCTGCCTGCCCTTCCTCACGTAGCGTCCCACTCTGCTCCCTCATTTCCGTCAAACTCTTTTTTTGTTTGTTTTTGTTTTGTTTTGTTTGTTTTAGCTGGGCAGTGCTTTAAAAGTGGTGATTTCTTGCCCTGCACGGCTGCGGGCCTCGAGGCGCCCAGCGCTTCGTGTGGGCGCCCGCAGCGAAGTTACCTCCGAGGGGCCTCCGTGATCCTTGCTGCCATCGCTTCTTACCCTGCATCCTCATGTCCAAAAGGAGGAGTAAAGGGGGATTCGCGAATCGAGGCAGGCGGCCAAACCCTTCAAGAATACTGAAAACTGCGGGGTAGACCTGGAGATGGCCGCCCATTCCCCTTATCCCCTGTTCAGGGAGGAGCAACCAATTCCCAAAGTTCAGTAACAACTTATGGAAAATCATAACGGCCTAAAGCTCGCTCTGCTGACAGGACCCGCGTCTCCCTAGCTCAGAGATCTTTTTGTGGCCTTCCCAACCTGTGTGGCTCACAGATGAGGGTGCTGAGCGCGAGCCCGCCGGTGCCTGCGGGTTCGGTGCGAGGAAGGCCCCTTGGCCTTCCCCTCGCTGCTGGAGCTGCTGCCGCTCCGCCCGCTGCGATTGATTTTCTGTTGAGGGCTTCGCTTTTGCCACACTTTGGTTTGTCCAAGGGGAGTATTTTTGTGCCTTGCAGTTTGTTCCGTTCCCAGAAGGGGGAGGTATCCACTGAGAGCCTCTGTGTGTGTGTGTGCAGGAGATGAGGAAAATGTGAAATTGCATGCGCGAAATAATTCAGTGCGCGTGAAGGAAAGTTAGAAAAGAGGAAAAAAAAGGGGGGGAGGGGAGGTGACAAAATAAATGTATCAGAGTTTCAGATTCATGCAAAAATTGCGTTTTAAAGGGCTTGTGATGGTGCACAAGTGATTAGTATTCTCATTCATCCCTGGTATGACTGGGACCAAGTCTGTGGATTTCTAGCAGAAGCTGAAGGTGAGTTGTCTGTGGAAGCTGTAGGGAATGCTAATGTCACGTTCACACCGGATACCTGGCATTATCCTTCAAAACACCATCTGTCAGGCTTTCTAGAGATTCATTTTAGAGCCTAGCATATGATGACTATTGAGACAGTTTCATCAAAGTAAGAGTGGGGCCAGTTAAGGAAACAGGAATGAAGGCAGCGATTGCCACTGGACATTCAGGGAAGGAAAACGTGTACAACAGGCAGAAATATGGGGAGATGCCAGAAGCATGTGGGGTGACAGTACAATCTTTGTAATAATATATTGCAAGGATGTGTTAGCATTACAGCACTGCATGCAGATGTCTCTCCTTTTGAGAAATAATACATGAATAGCTGCATACATAACAATAGCAGGCAGGTGTTATTTGTAGGTTGTGCAAATTTTTGATTGCCAGGAGACTTAATATAAAATGTGTCAGTTTTGGTGTCAAGTTCTTTTTTCCTTCAGTGTGAAGAGCCTCCAGCTCTGACTTGAGTGCTGTGATTTTTTTTCATGTCACTTGCAAGGACCTGAGGTTGAGGAGAGACATCTTCCTGTGTGAAACCACAGGTGGAAGCATTCCAGAAATACACTTTCAGCTGTTTTTTGTATTTAGGTTTACTTGGATTTACTTTTAAAAGTATTTGTTTGTTTTAAATTTTAAAATAAAACTCTGCCTGTCCCTTCCTGGAAATATGTATTTCATGTTTAGATGTGCTTAATTGCGTAAGCTGTGGATGACACAGAGGAATCTACAAGCCACTGTAACTTTCCGGTAGTTCATAACTTCTGTTTTATAACAGCATTATTTTTATAAACCAAACTGTCAGCTATTTGTCCCAAACAATATATAGGCAATTAAATTTTCCATGCGAGTGTGACTTTGAAATATCTTACAGCTGTCGGTGTTTTCTAGTAGAAGCCTAAAAGAAGGACCCTTTGGAAAAAGAACCAGCCAGAGTAGCAGCATCTCTCCCCATGGAAATGCCAGCATTGCTTGGGTAATGAGGTAGCTAATTTCTCTATTTAGCGACAGTCCAAATGACCTCTTGATTTCAGCTGGTGTGCGGGAGGCAGTGAGAATCAGCCCTTGTGCTTGAATCTTGAGTTAAGCCCCGTCTGGGTCCGCCGATGGTTCGTGCGTCTTGCCCGGGGCTTGCTGAGGCTCTGGGATCCTCAGTTAGACTCCTTGGCCTCACTCTCCTAAAGCTCCTGGCAGGCAGGGCACAATTACTGGAAAGGTGTCTAATTGTTTAGCCTCTGCACTTTACCTGGAATGTTTTTCTTGCAAGCCTGGTATATTTATTCTAGCTAGTCTGAGAACTGATATAATGCAATTTTGTACAGGACTTCAGGTGATATATTGGTTTATATATTGAGTTTTTTTTTTTTTTTTTCCTTGGACTTGTGGAGAGTCATTTGGTTTTCATAAGGCAAGGTGGATTTGTCTCGTAACTGTATTTTTGTATGAAATAACCTGGGGCAAAAAGAAGGACACTATAGGCAAATTACTTGTCTTGGTGATGTAGAATATGGAACCCAAGATGTGAGAGGCTATTGATCAAGCCTGTGACCTGCCTCTGATATTTTTGTATTTTTATTTATTTTTCTATAACTAGATGTGAAAAGAGATATTTTATTAGTTTATTCTGTCTCAACAAGCATGTAGGCTAAAATAATATTAATACAAAATGTTAATGTAAACTCATACATTAATATTAATCTGTGAGCAGTCACTTTTCTATTTACTGTGTTTCTTTTTCCTAATATTTACATCAGGTAAGAAGAAATCTGTGTTCACAAAATTGTTTGTATTAATCATCGTTTACTTTGTCCAAAGAAACTCAGTGTAAATAACTGGAAGGTTGACTCAGGAAACATGCAAATCTTTAGAGCATATATTTTAGAAAATTGGGGTTGATTAAAATCTAGATTTCCCTATCTCGTCTGTCATTAGGATCATATTCAATAAAAAGAATTAATGTCAGTGCAAACTCTAGATCAGTACAGGCTATTCGCTATTTCTACAGAGCAATGTCCCGGACATTACAGACCTGATCCCAAACTGGCTGAAATTGTTGGGAATCTTTTATCCCCATTAGTGGACTATCAGGTATTCTTTATACAAATAAGTTCATGGAGCTAATATATTTGGAATAATGACGTAATGAAAAATGCACTATTAATCTTAAAACTGAGTGTATAAGTTCTACTCTATATATTTTTAAAGGCAAGCTTTTTTTTATTGTGGTATAACAACACAGTATGTTTTCAGTCCTAGGAAGTGCTTTTGTCTTGAAGAATATAATACAGATGAATCCCTGTGATTTTTTTTTTTAGAGAGATAACTGATTTTAGGATAAACAAAATAGGGTAAAACTTCAGAAGAATGAGTTAAGTAAAACAGCTGTGTTAAGTGTTCATGCTGATCTATCAAAGTTGTTAGTCATAAGAGTTGAAATCCCTTGGCGGGGGGGAAAGACAGAATTGATTTAAACAAACAACAAAAAAAATCTTAAAATTCTTCCTTTCAGAGCTATGAATCAGCTTAGGACCATTTGATCTGTCTTCATGGAAAAACCTGTGCTTTGTAACAGTAAATTCTTCCACAAAGGAGGGGGCAATATAAACGCAATAACTGACAGTAGGTTCTGACACTTCTCAAACAGAATAGTGCTTCATTGTTCATATAGTGCTATTTGAAACGCTGGGCTGCTTAAAGAGCGATTCAGTGTGAGAAGCAGAATGCAGCCACAGCTGTTAAAGAGAAGGTCAGAAGCACTTTCTAAGCCTTATCTGGGTAGCTGGAGCCTCACTGGCGCTC
Organism: Crypturellus soui; assembly: GCA_032275445.1. NCBI lineage: Eukaryota > Metazoa > Chordata > Aves > Tinamiformes > Tinamidae > Crypturellus > Crypturellus soui. The sequence goes on along the minus strand of JAUBNY010000368.1, from coordinate 326,215 downwards.
CACAATACACTTGTCTTTTAGGTATGTGAATGTTCTCCTTGGAATAAGAGTGACATTATTTGTTGTAGTATTTTTAAAAAGATATTCTGAGTCTCTTTAGTGTATTAATTCAGGGAACTCTTACAACTGCCTTTCTTCTCCTTTTGCCTCAAAGCAGACATTTTTAAACATAAGAATTTGGGAAATCTGCAATACTACCTGCCAGGGCCAAGGGGGAACAGTGGATAGAAAATCTCTGTCTCTTTCAACTTGCCAGGCACTTGCAACCTGTTCGGAATCAAGTGGCCATTCGTAGCCAGGAGGTGGCATGATTGGCCTCCACATACCTGGACCTTGGATTCCCCCATGCCTTCAGGGCAAGGGCCAGCCTTGCCCTACAGACCATGCTTGGGTGGGATGGGCTCATTTCTCCTTTAACTAATATGCAGGCTGTGTATCCTGGCTGACCGGATTTGCTGTGAGTTACTAGGCTATTTGTTACTCCCTAAAATCTGATACTGACTGTTGTGGCCAGTGCATAATACTCCTAAGGAGAGCTCAAATACACATATAAAGAGTACTGTACTTTGCTAGCCTGCCAAGCAATGCCAGGACCAAAGAGGTGCCCTGGTGGCATCTGAGGATACATGCTGCAGGCTTCAAGTATGAGATGTGTTGGGTCCTAGAATGCGTAAATGTAGCAGTTGTTGGGTTGCAGTCTTTATTAAAACGGAAATGCATCATGCTTTGCTGTGCTCTGCAGCTGTATCTTTACCTGAAAGTACTGCACAGATGAAAGAGTGTTTTCTTGCCCTGCAGAGTCACTGCATCTGTCCTGCAGCTTAATTCAGGCTAAGAGTATCTTTCTAAAAGCAGTCAATTTTTAACTGTTTCCCAGAAATCTCTTTCCCTCAGATCCAGTTGATGGTAGGAGAAAAGTTTATTTAGCCTCAAAATAGCCATTTATATTCTTGTTGGGGAAAGGACAAATTAAAAAAAAAAAAAGGGGGGGGGTGGGGAGGTGTTCATCAGAAAGTGGAGATGTTGTACAAAGTAGGCTGTTTTGCAGGCTGATCCTACCAAAGCCGTAGGAAAGCACTGGAATTCATCTGCCTTTCCTTCCTTTTTTCCCCACTCTTTGGACTGTGGCTGTACCACAGAGTTGAACTTGTGGGCACTCCATATCAGAATAAGTTTAGGCAGACTTAAAACAAAGTGGGTAAAGCTGAGAACATTAATAATTTCCTGAGATGTCTCTGGCTGTAAAAACATGTAGGGTCTTTGTGGTTGGACCAAGCAACCTTGACACGTGGATAAATATCTGAGGTGTTTAGTACATAGAGGTTTGATTTGTTTCTTGCTCGTACTATATACCCCACTGAATACCTTCAAAACCTATCTGGAAGAAGATTGTAGTGCCGAATTTCACTCTAATTTGAACTCTGTAAATGAAAATAGCTTTATAAGAAATGTATGTTATCTCTATTACTTTTTAAAAGAAATTACTCTTTTAAAATTTCCAGGCAAAAATAATCCTGCTTATTACAGTCTTCTGTAAACCCTGTCAGATGGTAATTGGAATCCTGCTGGAACTGAGTACAACTATTTCCTTATCCTGAATAGAAGGATATACTGGAGCTAATAAAAACATGAAGAAAAATTATCAAAGAATTTTAGCAAATTAAAAAGTTGCCTTTCTAGAATAATATATGTTAGTTCCTGATTCCCAAAGTTTTCTTGTTAAAGTGGACTTTTCAGATTTAGCCTTGGAATTTTAGTGAAGAAAACTTGTAATATAGCTAATATTGTAATAGTAAAAATTGTCTTTAAGATGATGGAGAGTTGTGAGGGTCTTGCTTGGCTTCATGTAGCATAACCAGAGACACCTCTCATGGCTGCTGACAGTGGGCATTTCCCTTGGTTCCTGGGTTAGCAAATGGAAAGGAGCTGGGCAGGTTCCTGCTGCCCTTGAATTGCTGTGGGCCCCTGAAGTGAACATCAGCATCAGCTTCTTGTTGTGAAGGTTGCGCCTAAAGAGGGAAAGCTGCTGATTTATAAATTCCTTATGGAAATCGATGTGGCCTTTGGTTAAAAAATGATGTTTTATGATAGTCTGTAAAAGATTGATACGTAATTTGTGTGCTTCCCTTTAGCTGTTCTTTGGGACCTGTCTGCTTTGTCAGAGCAGATGCAGCCAGGATTTACTGGTGAAGGCAGCAGTGTCTTCAGCACAAAAAGAAAAAAAAAAAAGGCAGGTGGCAGAGCCACCAGCTGCACAGTCAGTAACTTCCGAAGTGCCGCACTGGGAATGAAAGGGGAGAAATGGTTTTCATAGGAAATGTGATTACTGGAAAAAGGAAACAAATTCTGTTTTGGCATAGTACTCTAGCTAATCATCTCTGATATTAAAATGTTAAGATCCCTAAGAGTGTATGGTTGGTTTATTTATTTATTTGGATGGGGGGACAAATGTTTGAAATAGTTTTCAAGAATTTGATATGAAATAAGGGTCGTGTGCATGTTTTTAAACATGGCCTTTTGGTTTCAAAATACCTGTTTTCCCTCTCACCTCTCATGGTACTTTTATGCTTCTGGCTTCTGATAATCATCTGGACCATTATATCTAAGCAAATATGTTTTTACCCTTTTCATCTTTTTAAGATTGGTGATGAGAGTTTCTTGCTGTTTTCTGGGATTTGTGCCACTTACTTTCTGTGGCGAGAGGGAACTCTTTAGTGAGGGAGTGAGACTGTATTTTTCTTCAGTACCTACGGCTGTGCTGTTTTGCTGCAGCAATAAAGCGGCCTCTGTGACTTTCCAATTTGTAACTAAAACGAATCTCTACCAGCTCTGCTGAAATGAGCAGCACCGAACTCTTAAATGACTTACTGAGTTTCCTGTTGAGGTTTGAGGGGTAAATTAAGGAATGATAAATGAAGGAAAATTCTAAAGGATTTTCTTCCCCCTTTCTTCAGATTTTTTTCTTGAGGAATGGCTGAGTTAGTTTTGGCTACATTATGTTTGTTGTCCTGGTGCATGCACAAATTGTGGAACTATCAAGAGTTTTAGCTTTAGCTACATGTTTGTAATTATTTTGGAGATCTATATTGTAAAGTGGTGGCCTTTACCCTCGGTTTAAAATTGGAAGATACTTTCTCTTCATCAGCATAGTCCAAGGCAAATATAAATATTATACATTTATTTTGTGCTCAAGGGAAAGTGTCAGAAAAACTCCCATTGTAAAAATCTTTTATGAGTCTACTTCCTGATCCTGTACACTTCTATTCAACCACAAGTTTTTTTCTATGTGCAGTAAATAAGCTAGTGCAGCACTGTGATTTAATTCAATAATTAAATTAGGTTAGGGGTCCTTCAAATGCTGTCTGTGTTCGTGGTGTTACTGAGGTTCGTTGGTTTGTTCTTTGCTTGCTGCAAATTAGGTGCTCAGTATAAACACCAACAGATCAATTTGCAAAAGCCTAGGACTGATATTTTAGTGATTAGTAAAGCAAAAGGGATCCCTAAGTCAGTGCTCAATGTGGCAAAGCCGGAGGTTTTGTTACCTATTTTTGTTACGCTTTTTTTTTCTGGAAGAATTAAACTGCTGGATAGCCTGGATATATCATAGTTGTGTTGAAATATATGTGACAAAAAGGTGTCCACCCAGAACCAACATGTTATGCTGCAAGCCATCTGTTCCATGTTAGGACACTCTTGCTAAATACACAAATAATATGAAATATGTGTGGTGCTAAGAAATTAAGAGAACAGAAGGCTTCACTTTGCCATTGTAACAAAGATTTTGAACTAGTGTTTTTGTGTAAGTTGCCATTTGTACTGTCACTTATGCAAGTGCTTTTTTGTGATGGAAGTGGAAGGAAATGTATAATTACAGAAAGCAGAAATAGACCAGTTTGAATTACATGCAAAGCACGTGCTTTATGTGATTATGTAGTCATACAAACACTAGAAAGGCCTGAATTAGGAGTAAAAATTAATTGATTGCTTCTTGCATTTCTCAACATTTCTCCTCTTTAAAGATTTTAAAGATATTTAAAGATATAAATAATAAAAAAAAATTAGGTGAAGAGAGGGAAAAGAGACAAGCAAGGAAAGAAAAGGAGGGGAAAGAAAGAGGAAGGGATAATAAGGGAATATTGCAAGGTTATTAGAGAACATAGTGGAGAAGGGAGTAGCAATACAGAAGAGGATATAAAGAGGAAAACAAAGATGGTAAATAAAAATGTGAAAGAGTAAATATTCTCAGTTAAAAGGTACATTTCAGTTAGCTTGAAGACAATGATGAAAGCTAGAAATAGCCAACCTTTAAAGTTTAAAAAGGACTTCTGGAAGCTCTCAATTAAGTTTTATTCAATTAAAATGAACAACAACAAAAAAGCTATTTTTTTTACTTATGGATATGAGTTGTGAGTTGGGGAGTCTTTTTATATATTTGTATCAGTAGACTCCACCTTGCAAGTGAAAGGGATTGTTCAGATTCTGGCAGGGATTTCAGCACTGCTGTTCCAGCATGGTGCTTTCCACTGCCTTTCCCTTATAGTTTATGTCTGGCCCAAACTTCCTGTAAGCAGGAAGGTTGACTGGTGAACTTCCCACTCTCAGCAGCTTGTGTTCTATTTTATTCTTCTTTCCTGTCTTCAGAAGCTTGATAAAATAGCAGAGAGAGACTGTTTTATTTTCTTTTTCCTCTTGTGGAGCCTTGAGCTGGCATTAAAGTCAGCAGCTTCACTGGGAAGAGATGTCACAGAGATGTTGAAATGCGACCAGTTATGATGAGAAAAAGAAGTTAAATGATTGGCTGGTATATTCCTAGGAACAGGGAGGACCAGTTGGGAGGGGAGAACTCAAGAAGTAGGTGAAGGTAAGAACAGAACAGAAGGAAGAAGTGAGAATAAAAGCTAAATTGAAGGTTTCCTTTTTTAGGCTAAAAGGCCATAAAGCTAGTCTGCACACTCTACTGAGCTTATAATACTCTATACTATATGTATCCATATTAGCAGGTAATTACTTAACAGGTATTTTTTTCTACCCAAGCAATTACTGTAATAATGCAGGAATGAGAGAAGAGTGTATTATCTCATGGAAAATCTTCCCTTCCATCATTAATTTTTTTATACTTGTAGACCATAATCTTCTGTCTATAACCTAGTAGGTAGATAAATCTATGTAAAAATGATAGTGTTGGTTTGAATGATTGAATATTGGAATGAAATGAAGACTATATTCTCAGGATGATGTCTATTTCAGCAAGGTTGACTCTTCCAGAAAAAAAATGGCTCTTGGTGTCTTGTGTACCTTTGTACTAGACAGGTAAAATTGGGGTATTTGAGTTTTCCAAGCATTTTGACATAGTCTCCTGAAGTAAAGATTATTGTTCCTTGTAATGGAGATGTGATTCCAGCTGCCAGCACGACTGCTACTGCAGTCAGCACCAGCTAGTAACTGCCCAGAAGGGCTAAGGATGAGCAGATGTTGAGCCCTTTGCCCAGGCTTGCCTTGCCCTTGCAGGTCAGAGTACCAGGCAGGATATATTGCTGTGCTCTCTCCTTTCATGTGCCTTTCTGTCCTTTCTCAAGAAAACGAGGATTTGGCTTAAAAAGATGGTGTTAGGTGGTGTAGCCTTGTCCCAGTGTTGAGCAGGGTCACAACCAAGTCCAGACAAGGACTGGAAGTTACTGGAAGTTTTATTTTAATGTTATTGCCGACTTAATTTGGGGATATTGATTTGTGATGCGTCTTAACCATTACTTCCCTGTGCGTTACTTGAACAGAATCACTGAACTATGGCTTACTGTAAAACATCCGATGTTGGTAGCAGCAGATTAACTAAAAAAAGATTGATATGCAGGATCATGTTTTGCATAGTAGCATCTCATTATGTTGTTTCAGGAAAGGGAGAATAGTCACCTAGAAAAACTACCAAGTTCTTGTAGTTTTTTTGATTGTTTTCAATTGATATAACCAAAATTTTGCCCAAGGACTCCAGAGAGTGAGGTTTTTTTTTTTTTAATCTATTTTTCTCTACTAGGACAACAATAAGGGCCTTTTCACTTTATTTTTGACATATGCTACCAGCTTTAGTGGTTTCCTCAATATAAATGTTAATTTGAAAAATTACGGATCATCTTTTGAAATTTACAATGACCCAAGTGCTGTTCGTGTAACTATTTTAGCGTACTTTTTCTGAGAAATCACCATCTTGGAGACTTTAGCCAAAATTTTATCTTATTCTGAGTGCTTTACCTTAAATTAATACAGTAGCTAAAAATTACTCCTCCCAGCCGTCTTGTGGTAAGCATTACTTCACTAACACTGGCAGTAGGAGTCTAAATTTTATGTGAGACCACATTATGGATTTTACTCCAGTGGGTGTTTTCCTCAAATTCTAAAGAATCTATTTTTAACTGCTGGATCTTTCCAGGTTGTTTTACGGTCACTTCCAGCACGTACTGCCATGAGGACATCACATTTTGATACCAACGCATCCTATTGAATCTTATGTAAAGATAGTAAAAGTTTATTTACATTGCATCCAAAACCTAGAAGTAATTTGCTACCTACAACCTAACTGTTGTAGACCACTCTAGTACTTTGCAAGAAGATGTGGATGGGCATTTTGGGCATGTCTGTTCCATAATAACTACAAAATAGAGACTGTTTAACCACATGTTGTGAGTTTTTTTGTTTGTGTGGGGGATTTTTTGTTTTGTTTTTCTCTCCCTGTTTCACAATTAGACTTGTCTATCACATACTCTGGGTTACCTGGAGTTCTCCTCACTTGCTGTTTCACGCTGAGTCAACTCTGTTAGGGAAAGCCTCATTACCCAGTTCACTGTTGTCCCCAAACACCTTTGTACCTTCCCTTTTGTCTTCTGGGCTTCAGAGCTTTGTTATTTTCTTAATTTGCAGTGATCTCTCTGCTTGGTTTACTGGGTTAATTTCAATGCTACACGTGCTACATCTGTTTTCTCAGCCTGAACGGAGTGCTATGTCTCTTTTCCAGGATGTTCAGAATCTTTGCTAGACACTTCTGTAGCTTATGCAGATTTTATTGTCCTCAATCGCACAGAACTGGCTGCTTCTGTGAAACTCAAAGGGGTGAATTGTGCCTGGGCTCTCGATCTCTGCCACAGCATTTAAGATCCAGGTAGTTCCTTAAATTACCTGGTGTCTTTGCACCTCAGCCCTATTCTTTTGTGGGATGTGGTCCCTCTAGAGCAGCAGTAGAGCTTGTAGCTGCAGCCTTCAGTGAGTGGGCTTGTGTGCTAATACAAGCTGTTCTATCAAAGCCTTCCACTTGGCTGGAGAAAATCACTGAGTCTTCCAGTGTTCTTTTTTGTCCCAAAAGTGTTTTCTCCCTAGCTTCCCATTTCAGATTTTCTCTTGGCTAAGATGGTTAGTGCTCCTACTTTTGAAAAATGTGCTCTTCATCCTTAGATAATATGCAAATTGTTCTACATTGACAAGCTGTCCATAAGCAGCATACCAAAATATAACTGGAGTTTAATATTCTTTGCTTTTGCCAACAGCTCTATGATTTCATTCCTAAACTCAAGCTAAAGGAAAAATATTCTAAACATCAGAACATCCAGAAGATAGACTTTTGGGGTTACAACCTTTCTGCCCTTTCATTGTTCAAAAAAAAAAGTCAATTTCAAAATTGCTTGATGTCATTTCTGCTCTATAAAAAGCACTGTAAATTCTAGCAGAGTCTAGAAGTGATAGAATTAAATGTGTGACAGTATTTAAGAAGATAATAAATTTAAAAGAAAAATAATGATGGGTTCAGATGCCGCTTAGCTCAGAACAGAAGGCATAGATAAGAAAAGCTGAAGCTTTGCGGTAACTAATAGGAAAACCTTACCCTTTCTAAAAGATACCACCAAAATTCCTGAGGAGGAAAATCAGTTCAAAGTTAGTTGTTCAGGGTCCAAGCTTGTCAGATATCGCTCCAGTGCAGGCGTGAGGAAGTTCATAAACACCAATGTTAGCAGAATGTGCAACATTTGAGTGTGAGGAAAAGAACGTGCTTAAAAACTGAACTGGGAGTAGAATATAATGTTTTTGTTGCTGTTTTTAACTTACAACTGGGGAACAAAATGTTATATTTCGGCCATACCATTAAATGCAATTTCTCCGTTTTGCTGAAGGTAGTTTCTGTTTGAATTTTCAACTGCTTCCATTTCTCATCGCCATATTTAATACCACTTATCTTTCTTTCTAAAGTCAGCATAAACCAAAAATTGCTCTGTTTAATCTTAATTGGGTATTACACTTCACTAGTCCATAGCAGTGCTTGTCAGGGGAAATAAACAGAGTCATATTTGAATGTTGTATTTTCCTTGCTTTGAGGGCTTTTTGATACTTTCCTGAGCTCAAGAGTAAATAAGAATATATTAATTACAAAAATTATTGTAATACTCAAATCATATGAGACGTGTTCTTACTTGAATTGAATAGAGATTATGGCTACATTAAGTGTTTATCCATCCCATTAAATGTTTATCCTACCCCACCCTATTCCGGCACTAAGAACAGAAGAATCCAACATTTTCCACGTTTGGTGTTTCTTTACAAAATTTACACTTTGCTAATAGTGTTTGAATTTGTTCATAAAATGTTCTGTCAGTGCAGCAAACAT
>JAUBNY010000368.1:306262-316553 GCA_032275445.1 Crypturellus soui | reverse complement strand
TGGTGTCACTTCCAAGGGAACCTACCGTCTACAGCCAAGAAAGCCAAGAAAGTTGTTTATTATTATTATTTTCTTCATGAGGTTCAGAACTCCATGGAAAAGCCTTTTGCTAGCTCTTATAATGAGCTTCCTTTTCATTTTGATTGTTCGCTTTTATAAGTTTCTGTACTATTTAAATAACTGTTCCTTGTGAAAAAGAACTAATCACCTGCTAACAAGTAGTACGAGGCAGTGGGTGATAGGCATGAAAGTGATGAAGAGTAACTTACAAGATTTGACTTTATTTTCTTGTGTGCGTAGTTAACAATTTCATTTGTAGAATTAAGAAGTTAGGCTCTTCTAATTTGAACTGGTCTAAATCCATGGTGATACCAGGTTAAAGAAAAATACCTTGAAATAACAGTGCTGGGATGGATTTGGAAACCAGTCACAAGGAGTTTGTGCTGTACAGTGTGCAATCACTCGGTATTATTGATTGAGCTGCTTCGTCCTTTTTTTTCTTTTTTTTTTTTTTCTTTACTACTTGAGTGAAAATGTCATCTCTTTTTCAGTGGCCTTTACAACACATTTGTGACGTGGGATTAGATTGTGCCCATGTGTTAGATGGTTCCTCAGAGTTTCCCTGACCACAATCCGCACCAACACTGTGCACGTGCTGTGACAGTGGTACAGAATTGATGATGTGTAGCTGTTTATCCCTTCTGTACTCATTGAAAAGCAACTTTATTGTAAAACATGTATGCGGTCTTTGTCATGACGTGGATCTTGCAAGCCTGCCTAGACTTACTGCCTCTGAAGTCCTGTGAAGAGGAGTGGTTTGAGAGAAACAGAAAGTGGCGGAGGATGCTGAACATCTGGATAGAGTAGGATCTGGATCCATCTCATCTTGAAGCTTCTCTGCTTTTGCTTTCCGCTATTTGAATATGAGAAATGTCACCATAGTATAAACTAGTAAGGTGCTGATGGAGATGTTACAAGCTTTTGCTAGCCATAGTTTTCATAACAGAGCACAAACTCTAAATTTTATTAAGTCCAAGAAGCCAGGTGGAAAGTCTGTACAACTGTAGGGTTGTCCTTTGCAATTCTGACTTGTTGTCCATCATGAAAGGAGATTCCTTAGGGGAGTAGGAAGTGCAAAATGTAGAAGCTGCATTTTTTGTTGTTGTCATTTCTGGTGAATGTAGAGAAGAAAAAGGGGTGTGTGTGGGGGGGGGGGGGTGGAGGCAGAAATAGCCAGTGAGGTTACTGGAGTTGCTGTGAAGTTGTTCCCATCTGCTCAAGAGTTTGCAATGCTTTGAGAGCTGAGCTGAGAGAGATCCTTGCATTCATTTCAAAGTTAAGTGCGCTGTTTAAAAAAAACAAATCTGGATTATTGGGAGCATGGAGCATGGTATAAACTTTAGCAAATTGAATGGCAGAGTTGAGACGTTTCTAGCACTGATTTCTAGTGCAGTACTAATGCATAATTCTCAACTGACTAATTTCAAATAGCATTTTTGTAATCAAATTCATGTATTCTGTATAGAAGAAAACTGAAGGAATCATAACCTTGAGCAGCCATGTGAATTGTTTGCTTTGGTGAAAGCTCAGATCTTCACTGTCTGTTCCAAGTGATCTGCTGTTTCTATTTGTGTGTTATTTGGTGAAAATATTGTTCGGACAAATCTGGGTTCTCTAGAAAGTTTTCTTGGAAGTTATCCTTACATTACTCTTACATTTTCTTAAATTCTATTAGATCTGCTACTGTTGTTAAGGAAGCATACTAGAACGATATTTATCTGCTCGTATTTTAATTACAAATCTATCCAACCTGTGTAGCCTTATTACCAAACAAAAGCACAATAACCAGCAGGCAGTGCTGCTGAAATGTGAAGGTAACGGGTGAGATTTAAAAAAAAAAAACAAACAAAAACAAACAAACAAACAAAAAACACAACATGAAACCAAAACCTCACACCTTTCAGAAAAACAAATTCTCACATATGCAGTTTGCGCAGCGTGTGCAGGGCTGGCAGAAGTGAGCCACTCCTGTATCATCACATGGCCGAGAGCCCTAGCAAGGCACTGTTGTCCCACAGATTCAGCTGGGTGTCCTGGCTATCTTTGGGCATCTCAGATGGCGGTAGATGCTTAACTGACTCATGCCTGAAGATGCATTTGGCAAATGTGTTGAACGTTGAACCTAATCCACGTAGCAGTGGATGTGTTTCGATCTACCTGCTCCTTCACCTCAGATCCATAGCCTGTGTCTTTTCAACGTGCCCCCATGAACCTTTGCTCTTTTTCATCTCTATCCTTTCTGTTTTCTCCATTACTATCTTTGGAAGTTATTCTTGATCATCTCTGCAATTGTGCTTAACCAACGACCAGTGCATCCTATTGAGGGTCTGGATCTGAAGGCCTGCCTGCCTGTGCAGCAGGGTCCAGACTGCACTGTCTATTGCAAAAGAACATAACCTGGCTGGTTTTAATGTACCTGCTACGCATTATCATCCCTTTTTTTTTTTTTTTTTTTTTTGTTGTTGTTTCTTAAATAGCTAATTTCTTGTGCCCATTTCTGGCTTTATTCTACCTTTTGTGTACCCACACATGATGTTTTGACTTGACATGGCATTTGACTATCAAATACATTATGTTATAAAAGATACATCTTCTACTCTTCGTGCTGTTGTTTCGGAGATGATGTACTAACTCCACAACCACATAGAGTTGAGCTAAGATACAGGGCGAAAACAAGATTTCAGTTATAAAGCAGGAAAATTTTAAGCAAAGTTTTATCTAAACGACTAGAAAATAAGTACATCCAGATGTTATGTATGATGGAAGTTGCAAAGAACAAAATATCTGCATGAGTAGCAGAAAGAGTTGTGAAAACGCATCCCCAAATTGAGAACAGAGGAGCAGTGGCATGCCAGGGTGTGCTGCACAAACGCAACCTGAGGGGATCCTTGGCTGCTTGGCAAAGGCAGAGCTGCACTTTAGTTGAAAGCTGTTACTTCGTTGCCTTTAATTCTTCTCCTTGATCAGTGAAATGATTCAGCTAAAGCTGGTGTCACCTTATTATACTGTATTTTATTGGCTTCTAATCACACCTTATTTTCCAGGTTTCTCCATAATTGAAGTGTCTTTAATTCTTTTTCTTTCACTCTTGAGGATCCTTGCTTCTGCTTATGTTTGACATCAATTTTTATTCTAGACTGTGAAATACGGCAAAGTGTTCAATCACGTATAATACAGGTGCACAGACAGGATGTAGTGGTACCAAGTCATAGTATATCTATACCATATAGAGTTATATACCATATCCATACCATATCCATACCACAGAATACTGTAGGACTTTATTGACCTCAAAGGACCTTGGAGGTTTTGTTTTCTTAAATATTCTTTGAGTGTGTGTATGTACGTATTTGCAAAGAGAAATATACCTGAAAAGTAACATCTTTAAATATAACATATATATGTTTTAAAATCATTTTATTTTGGGAGCTCTAGCATAAAGGAGCAGAAATCATAAAGAAGTCAATATTATTTGACTCGTATAAACCAGAAAGCTATAATTAAATAGCTGCCTCACACTGGTTCAGTTTGAGATCTGTATTCCTGATTAAGATTTTTTTTTGTTTTATATTTCGTAATTCCACTCTATAAGCCATATCTCATTAATCTTTTGCTACCATTGCCTGAAATTATTTTGCATTGCACAAGACTTTGCTTAGAAGCTTTGCCATATGATAAAGAAAAGCACCTGTAGGCTTGCTTCCATTTATTACTTGAAATTATAAGAGTATATTGCTTTCCAGTGTTATTCCATGCCTCAAAGCATACAGCAAAAGCAGTATGCTACAGTTAATAAAAATAATTAAGAACTACCATGGGGAAAACATGATTTTCTCAATTGGCTTTTGGGACGTTTAAAGATTCTGTCTTTGAACATGAACCTTGCCTAAGTAATTGATTGTTTGAATAATTTGGCACGGTGCCATTTTTTTAAGCCAGTGTTTAGCATTGCTTAATTCTATGAATCTCTTCTAAAGATATGGTTTTAGTGACGTGTAATGTATAATGTGAAATTTCTGCTTGTTTTGAGAGTATATAAAAATAGTGCTTATTGGTCACTTATGCTATTAAAATATAGTTAAAGATCCTTTTTGCCTTTGGAAAATCAAATATAGTGTACAGAATGTATGTTTATAATCTCATCAGGATTGTTCAGAAAAGGAGGGGAAAAAAAAAAGCCTTCCAGCTTCCAGCGTATTTAGTTAGAACATACTTAAAACAAAAATGCTAATGGTCAGTCACCCCAAACCCGTTGTTGTTATGCTGTCTATTCAAAGCCGGTAACCTACCATTTATTGTTATTCCAGTTAGATAACTATATCAAGTATATTTATTAACATACAACAATATTCTCATACACCTCAAAGGCCCAACCTGAAGCCTTTTCACAGCTGTTCAACTGTTCAGCACTTGCTGAACACCCAGTAGTAGCCAGGAGGATAGTTACACATCTCAGTGAGGTGAGAAGAGAAGTGTGGGAAGCAACACCTATTCCGAATAAAGGGCATTTACTTCTCCAAGCAAGGGAAACAACTGGTGGATCAACTCCAAGATAAGCAGTTAATCAACTAGTTTTGTAGGAAAAAAAAAAGAAAAAAAAAAACCTAAAGTTTCCTACCTGATGCACTGAAATCGGTGAACAGGCTCATTAGGCTCAAAATGCTTTGGTGGTTGTGTTAAAAGAAAGAACCAAAGGATTTAGCAACATTAACTCCAGCAATAAACGCTAGCAAATTAACTCAGAGCAGGAATAGTGACATGACAAGAAACTGCCTAAGTTGGTTCCTGAGACTGACATGCAGGAAAGTTGGGGCCAGCAGTTAGAACTGGTTGTTCTTTGTGCCTCATCTTTGGCCACATATTAAAATGTTTGTTACTAAGGCAATGTCCAGAGACTTTCCAGGAGACTAATGGTTTTGATTTGATCATGGAAATTCCCATAAATTAAAGATTCATAGTGGGCAGAGGTACTTGGCCTGAAAGATAAGGATTTGAAAACCTGCTCTGTTATTTCCTAGCTGTGACCCTTCATATTTGCAGATCTGGGGAGGTCTTTTTTTTCCACCTTGAAAATAATTTTGGCTTTCTGATGAAAGAAGGATGAAAAGAGTTGTGAAAGATTAAATGTTTCAATGCCATAATATAGAATAAAAAGTCCCATCTACTCAAGCTGTTGAATAATTTTCTGAAAATGTTAAGAAGAATTAAATAATCAATTCTTCAACTTTTCACTGAAAAACAGTATTAGGTGCAGAGAAAATACTTGTGAATGCAGTCCTTGGGGGTCCAGACATTCCCAGCTGAGCAGCAAGAAGAAGATACAGCAAAAAAACTTTCCATGTTTGGAGCACAAAGCAGCGTAAAGAGTTCTGTGGATATTTATTCAGATGTGCCAGTTCAGGCCAACTGTCTCCTGTTCCTGGGCTTTCAGCTAGTCCTGCTCCTCCCATCTCCCTTAACTTGAGCCAGAAATGGAAATCAACCCAGGATACAAAGGGGTGAGCTCCTTGCAGCGGTTTCAAGGCAGACGTTCTGTTCTTATCCTCCTAGATCTTTTGTATCATTCAATACTTCTCAACAGGATACTCCAGAGATTACCCAGGGGAACAATTAACCATGTCTGAGGTTCTCTGAGGTGCTAAAGTTGATGTGGTGCAATAGAGAGCTCTATTTATACCTCTAGTTTATGGCTGTAATGATGATTTTAGGGAGGTAAATCAAGAGTAAAAATGCAAGTGTTGTCAGGAAAAAATGAGTTAAAATTTCTAGACTGTAAAATGTCTCCAAGGAAAAGGGGAAACCTGTCACTTAGGTGTCTTTGATTCAAATAGGGTAGTGTGTGAAAATCAGCTCAGGCTGCTTCTGCTCTAGGGAGACTGAAATCATCTCTAGTATTTATTGGCTTGGAGATCATTTAATTTGCCTAATCGTGGTGTTGGCTCCCAGCGGAGATGCTCTGGGAGGTATTGCCTGCCCTCTGGCTGCAGGTTGGGAGCCCGTGAGTTTCCCTGAGGTCTGCGTCATGCTGGCCCGCCCCAAGCAGGTCGTCGTGGACACTTCAGGCAGTTTCAAATAACATGAGGTGCCTGGGTTTGGGTCTTGTGTATGCACAAACCAGAATGATGCTCTGGAGCCCAGCTAGGCGCACAGATCTCACGCAGAGCAACTGGGCCTGAAAGTGAGCCCCGGGGATAGTCTAGTCCAATAAAGCAGGGCCGGCTAGAACAGCTTGTTCAGGACGTCATTCAGCTGTGGCTAGTTTGGAAAGTTTGTAGGAGATGTATTTTCTCTTGGAATAGACAAAGCAGTATTGGAAATTCAGTTACTTTGGCACTCTGATGGCTTTTTTTTGTTTGTGCAAAAATGTAGGACAGCTGAGAAATAGTCTACCTGCTGGGATCGAGAGTTACTAGAGAGTGGTTCTACCATATCACCCTACCTGAAGCTCTACTGCGTGGTAAAGTTGTCATACTCTGAATTCGGAGTAAAACTTTTTCCTTAGTTACTAAAGATTTAATATTTTCTTCAAAACCCTGAGCTTCTAGGCTTCATTTTCTGCTTTCCAGAAATGTGATTTGCAGCACCAAATTAGTTACCTTGGAATTGTGAAGTTGTGTTTTAAGCTCTGAGTTTGTTGCCTACATTGGAAACAAATGTGATAGAAATATCTATTTCACAGCCAATTATGGTGTGTGAAAATGGGCTGAAGGAGCCGAAAGATCTCTGTTGCCTTTCCCTCCTTTTACTTGAGAGGCAGTGAACAACACAGAAAAGCAGGGAAAGCAAAGGGAGGAAGTAGTCCTTCTGGGTCAATGTCTAGGAATAAATTCCAGGGGAGCTCCTGGAACCATCGTTTACATTGTATAGGGGCTGTTCACTGCATGTGGGGTGAAACTAGGTTAGTCCTTCTGGCCTCTAGAGCCAGTGAAGTGCCTCCAGCACGTGCCATGGAGATCTTTCAGACTAGGATGTTTGGACAATGTAGAAAGGCAGTGGTGAAACTTTCCCGTTTCCGAGGCTGCGGACATCTGAGTGAGCGGCAGGCGCTGCTGTCCCCACTCCTGGCCTGTCCTTGCTCCGCGGGGCCGAGGTGGCCCCACGTGGTGGGAGAGCCCCACGCAACCTCCGGCACGGAGGTGCGTGCTCCCCCAAGTGAGATCCCAGTGTCCCAGATTGGCTGAGGTTGGAAGGGACCTCTAGAGACCATCTAGTCCAACCCCCTGCTCCAGCAGGGACACCTACAGCATGTGGCACAGGGTCGGTGGTGGCTAATTCCCCTCATTTGACACTGCATCTCTGCATTCAGCAGGGATAAGTGCTAACCTAATGCAGAAGCTTGAAAAAAAAATAGATTTATATTAAAACTAATGCAGCTTGGAGTTCCGTTAATCTCTAGCGATGATCAAATTTGCCAGCTGGGTGCCTGTTCCTGTCTGGCACAAGAGCTCTTCATAGTCACTATGTTGTTATTACTTTTTTTTTTTTCCTGACAATATCTTGACTTTATGCTGGAATCTTTCCCTGCAGGAAAGAGGCCAACATTTAATCTCTGGAGTTTTATTTTAAAAATGTATTATGTCTTTTAAGCTTGAGATGGGCTGCAGGCAGTGTTTAAACTCCTGCTTGCCAAGTCACGTTTTGCTAATCTTTTATACGTTAGGTCAGATCATAAAATGGTTACTGGCAGTTCTTGCAACCAGCAAGAAAATCAAATGCAATTATCTCAATGACACCAATAAATATGGACTCCTTAACCTGAGCTGCTAAAGGAGACCAGCTATAAGCCCATATTCATAGCAGTCAAAGAGATAATTACACTTTGAATAAGTGAAATGTCTGGTTTGTGCTTTACAAACTGCAGTGTTTGATCTTCTGTCTGAAAAGTCTCCATCAGAACATCTTGAAATCCACTGTTATAATTGCAAGTTACCATTTAAAGATTAAATTGTAGAGAAATAATGGAAAAATAGGATTTGAAAGGATGGAACTTTCTTATAACAAAAAATCCTTAAAATTTGGTGCTATATTCAAAAAGTTTGAATAGCAAATATGTATATGCAATTTCACCTTAAATTTGCGTGTGTTCTTAACAAAGCTGTTATTGCAGTCTCCCTACAGTAGTGGACTTCAAACATTTGGTAGCAGTTTATGTCCCATTTCTCCCTGAATGCAGCTCCTTTCCTGCCTTTTTCCTCCTTCCAGGAGGAGGAAACTCCTTGTGCTACTGCCTCCTTGCCTTCCTCTCTCTTCTTTTCTCTCTCGCTTTACCAACTGCAAAAAGGCTGTTGCAATCTC
This sequence comes from Crypturellus soui, assembly GCA_032275445.1. NCBI lineage: Eukaryota > Metazoa > Chordata > Aves > Tinamiformes > Tinamidae > Crypturellus > Crypturellus soui. The sequence continues at coordinate 308,198 of JAUBNY010000368.1, read as the reverse complement.
AGCCTGCTCTTTCCCAAATCCACTCCAAGATCTTATTCTTTTGCTGATAGACTTGTTATTCCTCCAAGCAATATTTTATTTTTATTTTTGTTACAAAGACTGAGATTAAAAAATGAGCATGTTCACTTTAGCCGTCTTGGTCTCAACTATTATTAGCTTTGATTTCCCTTTTTACTCCTCAGAAATGTGGTTAATAGTGTTTGTCCACACTTCAGCTTAATATAAAAATATGGCTTGGTTTATAGCAGTAAGAATTTTAGATAAATGAGTAGCTCCATTTCTGAAACATTTTTAGTAAGCTTAGATTTTGTCTTGGAAGACCCAGACATACTCATGAATTCATGGGTTTTTATAGCTGCATTTTTTAATGTCTTCTCTTTCAATTATTTCAAAACATTAAATTACAGTGCAAAACAGAAATAAGAAACACAGATTAGTTAGTCATCCTAGGTGATTTTTTTCACCCAAATTCAACCATTTCCCTGAAGAAACATATTTGTTTGAAAATTTGTGGGAATTTACTTAGAAAAGGTTATTTATCTTTTTTTTTTAAAGTGAAATGGAAACAAATTTACTGTTCTCCTGATGTTGTTAACTACCTACTCCTTCCTCCAGAGTTGGCCCTGGACATATTTGCATTAATTTATAGTTGATAGAGCCAGTGATAGAGTTAGTGATTCATGAATAAGACAGAAATGTTTCTTAAATAGACTTGTCTTCATGTCAGCAAATAAGAATGCCAAGGAAGAGTCCAGGTTACCTGACAGTAGAGTTGTGAAGATGTATGGAGGAATTTAAGTAATGAAGATGGTGAGAGATGGTTGTTACTCAGAAGCAAGTAAGCACCAATATGTCTTAAAGACCAGTGTTTACATAAAATAGGCTTATAAGTAATTACAAACAAAAAACAGCAGTAGCTAACAAGCTGCTTTTGGTTTTTTTTTTTCGTAACACCAAAAAGTTTACAGTGAATGAAGTTAGTCGCAGGAGCAGTGATGTGCCAGAGAGAAGTAAAAACAACCTTAAAGAACCATAAAGGTTTCATAAAACAAATAATTCTTCTATCCTGTTCCCCCCGCGCTGCTCCAGTTTCCTTTCCCATTTCAAAGTCTGTAGCTAAAGCCTTTTCTAAGTTATGCAGACATTCTATTTCGATACTATTTTGAATGCAGGAGGGAGCTGTCAGTGTGAAGTCTTTACCTGGTCAATTATTTTTTTTCTGCTTTTTCTTCTATAGCAACCAAATTATTTCCTTTTTCACTCTTAAGTTTCTTCCGTTGGTTGTAAACTGGTAATCTTCCAGGATATCATAACTTGGGAGATATGTTGAGTTTGGTTGGTAATTACATTGGGAACAGTTTGATGCTGGAATGTTTTGTGCTCCCTCCAAAAAACTCGATTACTTAACTTACTAGCAGATTCAGACCTATTACAATTTAAGAGTGAAATGAAAAGTTAAGCACATAGGATCTTGCTCCTAATTTCCCTGTTTTCTTTCTTCTCATCTTCCCCACACACCCACTCCACCATGGTTTTATTTTGTCTATGTCTTAGACTTGTTTTTACTCAAGACAAGAAATGCCTACACTCTATTAGGGATTTTTTCAAGAATTATAGGAAATGGTGATATGCAAACTTGCCTCTCTGAAGTCTTTGCTGAACCTTCTAAATCAAATAATGCTATTGGTGGCGTCATAATGCCCAGATAGATTAATGACGACTAGATGTGAATCAAGGTCAGTTTTGTGTGTCATTATAATAAAAATAGGCAATAGGCAAGAAAATAAGGAAAAGTAATTTTAGTGTGACATCTTTAGAATCAGCAGATTATTGAGTAAGATGCTTTAATCTGTATTTTGATGATTCTGTTGCTGCTTTTGTACAAACCATTGACACAAATTAAGAAATCTCAAAGTTCTTTGCAAAAAGTCGCTAG
>JAUBNY010000368.1:273644-291797 GCA_032275445.1 Crypturellus soui | reverse complement strand
GTACAATTTGTTGTTAGATTTTATTACTCGAGATTTTTCAGGAATGCTTAATCCTTATACTTAAAAATAAGATACCTATAATTTTGTTTATGAGTGAAAAAATAACAGGGAAAGAGGGAAGAGTCAGAAGAGCCAGAAAGAGTAGCAATGTGAGAAAAGCCAGAGAGAAACCCATCCTCTGAGGGTGCTGAATAGAAATGGCACCTGAGTTTGAGACCTGTTCCAGAGTGCTGATCCTGTGCCCATGTTTGCCTTTTAGGGCTCTCCACCAGACCCCCATTCACCACCCCAATATACACAATAAAGACTAACATGAAAACAAATGCCTTCAAAAATTTAATTTGAGATAACAAATGCTTTATTCATCAACTACATCACTATTTTATGGCATCACTAGAAGGTGGAGAGCCCTAATGCACTATACGCACTGTAATTCTTAGGCTAAAGTCAGTCTTAAAAGTAATCTATTCAGTCTGAATTAGAATCATACAATAGAATCATAGAATCATAGCAGCCTAAGACTGCTTAAGCACTGATGTTTGTTAATAATGGCACCATCATTTTTATTATCCTTGATTAACATAAAGTCATAGAAAGTTTCTGATTCTCTCATTGGCTTCTCTTATGTTTTTATTATTACTGTGGTATGTATCAGCATTTAATTTACTTGTGTTTTTTTCCTGAAAAAATACTTTTTCTCCTAATTAGTAAACATGACACCAGTTATTCAGGTCATTTTGCTTTGGCATTTACTTTAAGATCATATATTCTGTAGGTTGATTGTTTCTTCAAAACTCTTGATACTATTGGAAAACATATTCAAATGAATTTATATTTCATATGCACATATTTACATTCACTTATATACATATTTAAGAAATGTTTATATAGATTGATGATAAATGCTTATGATAAATAAGTGTGATGTCACACTTCCATTTTTCATTTATGTAGTGATGCATTCATGAGGAATGATGAGATGCATAATTTTCTGAAGAATAATAAGCATATTCAAAATTTAGTATCCTAATGTTGCGTTTCAGCATTTGTTCACATTGGACAGCCAAAATGTTTTGAAATATATTCATCTATTTGGAATATATTCATCACAACAGTGCATATATTCATTATGAAAAATGGCGTATTCATGTTTGTAAGAAATATTTATAACATTGCACAGTAAAGAATTCATCAAAAGGCAATCAAGACAGATTAGTGGCTGAGCAGTACATAAAAATAGCAATGTAATTTATTTCAACCTTATCACAAATAAGATTTTTTTTAGTCAAACGTAGACCTACTGCCATTTGGAAAGAGAAGAACATACAGTAGCTAAATTATGTTCATTGAACTTGCTCAGTCTGATAATGAGAACTGAGTTGAAAATTAAGTGTAGATTCCAAATTGTAAAGCGTGCACTGGCACTTTATTAATGTCTGTTGTTACACTGCTGTTGATACCATGAAATGCTTGCTAGATAAATGCAAACAGACAGAGTAGAATTTAAACTACTGACAACATTTTTTGCTCAAACTTTTGTAGTCAGTGTTTTGCTTTGCTTTTTAAGTTTGAATCATGTTGAGTCATGCGATAATCATGTTTTATTAAACAGTCTTTTTAAACATAACTTTTTTCACAGTACTTCACAGATACTTGCAGGAAGACAAGTAAGTAGGATAGTATGGTGCTGGCTATACACATGGTGCCTTTGAGGTAGATATATTTACATACTCATTTATCCTCTGTGATCCTAGACACTGTGAGAAACCAGCTTCTAGAGGCTACTAGAGATCACCTGAGTATTGTCTCTGCCAGAACAGTTGCTAAAATTCACTCTTGTTTTTAACTAGACTGTTATCCCCACCATGTAGGCAAACAATGAATGAGATGTGCAACATCTACTCTTTTTACAGTTCTTTGAGTGATTAGTGATTCTGTTATTAGTGTATCCTCAGGTTTCGTGATACCTGCTTGCAGTGTGGCATGTACATTTCTATAGTTCCATAAAAAGAATGATAATCCCTTCTAGCTGAGGGTAGAGTTTACAAAATCTCTCATGGGCTGTGATTCCATGGAGATATATTGATATCTAGATTTTTTTGTTGTTGAAATATCTTTATATAAGCTTTTTTAGGAACAGAATTGTAAGTACATGGACAACAAATGTCTTTTTAACAAATACGTTGCTAAATATTGGAAAGGTTTTAAAAGTGAAAGTATTGATTAACATTTCTTACTTGATGCAGGAAAGATATAGAGAATGATCAAATAACAGATCTTTTATTTACAGTCTCATATGAAGGAATATATGTACTGCCTTGTTTTACCTCTCGGCTCAAGTGTGAGTCTTTGGACTTTGCATTTGTTTGCCTTCCAACCTCTGATATTTTAGTGACATTGACATTAAGGTAGTGCTTTATCTGTGCAGTATCATTACCACTAGAAGCTATACAGAACATCTACAGGACTTGGAATACCTGGGAAGAATTCTGATTTTATCTTAGGGGATTCTGCATTGTATACTTATACTCTTCACTGAAAACTAGATAGTGTTGAAGGTGCCGGTATCTTTTAAATCTTATAGACTTACCTTTAAAAAGTGTATTTAAATTTTAGAAAAAGACAATACCCAAGATGCAAAAGAAACTTCTCTCTGCCTGAACTGCCAGTTTTTGTCATGATTGTGTTGGCTTCGTTATGCCATGACTGCCACTATGTTCTATGCAGGCTGTTTTGTCTGCTGTCACCGTAGAGTCTTTCGCCTGTTTGTCTGATGAAGGGAGTAACATTTGCTGTGGGGTCTTTTTCTTCTTTTTGCATTAACCATGATTTAATCAATTTTGGACCATGATAAATATAACAGTTCAGTATAATTCATCGGATTGCCTATATATCTGACAGCTATAATGTTCACATTTTTTTTGATAATTTATTTATGCATCTTGCCTACCTAATGGCAAGACAGCAATATTAGAATGTTTACTTATGCTTCCTTCAACTTGCTTCTTTACATTTACAATTTTAACACAATTATTATAAATAAATATTTTTTTCTTTTCTCTAAGCTAAAAAAGGATCATTAGCTTATTAGTTTATTTTTCATTTGATTCTTGAATTCAAGATTAATTTAAGTTGAAAACATAGTACTCATATTTTCTGCCTCAGATGAATATGAGTTCATACAGAATGAGCATCTGGATTTATTTACATTCTTCAGCATTCCTTATGCAAAAATGCTACGGTTACTTAAGGCCACCACTTGTTAGCCCAGGAAAAGTGTTTCAGCGCATTGAATGATGTTTGAAAAGTACTTACTTTTATTTATGACGCCAAGAATTCCATCATATCTGATGATCTTTGGTTTTAAAAGGAAGTGAAAAGAGTAGAAAGCCTGTCCCTGTAGCTTGAGGGGTGTTGATGTACTTCACTTCTAATTTTCACTGATTGTCTCCGTGCAGTACCTTACATGACATCAAATAGTTTCGAAAGCTCTAATTATGATCATTAAGAATTTAGAGTTGTGCTGATAGTATGAGCTTTTCTCTGAATAATGGAGCTTTTTTTTTTTTTAAATGTCCTGTAAGTATTTTCATCATTTTTGCCTGGTCTGCCCATATTATATATGTGGAAGATATTCATCTGCTGGCAGGAAAAAGGAGCATAACATGATGATAAAATGTGTCCGAATTATAAATAATACTAATGACTGAGTTTATTTAATAGAACATGCATATTAAAATTCTGTTACGAATAAGTTTAGTTTGTTACCATCTGTTCTTAGGACTCAATTCGAATATGTAAGAAAGTTTCTAAAATTAGGGATTTCTTTTTCTGGCACTGAATAATTAATATTAATCAGTTGGTAATGATATATAGCTTGATCTCAAGTTCTGACAAGAGAATATAGCCCTGCTTTCCCTGCCAAAATACACGCAAAGGGATTTAGGGGGCTGAGGTATCAGGAGAGAGTTGTGGTTCACTCCCTTGTTTCCTGCATAGGCGCTCAGGTGAACAACTTGAGATTCGTTCATCTATCCATCCGGCTAATTTTCTCATGCAGGCTGTTTCCTTCTGTCATCGCCTGCACGTTCTTCTTTCTGGCTGACACTTTAAATCTGCCTTGTTCACATCGCTTCAAAATGCTTCTGAAGTGATAAGCTAGTGTCCTTTCATTGAGTTTCATCACTTGTTTTCTAACTTTTTTACACCAGATGACATTTATATAAACTCTCAGTCTCTTCATAGCATATTTGGTGATGAGATCAGAGAATCCCCACTCGACCTTTCATCACTCTATACTGAGATGTCTGCCTGCCAAGCCAACCTTCATCACCCTTGTTCTGATTTCTCAAGGAAGGAGCATTTTGTTTCTTAAGGTTCCTTATCTTCATTCTATCTCACATAGTGGTCCTTCATCTTAACATATGTAAAATGCATCTCAATCCCTCCATCTCTGATTATTTAAGAAAATTCTTCTGATTTATGATAGCAAAAAAGACTGAGAAACAATAGATGCACAGTTACACTTAAAACCTTTCTGTCTCTCGTGATGTATTGATATATAGCACACAAACACCCCCATGCATCTGTCCTCTCTCACTTTTTAGAATTAGATTGTTAACAGTCTGGGATCAGGGCTCTCTATTTATTCATTTCTTTGAATACATTTATATACGAGAGTGCCAGCGGTGTGGTGGTAAATACAGATAGGGTATATGATTAGTAATAATGGCATTTAAATGTATGACTGGTTGGAAATATGGACAAAAAGATAATGAATCCTCTCTGATGATCAGAGACTTCAAGACTACACAGAATTTTGAATGCAGGCGCTTTCTGATTAACTTTTGATATATTTGGATGTTATGAACATTATTAAAAAAGAAAAGCCCTTACTGATTCACACTGACTATGTATCTGTTCTACTAGTAATCCATCCCTGTGAACAATATCAGAAAATAATCCTTATTTTTTAAAGAGCACTTTTATTTTTATCTCTTTCCTAGTTTTAATAGTGAGGATTTAATAGGAAAAATATATAGAAACTGATATGGAAATTCAATCTGATAATGTACAAGAGGCAACTAGATTTTGCAAATCCCGGAAAAATACTACAGATAGATAAGAAAATAGATGAATATTGTTATGTACTTGAAAGTTGTAGTATGTTTATTTAGTGTTAAGTACTAATGCTGTTACATAGTGGATCCTTCTTAGAGGATGCACCCTGCAGTGTAGATTTTAGTGCTTAATCTATATGCTTGAATAGGGTTCAGGTTCATGTAAATGTCTAAGGGGAAAATTTCCATTAAGACAAAATTTCCCAGCTAGACTGCCGGTGTTCATTTTAGAAATAATCTCAGTTTTGTTTTTCCTTGTTTGCACTCTTCACGCAGACATTTTTAAATGGAATGAAATTCCTTTGAAAGTCATAATATCATTACTTCATCCCTCTGCAAATACTTTCTGAAGTGTCACCCCCACGTCAGTGCCCACGGAACGCTGCTAAATGACAGTCCGTAGGCAGGTGGCAAGCTGAGATTTCTGCCAGTACACAAAATATGCTGTTTTACTGTAATTGCAAGTTCTGCTACTTCTGTGAGTTTCTTGGTTGTTGTTCTCCTGTGTGTCATATCTGATATCTTGATTGTATGTTATCAGGATCTGGTACTTGGTACCATCTTCTGTTTTTTAATTATTATTTTTTAAACTTACTGCCTTGTACATAATGATTTGTGCCTGTGTCCAAACCTGTAATCATAAGGTATCAGTATGACAATTATTGAGCAACTCTACATTAACATTACCCTATGAGATTTATCCTATCCAGCAAAATTTAATGCTTTTCAGAGTTTCATTATATATCTTATATAGACTTATTGCATAAGTCTATAATTCACTTATTTGAATTAGGTGCTTGTCCTATCCAGTATTTTAATACCTACTGAGGCTTGACAGTTGGAACAAAGCTCCTAAGTAACACCATGATTTTGATGGCATCACATTTCTCATCTAGTGACAATATAAATTCAGTGCTGGTTAGAAAAAAAAAGGTTATTTTTTTAATAAGTTAGGGGAAACATGACTATTGTAGAGAGATGTTCTGAAACATGACAAATACTTATAGGATCCATATGTGGATTTATCCACTGGTTGAACACTGTCTTTAGGAAATAAGCAGATGTCTACAAGGGTATCGTTCTCCCATAAATACAAGAATTAAATGTAAATGATAAAAAAAAAAAATCAATGTAAATTCAGCTGTTATGTATTGACATTAAAGGAAGGAAATGTTATATGTGGAGATTTGCTATCTCAACTATTTTTTTTTGTAATAGCTCTATAAAGAAGGTGAAGAATAATACTTGGCTTTCTTTAAACTGTAGTATTGGAGAAAGTAGTGGATGTTCGTTGCTTAGAAACTGCTGTTTGGGGGGGATTTTTTATAGCAGAAAAAAAAGACAAAAGCAAGAAAGGGGTCGTATTATTTTATTTCCATTTAAACTGAATCATACATTTTTCATAGCTTATTCCCACTAATTTCCCAAAGGTACTAGTAGAAGGGTATTTCTCAATCTGTGTGTCATCGATGGCATCTGGTCTCAAAGGAGTATTTCGGTCCTACAGATGAGACTAGGTTAGCACAATTATGGGAATTGTATGGAAGTTTTGTGTTATTGGATCCACAGCTATACCGGTCCTTAGGCAGAGACCTTCATGATCCAGTCCTGGCCTTATTCATAAGCATTAAGGGCAAAGCTTTGAAAGTTATTCAGTCATCTGACTGCTGTTAATTTCAGTGAGAATTAAGCACTTACCTGTCTTTAAAATTCATGGCACTATGCATTAGCACTAATGCATTTTCATATTTCTCTTTCATTTAGGGCTTTCACAGCAGTTGTGCTTATCTACGGAGCGAGCACTTACTTGCAGAGCTTCTGTCACACAAATGAAAGATTCTGCTGCAGTTTGCTCCTGCTTCACAGTGTCTTTTGTTTACTCCATTCCGCCCTGCATGTCATTGGGTTACTGAATCTTACATACAGCTTTCTCAGATACTTCTGTAATAGAAACAGTGTGGTTTCCTCTGAAGCATTTATTTCCAAATCCTTAGACTTTGTCTTTACGAAATGTTTCCATCTGGTATAAGGAAGAGAAGATTATTTAAAGACAGTACCCAAAATATAGATAGCAAAGGAAAATCTGCAGTTTCCATTTCTCTTGGCAAATATCCAGATAACAATTTACTTATGACAGGTTATGTTATTTCAAGGGTCTTAATGAATGGAGTGAATAATTATTCCATTTTTGTTTGCACATATTTGAATCTATCATCCTGTTATAACAGTAGGCTAGCCCTCTTCAATTTGTGTGGCAGTTTTAATTGGTAAAATAAGGATGTTGGATGTAGCAGTACACTTCTTTAGAAATGTGTGGAGAAATGAGGGCTAAGCCATTGGCGCATGTGTGCTACCAGCATCAGTTTCTAGGGAAAAAAAATAGAAAGCAATGCAGAAAGAATAACAAGCCTGTTATTATTCCATGCAATTTTGATTACATGAACATGTTCCAAAATCGGAGTCCTTGCCTGCCAATGTGTAATTCAAAAAGCAGTTTTTATTAGCTAATTGTTACTGGTTTTGATTTGATTACTGAATGGTGTTTTTCTCCTGCCTGCTGCTAGCCAGGCATATGGGCTCAAATGTAACACGACCTTTTTTTTATTATCATTTTTTTTTCAAAGGTTGATATTAATCAATCCTTTGGAAATATGTTTTCCTATCTATTTATAGAATTTCAGATTTACCAGTATTTTAAAGTAGACGTGGTTAATATCTAAGTTGCTGAGATTGTCTGTTTGACATTTCTTGACTTTGATGCCTCAGGCATCTAAGATACCCTAAGGAAAAACATAGTAGCATTTAAAATGTAGCCTGTGGTTAAGCTGCATTTATGTAAAGAATGTAATGTGACACAGTGGATTGTTTTGCTTGGTTTCATGTTTGGCAGGTTACAGGTCTCTCAGATTTTACATTTTGTTCTTAAACCTTATTAAAACCTTCTTAAAAAGAGGCTTTTAGGAAATAACATGATCATGGGAAAAAGGCATTAGTGACCTAATCTCAGTGTGAACCCCACCCCTTATATTTAATCTCAAAAAAAACCTAAATGAATTTCAGAATGGCTAAACTATGGTTCTAATTCTGTCCGTGTCTGATCCATGTATAAGTTATGTCCGTGTGAATTAAGCATTCCTGGAAGCTCTCTTTGTCACTGATGCCAAGTGTCATGAAATTTGATGCATCCGTACCGTTATATTTTCTAACCCTCCAAAATAGAGAGCAGACTGGGAGTGCTTCTTGGTCCTCAGTCATCCTCAGATATGAATCACCTGGGAGATGCTAGTGAGCCCAAGTTGTGCCGGGTCCATTTTTGATAATTCATCATATAGTTAGTCACGTTGCAGTTCACAAGGTCACTTCACAGCAATCATTAGTTTTGCGCCCCTTATTTCTTTGTAACTTAAAGATATCACCCACTTTACTGCCTTCTTCCACTAGTCTTGCCTAGAAAACAATGAGAGGACGGGCAGACTCTTCAGTCCCCTCTCCTCTCTGATACACTTTGAGGTGAATCTGGCTATACATCCCTGTACAAGACTGTCCCCAGCCATCTGGGGATCAGGCGGGTTGTCAGGCTCTCCTGTTAAGGAACAGGGTTTGGGGTAGTTCACTCTGGGATGCCTGAGAGTTGCCAGCCTTGATTTTTTTTCTCTTTATGGTAGCTTACGTTGAAAGGGCATAACCTAACCCTAAGAATATTGAGTGAAGAACCAGATTTATTCGTACGTTTACATTTAGAGCATATATACACAATTCAATATACATTTTAAGAGGCAGTTTAGAGTATGCAGGGAGGATGTTTGCCCTTTTCTGCTCTCTTTCAGAAACGATTCTTTGTCTTCTCTTTGATGTCAGTGCTCGTCAGCACCTCAGCCCAATCTTCAGATTTGTTCCCTTGATTTCTTGTTTCCTGCTCGATAACTTGCTGTCTTCTTCAAGCAGAAGATTGGCAAAGTACTCCTGTCTTACCTTTTTTTTCTTTTTCGTTTTCCTTTTTTTAAAACTCGATTGATTCTGATCCATCTCTCTCCTTGCATTTCTGCTTCATATTTTCTTCAGTGTTCCTTGACTATGTCTTGACAAAATTGTTGCCAAATTCCCAGAATTCTTGTCTCCTCCTTCATGTTCATCCTGGATTTCTGCCTTTTCCAGCAATATTTTATAATGTAAAATAAACTGTATCTAAAGAATATCCAATGTCATGTCTTCTACGGTACTTGCGAGCTGTCAGAGCACTTCATTTTACTTTCTAAAACTGACATTAAAAAAAAAAATCTTTTCAGTTTGAGAAAGAGCTTTCTACCAGTAGAGGATTATGACAAACCAGGAGAAAATCAAAACTTGTCCTTCCTTCCCACTCTTTCTCTCGTGGTATTTAGGTACTTTATTTAGTTAGTTATTTTTCCTTTTGGCGTTCACACTTCCTGCTCATGTTGTTGCATTAAAAGGCTCATATTTCTTCCTGGGAAGCATCTTTTAATCAACCGTTCCTAAAGCGGACATTAATATCCTTCTCAGTCATCGTCCAGATGGACAGCCATGATGCTGGGTGTGTGCAAAAATTAACATGCTCTCAGTGGTGATCAACAGTTTCAGCTCTCGAGTACTGAGATTGCTGGGTATTTTGACTGAAAGAAAAATCTGCCTTCTATTTTTGATGCTCCATAAAACTGGAATGATGTATCTGTGAACACTGCAAGCTGTTGCTGCTGGTAGGTGCATCCATCCTATAATAAAGGAAACGCTGTATGATTTTGAACAACATTTTATATATATATATATATATATACACATATATATATATACATACACATATATATATATATATGTACCAATTCCTCCTGGAACATTTTTGTATGAAATGATTGTATTTTATTGAAAAAAGAAACACTGTCACAAAAATATTGAATTCCTGTTTGGTTTAGCACCAAATTACAGTTCTTGTGGTGGTTGGAGCCTGAGCAGAACCTCTGTGGAGCAGAACAGATTGTTTGCACCACTGTGTTCTCCTGGAAATTCTTTCTTAAGGAATGAGCCCTGGGCATTTTCGGAACTCGGGAGGCTGTTTCTTGTGCTAATCAAGGCAGCTGACAAACTCTTCAGCATGCTTGAATCAATATGGGTTTACCCAAGTTCTTTTTCTGCCCTGCACGTTCTTAGAAAAAGGAACAGATTGGCAGATGTTTGTTTATACCAGCTGCTGAGATCTTCAGTGACAGACATGTAACCAGATGAAAGGCTTGTTAGTCTGAGACATAAAATGTAGGCAAACTGAGCAATTTGTTTAAACATTTTCACCGTGAGTTGTATCTTTCCATGTTTTTTAAATATTTTATGATGTAGCTGCTACAGCAGTATAAGCCGTTTCACCTGGGCATGGTTAATTGGGATATTTGTTATGATGGAGGCATTTTCTCAAATCTGGCCAGCCCTAGAGAGCTCGGTACTGTTTCACCAGTGGGCTCAGAGAAAAGAAGAACAGAAACAAACAAAAAAAAAAAGAAAAAAGATCTCAGCAGTGGGATTTCTTTGTAGACCCATTAATGAGCAGTAGTAGTGAGATAGTTCACAAAGATGGCATATAAAGTAGGAGAGATGGGAAGGAAGAAAAGATTTTAACAGATATACAAAGGTATAAGGAGAATTTTCAGTATTTTGACAATTCTAAGTATGGCAGTTGTTCTTTTTCACTTTGTGAATCAAAACGCCTGTCTGCCAGCTACCTGTGCTGGAAGAAAGAATTGCTTTTAAAGGAAAGCATGGCACCTGTCAGGCTTCTATGGCTATTTTCTGGGTAATAAAATAAAACATTGTGCAAATTGGTGAGAAAAACAAGCTGAGTGGTCCTCCTACTTTTTAGACAGACCGTAATGTCTTTGTTTATTTTCTGAATGCCGTTCTAGTTCCCCATTCTGTTGTAAACAAGTGTTCACATGGTGGTCTGTGTGCCTTACGTGACTGCTTCACACAATTCCCTAAGGATTTACGTTATTCCCAAGCTAGTCGGAAGGCAGTGAGGAAGCTGCCGCCGGCTCCTGTCCTGTGACTCTGTTACGGTCCATCCCCTCCACATGCCGTGAGCTTCTACGGCGGCCAGATATTCGCTGTTCTTCTGGCCCTTCCTCCAGGGAAAAAGAATACTTGTATGGGATTTTTAAGGAAAGATTTCCAAGGAAACAGTTACTGTATAAAATTAACGGGGCCATCTGTTTGTCTGCTAGTTTCTCTTTCCTAAATAACTTTTGAGCCTAGTGGTTATTTTTTTGCCGTATCTGATATAAACATAAAAATTCACAATAGCGCTTACGTGTTGTTAGGTTGGAAGGCTGGTAGCTGTGCTTAGCAGAGAGGTTCCAAATAGTGGTCACGTGGAGGGAATGCAATAACCCACCCCTTAGACACTCTAAATCACAGCAGAAAACTGCTGCCTAAGCCAACCTCAGCGTCAGCCACAGTACGTGCAACCTCCCTGCCCATCTCAGCAGGTAAGAGATCTGGGAGCAAGCTGAGGTGAAAAGGAAGAACAAAAAATGATATTGTGCGTGGGGAAAGATGATAAAAAATACAGGTCATAAATCTAAAGAAAATGGGAATTTGTTTGTCCCCTTCTTTTACCATAGATTTGTGTTGGTTGCAGAAAGGCAAAAGGGGTACATGAGGTCAGATATTTGGGGAAGACATGACAGGTTTTGGGAAATGTTGTCTTCTGGGAAGGCTGGATCTCCCACAGAGCTGAGCCCTCTCTTTTCCAAATCACTTGCGGGCCTGAGGTCATTGTACCTGAGGAATAAGCTCATTTGCCAAGGTGTCTGGCCTAGGATTTTAGGCCACGTCTTAGGTATCCTGGACCACAGGCTATGAGGTGCCTGAAAGCGTGTGTCATTGCCTTGAACTTGAAACTACAAAAAACTGTAGTTGAGGGCTCAGAATATATTTGGTTTTATAAAATGTTGTGGTACAGCTGCACCGCTTTGAAGTGGAGTCCAGAACATGAAATGCATCTGTGATTTTTTGACAGAGTGAAAAATGATATCAGGCCACAGTGTGCCTGTGTGGTCTCTTCCAGCCAGACGGAGCTAGAAGCATTACTCATGGATATAATTTATGGATATCCCCTTATACAAGATCTCAGCATCAGCAAGGATACAAAGATTACTCCTAAACTATGTAATGCCTTAAGCAGTTGTTTATATCCTTCACACGCAGGTTTCAGCACCTCTGTGAACTTCTCAAGTGGCTCTCTGAGCTCCTGCCTCCCTGCCCTTCTGCTGTGTCTTGATTCAGTTTCATCTAACTGTTCCTTGTCAGTGAGCTTCTATGTGATATGTGTCTATTTGATTAGTACAGCTGCTGATTAGGATCTTAAAATATATATATTTTTTTCTTTAGGAGTTATTGAATAAGAAGCAAAGAGTCTCATGGCAAGAAAGCGCTTTCTTCCTGTCTTTGATATCTGGATGTATGCGAGCAGCATACACAGCCCTGATACTATTTTAAAACATTATTCTGGGTCCCTGTTTCTTCTCTGTGATAAGATAACAGCCTTTCACATGTAGCAGTGATAAAGTGAGTTGCAGACAGGTTCAAACAGATGTTCTTCACCTTTTAAAATTGATTCCTAGAAACATAGTTGGAATAGAAGAATATTTGCAGGAAACAGTCTCCTTGACACCTGTACATTTTAATTTATTGCTCTGGCCTCTACAATGAAAACAAGTACTGTTATGGCTAGTTGACAAGCCTATGAAAAACATGCAGCTTGTCTGTTGCTACATGCAACTGCTATATGGAACTGCTATACTGTATATACTGTAAGGTCAGATGAGATTTAATTGTCCACATCAAATATCCTGCTGCAATGAAATTACCTTACCCAGTGCTAGCGTGTTTTCTTTCCTGTAAGTACAATACTGGGAATTTTGTTTGATATAGCTGCCATAGAGAATCATATTTCTGGATGAAACTCAGGATTCCTGCTTGCTTGTTGAACAATCTGTCGACACTAAGTTTATTTTGAATCTTGAGAATGGCCCTCATCTTGCCTCATTTACCAAGTGCTTTTTCCTGCACAGACAGATAGTAGCCAAGAACCCTCAATGTCACTTAACAAGCAAACTAACATGCAGCTCTTAAACCATCTGCTACAAATAACACTTGTGACCCCCTCTATGTTGGTGGTAGGATGAGCTGCAAGATCCTTCCATCATTTCATTAAACAAAACGGGGCCAGTGCATAGACACAAGCATTGATTCCTGCTCCTCCAAATTGCTTATTTGATAGCATGCTCCCTAACTGGCCTGCAGAAATAAGTGTTTTCTCGGTTAATCTTTGGTCGTGGCTTGCAGAGCAGTGTGGATGAGGAATGACTTTCCCGGGCATTAGGATAAGGGTGCTCTGCCTGGGGGAGAGGCAGAGAGGTTGGCCACGCGTTTGCGTGCGTGGATGCGGGCTGTTCTAGGTCAGCTGGCTTCAGGGCCAGAGAAGGACTCCTGGAGTGCTCATTTCACTAATAAAATGTGACCTTAATAGCCTTAAATGGGAAAGGCTGCCTGCATTAGCAGTCATGCACAGGCATTACTGTTGCTACCCAAGGGCAGTAATATATGCCTGTAGTATCTGTGAAGAAATGTAGGGGAAAATATGTGGAATACAGGTTTTAAAATTGCTAGTAGGTGATGATGAGAGAGGGGAAAAAAAAAAGGAACTTTTTTAAACTCAAGTTTCATGAGTTTCATGCTTCCCAGATGAAGACACAAATATCAGTATCTCGGATGCTGATTTTCATCTTGAGGTTCTTGTGACAGGTTTGTAGTACTGGATGTGAAAACTATTAGTGGCAGAAAAACATTGATCATGTCTTGAACTGGAGTTTAGTTATGCCCCAGTGTCTCTCTTTTATTACATTTTTGATATGATTGCTTCTAATTAGAGATTGTGCCTAGCAGGGGCAAAGAAAACAAAAAAGAATGACAGCAATAATAATAACAAAATCCTTTACATTTGGAGGTCTCATGTAAAGGATGCATACTGTTGTCAGGAGTCCTTCATGCAGTGAAGACCTGCCTATAAAGCAGGAGTTCCTCAGTTGCTGTTTTTGAGAGATATCTTCTGTGTTTTTTTTCTGCCAAAGGACACGATGCCCTTACTCAAGAAAGTTGGCTGGCCTGTTGTTTCCTGCATGAGCTCAGAGGAGACCTGAGCAGGCTTTTAAATTGCCCTTAAATTACTTTCTTGGGACACTCGCTCTTTCCACTTCCCAGTTGTTGATGGACGTACGCTCCTCAGACTGCAGGAGTTCCTCAGTGTAGCAGACGTGTTCTCAACAAGGAAAACCTAACTGAGTGTGGTGTGGGCACCTGGGCTCCAGCAATTTCAGTGAAAATTAAACAGGAAAACAAAGTGAGAGACTTTATGAAATTAAAAATGGGAAAGGTATGAAAAATTACAAAGATGTATTTCTTCAGTTTTTGATGTACATTAGTAAGCAGGTGAATATATATTGCTGAATAAATCGTTGATCTTTTATCTTTTAATGGCAATTTCTTATGAGTAGGCACTATAGGAAGTTTGGTCATCTTTTAGTGTACCAGAGCAAGGATCTGGTCCCAAATAGGTTTGTAAGGGAAGACTTACACACCTTGTTGCTATTACGTATCTCTAATTTACTTCTTTAATTAAAGTATCAATTTATCCCAAATATTCTATTTGAAATCATTGTTTTTGGTCTGAAATAAGATAAATTAAAATGTACAGCAACCGAAAACAGATATATATTATGAAGTACTGTAGAAACAAGTTAGTAATCTTCCTGCATAATGAGAAATAGTGTAATAGTGTTTAACCTCTGAGTATTAAGAAACTTGACATTTGCCACAAGCAAACTTAATGTGTGTGATATCTATATAGTATCAATGAGTGTAGTGAGAATGCTCAAGATTTGTGCCATTTGAAGTACTTAGTGTAAAGTATTTATGTTGTAGAAGGACGCATTCAATAAAGCAATGGAAAAACGTAAGCATAGAGAGATTGGAACATTTCTTTAGAGATTGGAACATTTCTTTATTTTACCTTGACTGGAAAATATGTCACATTTATTTGATTCAGTGGGATGAGTCTTTAAGTATACAACATGCAAAATGCAACTGTCTTGGGAAGTCTTGGAGATTGGTAGCTTGAAGAGCACCTGGATGCAACTTTTGTGTAAATGGAACTTGATCGTGATGAAGTGATGATTGTTTAAGAGATAACAGCATTATAGAGAAGTAGATGGGATGGATATCATGATATATACTAGCACAGAATATTTAGTTACTTTTTTATGTTTTTCCAGTTTGAATAAATTTTTATATATTTCATATATTTTATATGTATGTATACAGACATGCTATCACACACACACACACAGTGAATTTTCCTCTATCTGTAGTACTCGCTTTTTTTCCATTCACTGATGAAAATGTGCTAGGAAACAGCACAGATCCTATTTTGAGACTTTCAAAATCTCTTCCAATGCTCAACAGTTTCCTGTGATTTCTTGGGATGTCTTTGTCTCTTTTTCAGTGAATTTCAGTTTTTGTATCGCTCTCAGATCCAGTCAACGTCCTGAGCCCACTAGCTGAGATCACATCCAAAGCAGATCCTGTTTCCAGTGTTTGTAGGCTGCTCTCATATGTTTCAGTAACTTTGTGAGCGGAGGTTTATTAACTTAGTAGTGGTGGTGGGGTTGGTGAGAGAGAGAGGTTGGTGAGTAACCTGAAATCCAAGCAAAATAGTATACTGAGTCTTAACTTCAATAAGTGGCCAATAAGTGACCAGTTACTGGTCGATAAATCAATAACTTCTTAATTATAAAAACATTTTTATAATTTTCTTTGCTCTAAAATGTCAGTATACTCTAAAAAGTCTTATTCTATATCTGTTCTACCTCATGATAAAAAAAAAAAAACCTTAAAGAGGCTAAATAACAGGAAAAAAAAAAATCTTGCCTCCTGTTCATGTCTGCCTTGCCCTGAGGAGTGAATAACAGACAGCTTTTCTATCACTAATAAGTTCTGGGACTGGAGACAGAAAGTTTTTCTTCTTCCAGATGCCTTTTTTTTTTTTTCCTTTGTTACTTCAGCTAGGCAGAGCACCCTTTTAGGAATCCCATTAACTTTCAAATAGTAAGGGGAGAGGTAGCGAGTAACTCACTTGGGGATTTACTGGTGATTTCACTGATCAATTCATCTTTCACTCCTGCTTATCTGTTCCAAACCACACAATATATAACACTGCATTGATATTTTCTTTTCAGATTAAGATATGCTGAAGTGCTCTCCGGGATTAAAGTGCCCTCTTGAATGGACTTTAACGCAGTAGAAGCTTCAATGATCTCTGTTGACAAAGAACTACTTTCTTTTTCTTAGACATCGCAGCAGTGCAGCTTTCCAGGATGTTAGATGCAAGGACAGCTACAACTATGCTTAAAAATAAATACGCTGTCCATATTTTTGGAAGCTTTTGCTTTCTTTTTGTTCCGGTCTGAATAAATCTTCAGTTCTCTACTTCTTTTTATGACTGGTCTTGGATGAAAGCAAAACAGAATTAAATAAAAAATACACCGGCAACTTTCAAGTTTGCCTTTCATCTAACTGGTAACATATTCGTAATACTATCTAAGCTGCTCTGAAGGTAAGAGGAAAGGAGAGAGAACCGTACTGAGTTCAGCTGCTCAATGAGCTGCACGCAGGAGTTCTGGAAATGCAACAGCTGGTAACATCAAACCTTCATCACAGCCTGTGCAGACTAACTCCCCAAAGAATGATAGGTTTGACTTCAAAGGCACTTTTAAAAGAACCTTAGTCTTAAAAATTGTTCCCAGTGTCTTTTTCCTTCTTTCTCTTCCTCTTCATTCCTCCTTTCTTCCTTTCTTTCTCCTTGTTTTTTTTCTCTTTTTTACAATCTTATTAAAATATATTTAATCAATGTTTTAATTTCCTAGTTCTTTTAATAGCAATATTATCCCAGCAGCAAAGCAGCAAAGATGTAATATATTGTAACTAACTCTATATTCATCAACTGTGTTTTTGTAGGTCATTGCACTGAAAATACATTCAGAATTTTTTCTTCTATTGTACACACCGCTGCTGGCCTCGAATAATGAAAGACTCTACCTATTTGCCTTTTTATCCTACAGTCAGCTTTGTCATAGATGCTCATATTTTGATAGTTACAGCTTATATAATCCTAAAATTATATGGAATATCCTATTGTGAAATTGCTTGCAATCAAGCTTTAAATGCTCCTGAGACAGCTGTGTCTGAGCAGATGATGGTCATAAATTTAGCAAGATCTGGTATTTATACCTGAAAACTTTTCTAGCTATTTAACACTATTAATATTAGATATTCTAGATATTCTCTAGTCTATAATGATTGCTAAATCAACATAAAATACATGTATTTTGAGAGGAAGTAATTCTGTGGATAAAAATATTAACTTTAATCATTCCGTGATTCCAGGGCCAGCTATAGATGTAATGTATTACATAACATCTTTGCAATGCAAATTATTTCAATTTTTAATTTATTTTCTACCTCTAATTATTACATTTTGTTAGTAAATTTCCTAAGACTGCAAGTTATCATGCTGTTTCTATGTCTATGTCCGGTTTTATCTGCAAAACCTTTTGAATCCTTCGGTCATGTTCAAGCAAATTGAGCTTGAAAGGCTTTAAAGCTATTAAGTTAATAGTTTTATAGGCGGGTTCAGGCTGGAGGCGTCTGCAGATCTCTAGTGAAACCTCCTGCTCAAAGCAGGGTCAGCTTTGCTGTGGTCCCGTAGGTGCCCGGGTGCTACTCGTAGGTCCCCCAAAGCTGTCCCTTTGACAGATTGCACGAGTCCAGGTTCCTCAGCCTCTCCTCATGGGGCCATGTAATTTTGAATGGCCTTTAATAACAATAGCTTTCTTTCTTTTCCTTCTTTCTTTCCTTCTTTCTTTCCTTCTTTCTTTCCTTCTTTCTTTCCTTCTTTCTTTCCTTCTTTCTTTCC
>JAUBNY010000368.1:253658-273637 GCA_032275445.1 Crypturellus soui | reverse complement strand
CTTCCTTCCTTCCTTCCTTCCTTCCTTCCTTCCTTCCTTCCTTCCTTCCTTCCTTCCTTTTCCTTCCTTCCTTCCTTTTCCTTCCTTCCTTCCTTCCTATCAAATATATATTAATTTGCTGGTATTTGCTCATTCTTTCTGTTCTAACTTTGTTCTGTTTGCCTAACCAGAAGTGCCCACGCAGCACAGTGTAGCTTTCCAGAGTGCCGGATAACCTTGCTAACGTGTAACACTCCATACAGCAATGCATTGGTGGTGTTCCCACTGTAGAAATCACTCCCATTAATGGGAGCAGACCACACTTTAAAAGGGTCTGATCTTGTAATGGCAGCTCATGTTTCTTTAATGAAACAAAGGCAGCACTGCAAACCCAAGGCTCAGAAAAGTGAGATGGAGAAGTTGCAAGGTAAGCTTGCAGGATTCTTCTGAATGGGAAGCAAATGCTGACAGCCGAGACAGGGATGTGTAGATTTCACTTTTGGTAGGTTGGACAGGCTGACAAGGAGAACATTATTTTTTGATGAGTTTTGACAGACTGTAAGTGTAGCAAAAGGATGTTTTTGCTGTGGGATGCTGCCTACTTTTAATGGGAAAACCATATTCATGACACAAGTTTTGTAGTAGGTGTCAGGTACATTGAAGCTAACTATAATTAACATCATTTTATTGGTGCTGTAAAAGTAAAGCGGATAATTTTTAAAAAGTAGGAGCCATTCATTCAGCTATGCTGTTTTATGTTAAAACGGTGCGGAAAAGGAAGCAGGTCTTCCCCTCCCGCAAGGCTGACCAGGCACACGGTGCTTCCAGAGCATTACAGCCCCAAGTCTCCTCAAGGGAGAGCTTGTGACGAGGCTGCTTTGGAGAAGGGCCTCTAGAAAACGTGAGGAATGCCCTTATCCTCGGCTTCCCTCCATCCGAGACCTCTGTGGCAGGACGGTGATACGAACATGAGGAATGCCCATATCCTCGGCCTCCCCTCCGTCCGTGACCTCTGAGCGGGAGGGCGATGCGCGTGCCCTCTGCCGGGTGCGAGGGGCAGGACGCGCGGCCTCACGCGGACGGCAGCGCCGGAGCTCCTTGGTGCTGCTGGAAGGGAGCGTGGAGCGTGCTCGGGCGCTGACGGGTGCTGTGGGAGGTAACTGAGTGGCGATCCGTCTTCCTGTGGTAATTCAGTTAGCTCCGAGGAAAGGTGGGTGGAAAGCATGTGAAGTGTTTTTTCTCGAGGGATCCTTGCTTTTTGTTTGTTGCCTATGAGATCTGTGTTGGTTGAAATGTTGTGTTGGGCTGTGTCTTTTTCTGCATGCTGAAATTGAGCGCTCATGCTGATGGACCTTTTGTGATCTCGAAATCTGGACTAATTCCACCCTTCAGTAAGCAGGCAACATGGCATGGATTTATTTATAAATTAAATATGCATTTTTAAAACGTAAAGGGTGATGGTTACGTTTGTGTGTGTTACAAATGACTTTTAATTTACAGTTTTTACAATTGAAACTTTTTGCTCATTGGTGCCACACGTCAGAGAATGAGCAGTGATAAAGATGTGGTTTGATCCTGATCCAAGTTCTTTCATGGCAACATCCAATTGCTTCTGATCCGCATGGGTCCTGCTGGTACAAGGTCTGCTGAGGGCTGCTTTTGCTAACTACAAAAAAGAATCTCACATTTTGTCTTGGCCCAATAATTAGTTTGTTGCATCACCGCTGTCTTTGATCAAGTTTTCCTGCCCAGCCATGTTCTTTCTATATTAAAAGGTGACTCTTCAATGACTTTGGTAGTCCTTGAACTTGATCTGGAGCACGTATGTAGCACATGCCCCACTGAGGACTTAAATGTGAGGCTCTATGCAGAGTGTAAGCTCAGGGGCAAGTTCCACTGTTAGGGCTTTAAGGTTCAAGAAGGCTTCACGAGCGTCCCATGAGGTTTTCAGAGATAGGCAGAGGAATGCCTAGTAGCAGCAGTTTTCATGTTAAGTAGCATCAGTGGTGAGACTTGTAGCAATGGATTTTTACTTTTGCATCAGGTTAATGATGTAGACTTGAATAATGTTTTAAATTATAATACATTGTTTAATGTTTATCCGATAAGATGTGTCTCAGGATTGATTGCATTCCAGCAAGATTGAATTCTGCAATTTCTGAGAAAGATGTCCCCTTTCACAGAAAAAAAAAATCACTTAAATTGATTATTTTCAAAACCTGTTTGCAGACAAATTGGGTTGAAAAGTGTTTCTGAATCTTCATACTGATAGGTTAAATAAAATTGAGTGCAATGTTTTTCAAACATACTATACGAGCTTTGATGGTCATGATTATAATTAAAATTTTTCAGAGGGTGAATGATCAGTAGAAGGTGGAATACTCAAGAGCCCTGAAAATCATGCAATATACTTGAGTATTCAAATCTGCACATTCAGATTTGAAAATGTTAACCCCTTTTTCATTGCTGTTTTTTAATATTGGTGAAAAGAACATAGTAACTTTCACCTAAACAGGAATTGAAAGAATTTTTTTTTGTTGTTTAAAATTTAGGAAGTTATCCCAGTTCAATACACTGTTGAGCTTGATCTGCTTATCCTAGTTCCAGCCATTCTAAAAAGAAATGCATAAATTAACCATCATTGCTTCACTATGTTTCAGTCTGTGAAAACTGATTATGACAAATTCTGCTGTAAACTGGAGAATCATTGATTTAGTAGAGATGCCTGCCCACCTATGTTTATCCAAAAGGAATTGTTCTGTAGCTTTTTTTGCTTTGTCTAGTTGATTCACCTTCCCCTTTTTCCTTTTAATGTTCCCTAGCTCACTATGGTTTATTGCATTTCTGGGGTGAAATCTGATACAACCTTTGCATAGCTGCATTGGAACTACCTAAAGAGAACCTTTCACCTCTTAAATTTAGCTAGAACTAAGTAATTTTACCACATACTTTGTATGCTTGTGCTTAATTGTTACTTGTTACTTTCTAGATTTGTCCGACTGAATTCAAAATACCATTTTTTCAGATATATTCAAATATTTTATGAAAATGAAACTTGTCCTACTCATATTTTTAGCGTTTATTAAAGTAACTTTTATAATTTTAAATTAGGAGAGATGTGAAACCCATCCCAGTCCTTGTATGAAAGATTTTAGAAGTTCTTATAATGGCCACATTCAAGTACTGTTCACTAATGCAAACTAAATAAGTCTTCATCTAGAACAGGCAGCAATAGTATTTGTCAACAAAATGAGACATGGGTTGATGCCTTGGAACAGTTTTTCCTGTGTGCTTGTTGTAAATCAAGGAAATACCTGTGTATGCATTGTAGATCTTTTTTAGTTTTTCCTGTGCTTGCTTTCTGATCCTTGATGCTGGATGGCTCTCCCAGGCACAACTGTCCCTTTTCATTTATTTAATTAACTCATTATCAGCATTGCCATTTTCTAACTGTCAGTAATGACTCTGTCTAAATGCAGCTTTTTTAATAATACCCATAATTATCGAGAAACTCTGAGAAACCAGGTCTTTGCATGGTAATAAATTCAAGCATTATTGTTATCCATTGCTTGTTGAGCTTTAGGAAATTAAGAATTCTTGTGAAGCCACTCAAAGTACAGAACCTAAATATATATGTTGGGGGTTGTCTCTGTGAGCTCTTATCAAATGTTTTACATCACTGTTATCTTGTGTAATGATTATTAATATATTTCTTCCATGAAACATCTTTCTGTGCAAGAGTTACCTTCATTCCTTATTTTGTACAAATTTTAAATAGTTCAGTGTTATTTGCTTTAAAATATTTTTAATCCTTTTCAGAGAGAGTAATATCACCCCTGAACCACTGTGGTCAAACAAAACCCCCAAACTTGAATAAAAACTCAGTAAAAAGAAGATTTTTTTTTTTAATATTCTTGCTGAATGTTAGCCATTTCAATTTGAATCTTCCTAATTCTGGCAGGTCACATTTACCAAACAGCATCAAGCTGAAATGATGTGATTCCCTCTTAATGATTGATAGACCGAGTCTTCAAGCTCATCTATTCCTGTTCCCACTCAGATCATTTGGAATCAGTTGCTGTTGGGGGAGAATTAGTCGAGCAGTGCAAACCACGGCCTGTCACCTCTCTATCTCGCAACACTGCTGACAGTCTGTTTTTTTCAAAGCTAACAGTACAAGTCACATAAGTGCAAGTAGCACGAGTGTTCAATGCAAAAATCTATCTTAGGCTGTAGAAGGTAAAATTTCCAACGATGACAAATAGCATGTCACTGATTCCTTTTTTGTTTGTTTCTTTTTTTTTTTCAGAAATTGAAAAATTTCAAGGTTCTGAAGGCAAGAAGGAAGATGAAGAAAAGAAATACCTTGATGTTATCAGCAACAAAAACATAAAGCTGTCAGAAAGAGTTCTGATCCCTGTCAAACAGTATCCAAAGGTACTGTAAATATAGTCTAATATATTTTTAGCTTTCATAATAGAATTGTAGAAAAGCTATGATTTTAAATGCTTAAACATTTCTTTTTCTTGACTATAAATATGCAGGCCTGAAGATATCTTAAAACAGAAGTGCAGTTTTGATCTGAATATAACTGTTATTGGATACTTTCTGGCATAACTTTTATCTTGGGGCTTTTCAGAAAAGCCATTCAGAATTTTCTTATTCAGAAAGTGAAAAAGAATATTTTCTTTCATTGAAGCGGGTTTTGTTGCTGGTCCTTAGGCGAGCTGCTGAGGTGTTTTCTCATAGTGTTTTTTTTTCTTTCCTTTTTTTCCATAAAAATAGCAAGATACTTTCTTTCTAGAAATAAAGGACCAATATAGGCACAAAGTATTCTTGGAGAATAAAGAAAAAAATGATTTAATAACTGTCAGAAATCAACCCAGGTATGCTTCAGCTTTTTCATGAGAAAAAAAAGGGGGATTTTCTCTGGAGTAATAAGTTCTAAAAGAGAAAGAAGCAAGATTTCCTGCAAGCCATGAATTTGACAGTATATGTCCCTACCTATAAAATTCAAATGTCTTTTTGCCGTATGCCTCTTTATATGGCATTATTTTCTCCTTTCTGTTAAACATCATGATTAAATAAGAAAACTTACATTGCAAGCTAAATTCAGTTGTTAGTGTTAGGTTTTAGTTTTTATGTTGTTCTGCATGCGGTGCTTAATTTAAGAAAAAAAAAAATACAGTGTTCTTTGTACAGCTTTGTATTTTACCTAAGCGGTTGTTGCAATAGTATTCCAAATGCAATGGTAAACATCTCCATTTATCTCTAGAATATTTTTTTCTTACTGATTTATTATCACATGGTATTTGGTTCACCATTATCCTTGATTACACACTCAGCTTTTTACTTTGTACTTTCATCAGTAAAAGCAATAAATTACAATGGGTAAAAAGCCTATCAAACAAAATGAAAGGTATAAAAAATTGAGATCCAATGATTCAAACTGACATTTACCTCCTGACTAGTGAATATCAAACTGAGGTAATGTAATCATCCAAATGGTAAAGACCTTAGGAATGCACACAGTGATATAACGAATTACTTTCTTGCTTCATAGCCTGAGGTACTTTGCCTAGATTTTATAACATTTTGAAGAAATGCTGTAGGTGACCTGAAAGTCTTAATAAGAATCTAATAGTGCTGTAACTTTATAATGGCAATATGATAATATTCTGATTATTCAGAATACTATTTGATGAAGATAGTAGAATGAAAGACAAACTCTTTGAAAGACAAATGCAATAATTTATTCAATATAGTGGCTGAATATGGTTAAATTAACCTTCATTTACTTTAATGAGCCTGTTATATTAATGAGAAATAAAGATATAAAACATTTTTATAAGTTTCAAACAGTCAAACAAATGATCAGTGTAGTGATTATAAAATACTTTTTCGGTAATGTAAAAGATGCTCTCAGAAAGTTTCTGTTACTGATTTCCTAGCAATATTCTGTGTTCAGATTGGGATAACTGTGAGATTTGTGACTGTCTTCTGCTGTCTGTTAACAATCCTTCAGGGAGTAAATTTGCTATTCGGAACAAATTGCCGATCACTATGGTATGATCACTTTTGGTGCTGAATTGTGTAATTTAGAACAGTCAAAATCAGTACACAGGTGTTGTTGAAAATTGCTTTTCACCAAAAGTGGAAATTGATTAAAAATACGTGAATTTTCTATCTTTAGCTCAGCATGTTAATTAGACTGATGTTTAGAAACAGTTAAGGCAATGCTGTATTCTATCTGACGGGTATTTATGTTTGAAAGAATATTATTTTGCATTATTCATTGCTGATATGCTTTTCTGGGCAGTGTTGAATGAGCAGGATTCTGAAAATCTATAAAAGTGTCCATGAGTGTAAAACTTTGGAAAAAAAAATCTGACCACTTTGCTAGAATAATAATTTAATGTTGTTTACAGATTCTCTCATCTACTTAGGGATGAATTCAGCCCTCTAGAGACATTTGTTCTTATTTGAACTATGTCTAGAGATATAACTTGCTCTAAGAGAACCCTTGGCATAAAGGCTCAGTGTGGTCTGTAAGTTAGGTTGCAATGAGGATAGATCCTTTCAATGACAACTTTAGAAGTAGAAGCAGCATTTTAAGCTTTGAGCAAAAATTGACTTGAACACAAAATGCTTTTAGTAGCTAAATAGCTCTTGAATTTGCAGAATAAGTATTATAAAATTGTCTTTGCTCAAGTGTCTACTGTTTGATTTATGAAATTGCTGGTGCAGACAACAGAAAAAAAACTCAAAGACTGTGATTAGCAGCAGCTATCTAATATTATCATGTCTGTCAAAGGTATAGGCCTCTCCTTCTCTGGAAAACAGAAATATAAAAGAGACAAGAGTGCAACTAGATAGTTCAACAGCTATCTTTTCCAAGATGAATCCCATTAAATCTCAGTAGCCCAGATAAAAGTGCAGTCTTTTACACACACCTCTTCTAGGCCGTAAATAATGTTAATGGCTCAAAATTTCCTCTGAAACTGTAGTCTAGTCCTGTGTTGTTTATCCTTTTCTTTTTTCCTGTTCCGTAATGCCTTTTTCTTTTTTACTTCCATGAGAAGTGAATTCCAAGGCAGATCAAGCAAGGCAGGCCAATGAAAACAGCCAGAAGAATGCTTATTATTGGCATTCCTATTTTTCAGCAGTTTTAGTAGTTCAATTTAAAATCTTTGATAAATACCCAAGGGGTTGTTCATAAAGGTTTAATCATCTATTAGTTGCATGTCTTACTTCAGTTACATCCAATCTGGAAAAAAAGAGTTGGTTCTTAAAAAAAAATCAGCAAAACTGTAAAAATGATCTTGTTGTTGAAAAACTTGGAAGCCACACTTGAGAGGTTTTATGGGCAAGCTCGCCATTTGCCTGCCACTACATAGTCCTCTCTCCAAGAGATCCACACATTACCCTAAGAGTATAGATTCAAAACACCAATAAGCGTAATTCCCATATTAATCCAATATTGCAAAAGTCTTTATGGGGAAACTTTTAGTACCACGTTTCAATAAACCTTTTTTTTTCTTCATATGAATTTCAGCAGTTACCAGGTAGTCACTACCTTATCAACTCACAAGATCACTATTATATTTTTAAAGATGAAGGAACCCATGTCAATTTAAATATGTAGATTTGTATTTTTCTAATAAGTTGTTCTTGTTTCTAGAAGTTAAATTCTATTTTGACCTGCTTACAATTATATCTTTTCTATATATATGTATCTTTTCTATATATATCATAGAATTATAGAATGCTTAAGGTTGGAAGGGACCTCCAGAGGTCATCTAGTCCAACCCCGCTGCTCCAGCAGGTCCACCTAGAGCACGGGGCACAGGGTGGCCTCCAAGCGGGTCTTGAAGATCTCCAGAGAAGGAGACTCCACAACCTCTCTGGGCAGTCTGTTCCAGGGCTCTGTCACCCTCACTGTCAGGAAATTTTTCCTTAAGTTCCTGTAGAACTTTTGGTGTTTCAGTTTGAGGCCATTTCCTCCAGTTTTGTATCTTTTCTGTATCTTTTATATATGTATCTTTCTCTATATCTAACAATTTAGAATTCAGTTTTAAGTAAAGACTTCAAAGTGTTGCTGTAGTAAAATGTAAAGCAACATTTCAGAAGGGACCTAACCTGGAGAGATTCATTTATATATTTGAAGGTCAAAATGTCTTATGACATATGACTAGAACATGCTGTATGTGCCAGTTTACTGTATATGTGTGTACTCAGAGAAGTCCATAGTAGAAATGTTCCATGGAATGGCAGATTCCAATTCATCTGCAAATCTAGAGCACTCATCAGAGAGAGAACTGTTCTTCCCTTTCAGTGGAGTCTGGCTGAGAGAGGTACTGTTTCTTCAAACTGAGTACTTGATGGCACCCTCTATTTATATCCCCAAACTTCCACAGCAGGATAAGCAATAAAACACATCCATCACAGTCTGCTTAGTTCATAGTCCTTGACACCCATGTGAGGAGCAGCAATTTCAACTAGTATATGATGACATCTGCAAGGTGACTGTATTAGGGATGAGATGAAGGTTCTAAATCATGACCAAAGAATTGTATTTTTATTTTCTCTATACATTTTTTTTTTGAAAATGAAAATTACCAAAATACAAGATACCGAAAGCATGTCCTAACTACTGTTCATGCTTTATAGCATGAAGATCATGCTTTATAGCAGGAATGACAAAGATGGCAAGCAGGTCGATTCTGGATGGCTTTCATGATGTACAGTTGCAAAATGAAAGCCACAGAGGAAGGATTGTAATACAGCCTCTTCCCTGCACAAAGGCAAGATAACAAGTCAGCTGATAGGCAGTAATGGTCCCTTTGAGAAATATGATCTCTTAAGTCCTGCTGAGCTTTCTAATTCCTGCTGATTTTCATCTGGATGTTTAACTACTGTTCTGGAAAAAAAAAAGGATGTCATCCAACTCACGACCCCTTGAAAAGATGCTGACACCCTGTTTTAGAGCATGTGTTTCCAGGGAAGAGACTTAAGCTAACCTTGTTAAAAAAGGTAAATTAAGTTAAATTTCAGATTCTTCATAGTCTTTAATTTGTTGTCCCATGACTTTTCCTTAAATGACCAGACTGAAATCACCTTTCTCATTCTTAGTCATTCTTTTAACTGGTTGTCATGTAGAGAACATGTTAGGCTGGATTCACAGCTCTTGAAATGAAATGTGTTTGGTCACCTATAATCTTGCAAAGTATTTAGATCTGTCTAGTATATTAAAAACAATTCACAGGTGATTTGGACAACAAAATACTATATTCCTATATATTATATCTTGAAGTGAATCTCTCTGCTGAAAACTTTCTTATTGGGCATTTGTAATATATTTGGGGTAGAATAACTGTTTGCAGGAGGTGACCCGGGTCTGAACTTTTCTGCTTTCCTAATAAATTTAACATAGGTTAATGTGATTATTTTGTTTTAAATACTGATGTCCTTTAGGCATTGGAAATAATTCCAACAAGTTTGAACATAGAGATAGTATTAATGAAAATTATGTCCATGTAGCATCAGGAAGGCAGTTGTCAACATTTGATCAGTCATTTCTCAATTCTACCAAGTAGATACTTCAGTAAACCTTGGGTAACCTCAGTAACCTCTTTTTGCCCATATAGATAATGGGGGGATGTATTTTATATGTTATTTCCTATACTGGAATAGAAATATTAGTAAGAAGCTGTCTAAATCGGTACAACATAAATATTTCAGGAAGGCAGGAAGAAGGTGCTTATCAGTTCAGCTGAGATTTGTCTCTGAGTTTTCTCCTGTGTCTAATTACTTAACCATTTCTTATGGTTAATTAACTGCTATATTTTGTATTGTTTCAATTCCATATTAAAATATACAATGAGAAAATTTCCAAATTAATTCAGGAGACTTCTAGGAGAGGGAGACCTATGATTATTCCTCTCCCCAAAAGTGAAAAGAGGAGCTTACTTTCTTGACATTCTTTATTCACTTCCTTTTCATACCTAAAGACCCGTAGTATTTCTGTTTCTGTTCAATATATTCAGAAATTTAATCATAAAATATGAAAATAAAATAAAAACTATAATTGATAATAAGGAGATATTTCAGACTGATGAAAATCTAGGAAGAGAAGTGGGAAAAAAAAAAGACTAAAGATTTTGAATACAAATGTGTAACCAGAGTCATGATGTCTGTAGGAAAAGACTAATTAATGAGGAGAGAGTGAAACAGGATAGTCATGCCTGAGACTGAGGGAGGACCAAATTCACAAAAATACTGTATATGCAGTGATGTTTCATTACATAGAGAGATAATTATAAAAGAAGACTTGAAGAAGACTTGAAAGAGATGGGAGTACGAGTGAGATAAAATGATTGAACTCAAAGATAAGACAGTAAGAACGATTCATGAAAACTTAAAAGGGAGAGTCATGAGTCAGCCATAGGGGAAAAAAAAAGGAAAACCAAAAAAACCATGAAGCCTCATTTCTATGGAATTTCCATGTTTTGTTGGTCCTCAGCACCACCACAATGTTCTGTAATCAGCTCCGCACTGCTCCCCTTTCTCAGATGACACTAGGAAGAGGTGAGGGAGGGTGGTGATGGGGACAGTTTGAAGTGATGTGTGGGCTGACTCTGGTGACCACTTAGATACTGACTGACAGCTTTCCCCAAACACATCACTAGCTGTGTGTGCACATCCTCCTTCTCAGTAACACGTCTGTACCTTGACAGTAGTTTTTATGAATTATATGGTAACATATGCATTGCTAACACTTCCACTAGGCTTTTGCTTTGGCATTGAAGAGGAGGGGGCAAACTTGTTAAGCTCAATTTCCAATAAGTTTTACCTCATTCACTTTTGATTTTGGTTCCTTGAGCAAACATTGTTGAGAAACCAAGATGAATGGGTACAAGTTGAAACACTCTTTTGTAAATTTGTTCCTTTATACAGTTTAAGAATTTGAGACCTTGTAAAAACCTTGGCTAACAAAGTCTTTGCAAGACTGTGCTGTGTAGAGTATTAGTTACATTAGTATTGATTTTGGGGAAGTTCTGCCCCTGTTATCCTTTGGCTTCAGTTTGGCTTGATTTTAGCTTTTAAGGGATGACTGACTTTGTTCATTACTTCTAGAAGTGAGAATCCATAAAATGTTTGACAAGTCAGAAAAATGTACATTGAGCATATAAAAATATTTAATATTGCAGTACCTTTTTGCTATTTTAAAGATACAAATGACAGTCAAAACAGTTTTGTTACAGTGCAGTACAGTAATATTTGCTTATATGCTCTTATCGTTCATAAACTCATGACTTCTTGCAAATAACTCAGTCACCAGTACTAAAGGATCCATTCTGAAGGGTGAGCTTTTCTGCCCTTGTTCTGTCATAAAAGTAGAGCTCAGACAGTGAATATAGTGATTCTTTCTTCACACTCTTTCTTTTAGGTTTTGATCCTCTCAAATCTGACAGTTAGCTGCTCTGCTTTCAAAATAATTGTCACATTAATCATCTCCAGGTGATTTGGGTGTTTGGTTGCTATTTAAGTAAGGCGTGAAGAAAACAAAATAATCAGTGATATCCCTCTTAAATGGATAGGCAAGAAAATATTAAAATTCCAAGGAAAATGGGATTTGGCTTGTGAGTTCAGTGGGTAGCCAGGACTTCAAACTACAGTTCGTTTCACTTTATTACACTGTTGTGTAAGACAACAGGACAGTGAGGTCTGTCTTTCAAGCCTGGAGATGTTTCAGTCAACTGGAAAAAAATCAGTATATTTTATAATAATTATAATAAAAGAACAGAACTGTGTGGTTAGCCACAGAATAGGGATTTTTACCTCCCTTAACAGCTTTATTCTTTTTCTGGTCATAGGCACTATATAGTCTTGAATAGCCTATGTACTTGGAAGGATACAAGAATTCAGACTGATGCCAAACTGAATCTAAAGATTAGGCTTGTTATGTTTTACAGCTGCATTTTTTAAAGAGAAACCTGAACAACATATAAGAGAAGTATTAATAATTTAGATAAGATGTACTGTTCTTAAATTAATGCTATGTATACTAATTTAAATAAAAAAATGCTAGAGTGTCAGAAATACTTCAAAATTCAAGTTGCATTTTCTCAGTACTGTTCTTTCCTACAAAGAAATAGCTCTTTTTATGATCCAGGTATCTGCTTTAATGATCTCCTTATGAGAGAAAAAGCTGAATCAAGTATATGAAGAATTGACTAGAGAAGTATAAAATCGGTATCTACATTTTTATTTTTCCTGGTATCGTCTTACATTCTAAATGAAATGAAAATAAATACGGTGAAACCTTCCAAACCTTCACAACTCATGCAACCAAAATATTCTTATGAGAGTGACTTACCTCAATATTATTCAGTACAGTGTTTCACTATTTCTAGCTACACTCAAAAATTGTAATATGTAAGAATCTTCTATGCAGCATTTGATTATCAAGCTATTAGGAAAATTTAGACTTTATTTCTACTACTACTAAGATACATAGACTCTTTGTTCTCTCACTTTTTTTTTTCTTTTTTAAGGCCTGACCTGTCATCCCTCTAACTGTACTAATTTTTTTTTTCATCAGGAGACAAACTGTGATTGTAGTCTTCTCATCACCAGTGACAAATTTAAAAGTTTTTCTAATGGATGCAGAAAGTAGCTTCATTTTAATGAACTCTCATTTTTGTTCATGATTTGTGTATTCACTTCTATGACGTTAACTAATCTCTTTGTCATCTTAAGAAATTCTGTTCTGTGCGGATTCCTTTAGAAATATCTTCTTAAAATTGTTCCTCACTGCAGAGGATAGTATGTATTCCAGACAATATTTTAGAAATGTTTCTTTTAACTATTCATGGCCATATAGTTTTTCAACAATTTACTTAAAACAGTATTAAAATAATTAAAAACAAATAGCACAAAAATATATCCAAAATGAGAAGGCTATATTCCCCCTTTGATTCTATGATTGTTGGAAGAGTCTTTGCAGGTTAGTTTTTTCTTTTTTTTTTTTTTTTAATACGCATATAACATTTGACATCCAGCATTTACTGCTTTCTTCCTTGAGCTCAACCTTAAAATTACAAACAAGGGAGCTAAATTGCTACACCGACTTTTTGAGTTCAAGGACTTTATCTGTGTTATTATGATGGAATTCAGTTTTGCTTCAACTACTCTAAAAGCCCATCTTGAAATGTTATCGTTTAACATTTCATATCATAGAGCACTCAAAGGCCAAGACAAAGTTGGACACCACTTGTGCTCAACGCTCCAAGGATTGACAGTCTGGAAAGCACAACATAACTAGTAGATGAGACAAATAAAAAGGTCAGCAAAGGAGAGCTGATAGTTGGTAGCAGATGAGTGTAATACAGATGATTCCTTGCCACTCACCAGCAACAACCTACGTCACATCTGTTGCTTCCTAAGCTACCACAATTCTTGCATTTCTCTCTAGTTGACATTGTTATGTGTGTTGAGATAAAAATATATATCTTTTCATAAAATCAGTTTCATAAAGTAAGATTGAGATTAGACAGGAATTCAACCAAGAGCATGAGAAGACAATTCTAATCAGGAACATGATTTTGTATTAATGACATACAGTACAGTTTGTGCATTATTGATTTTACTAACAGATGTGCTTTGAATGTAACTAAAGATGTTTGGGTTTTTGTTTGCAATTAAAGCAGTATTGTGTCTTCCTGAGCTATTACTGTTAATGAAGTATTTAGGGTAAATTCTGTTTCCAGGATCATTAGGGCAAATTCAGTGCTTTCAGTGGCTGTAACTGTGGAAAACTAAGAGGAGTTCAGAAAGCAAGCGTGTTGGTGATTCATGATTAGAAACAGAATGTAGCTCACATTCACTTACCTGTGTTATTGCTTCAGGGCTACAGAGGGTAGAAAACAATAAGAACCACATGTTTTCTCAGAATACACAATGAATCAGGCCTAGTTAAAAAAAAATCCCAGTCATATTTCTCATTAGACTTGTGTTCCAGAGGAAAATTAAACAAACCTATAGTTAGTGTGAGATTTTTTGAAAGTACCATTGACTTCACTAGGAGCAGAATTAAGACGATGCATACTTATCAAAAGGTTAGCTTGATTAGTAATCAATTTTGGTTAATTTTTATCAAATTTCATGCAATATCCTTTTTTCCTTTCTAGGTATTGAAAGAAGCAGTTAACAAAACTAGTAATGCTAAGTAAAATTAAGCTGTGGAAGAAAAGAATAAATGCTTTCTGTTAAATAGTTGCTCTACATTTTTTAGATATTTAGAAAAGGCAATAAAAAGAAAATATGCAAGTCTACTTTCATTTCATAGGTAATGAGAAAAAAATGTACCTTTAATATGACCAGAGTTTGTCTGGTAACTTAGGTAAAATCCGAATGTGTAAAATGTAAGTTATACTGCATCTTAATGAACGAGAAGAATGCTTTTCTTACAGTTGTAAAGCTAAACACATATTACAGGATGTTTAAATCAGCAGAAAGGCTTTTAAGTTGGAG
This sequence comes from Crypturellus soui, assembly GCA_032275445.1. Classification (NCBI taxonomy): domain Eukaryota; kingdom Metazoa; phylum Chordata; class Aves; order Tinamiformes; family Tinamidae; genus Crypturellus; species Crypturellus soui. Next base: position 259,123 of record JAUBNY010000368.1, on the reverse strand, counting down.
ATGATCTTATTATTACTAAAATATGAGATTTACCCTTTCTTTTTATTGCGGTGAAGTTTGGTGTTACTCCCTCTTCAAGACTGTCATTTGAATGGTTTTGTAAGCCATCGCAACTTACAGCAGGTTTTGGTGGGGTTTCTCCTGTTTCTCAAGCTTGTCTTATCAGAGATCTTTAAAACTTCATTCTTTCCCAATAAAATAAAATACTATGATAATGAAATCTAGATTTAAAACCCTCTCTTTCTGAGTAGCAGATATTTAGCCTAGAGTCTCTCTAGCTTCAACCTACTTCCTTTTTTTATCACGTTGAACAAATAAATTAGAACAAGTGACTCTTTCACATGATGAACACAGAAAAAGAAGTTCTAATCCTGAAAATCTATGTTTTATAAATGCACCTTTACAGATTTTATTTATAACTTTTTTTTTGTTAGTTCTTTTGTGAGTTAGAATTTATTAAAAATGTGTCTCCCTGTTATCTGAATTTATAGCCAGGTAGTAGTATATAGAAATTCTCATGTACTCTTAAGAATCTGTTGCAAGACTGTTCACTTGATAGAAAGGTTCATATTTTCAATTAAATTGACATATCCTCAATGATTTTGTTGAATGCACAGAAGGAATATAAAGGAATTCAAGGAGCTGTTGACTGGGATGTTTTATCCCTGCATACTTTTTAGATGAGTGTTAACAGCTGTGGTGAGGAACATCATGGAAATTCCTTTCTCAGTTTTCTGCAGTTTTTGTTTGTAGAACCTATTCTTTTTACAAGGTTGAGGATATTATGTAGGAAAATGTCGTGACAAACTGCTTGCATATGGAAGGATAGGGCCCCAGATTTTCTCTTTTACAGAATGGAATTCAAATTTCTGCTTCTAAATTACTACATATGCTCAGGCTAAGAAACATAAGAAGGCTACAAAATTAAGCATAAAATTTAATTAGTCGCAACCACAATTTGATTATAGTCTTTTGGAGGAAAAAAAAATCAAAATCTACCACCTCTTCCCCTGCTACTATTTTTTTACTTTGAAGAGTTCAGATGGGTTTTGTTTTCTGCTTTATGAAACCCAACAAGAGTTTTTAGGATCCCTAGAGAATGCATTTTCCAAGGCTTGTGCTTCTCCTAATACCTTTAAAGATCTGTATTTTGAATAGTGTTTATTTTTGTCTTGTATAGGCTGAAAACTATCCGTCTTTTTAACTTGATGGGGTCTTCAGTCTTTGTTGCCTTCAATTAAATTAGAAATAATGCTTTGAATTTAATGGCATTAGCTCATAGACTGAGGTGAGAACCTATTTGTCAGTACACAAATATATGTCTTTATTTATAATATAACCTTTAAATGAGAAATAACGGGTGTTTTCTTACATAAAGGTCATTATGGTTCATGTCTTTGAGGCTGGTATTACTTCAAATTTAAGCTAAGTTAAACTGTAAATATGCTTTCTCATACTTGCATAGAAGAGGATGTTGCACATTATGTTTAGAACATGTGTGTGTGGAACAAAAAATATTTCATTTAATTCAATTAAAATATCTTTTAAGTACATGAGGAAGAATCAAAAGATGTCAGTCAGGCATAGGTAGGAAGTTTGATAAAGCAAGAGGCTAAAGTAGCTGAATAAAAGACAGGATCTCTTGCAAAAAGGAAAGAGCAGAACCACAGATTCTGTTGGCATTCCACAGTTAGGATTCAGAAAGAAAATACTACAAATGAGGAGCAAAACATGTTACACTAATTCCATTTCAATCACTCACTGTCACTTATTAATTATAAAAAGGGGCACAGAGACGAAAGGACTTATTCCATCTTTTTCCTAGATATGAAATCATAGTTATGTTCCAACAGAGTACAGTTAGATGGTGATGAATATATCAAAAATGTGTTTCTATTCAACTGCGGAGCTGATAGCTCTGTTATCTAGGTTAGGAATAAGTAACACTAATAAGACTGCTATTACGGAGGCATTATTCTAGAGTAAAAAGTAGTATATACAATATGGCATGCACAGCATGACTGTACCCTATTTGATCACTAATCATTGGTTTCCAAGCTGGTAAACCATCTACTGATTGATTAGAGGAACAGTTTGCTGTTTATGTGAACTCAGCAAGAGGGAATTAAATCTTTTTTTCTGCTGGTTATTTTTAAACATAAGGATTCTTGCAATGGAGTAATAGATTGATATACTATTTCCAACAAGTCAGCTTTTCTCTGTCTGGTCATACTTCTACCTTCATGTTTTTCAAGATGCTCTTTTTAAATGCTTAGCCTAATGTTAAAAGAAAAACAATACAAGGTATAGAGAATCATTAAATACTAATAAAATAAAACCATTCCATACAGGTTAAAGAAACTGAATCTCGAGTGAGCTATTTCTCCCTGATTTATTGAGAAATACACTACAGACAGAAGCAACAACTTTTTGAAAGATGGCAATTTGTTACTGCTTTTTACTGGCAATGCATCTTTTCCATCTTTTTTTTTTTTCCCCTGATAAACTGGCTATATTGTCTCAGACTGGGTAAAAGAGCCCTGTCTTAGACTACTTCTTACCTTACAACCTTTTTTAAAAATATTTGATTTCTGATTGATGGAGAATGGTCTCTGAAAGATACAGGTTATTTTTTTCTCTAAGGTGTAGAACTTCAGCTCACCTAGGTACTAGGTATTATGTTTTCCTGGCTTTGTCGCAGGACAGGAGTGGAGCTTGCAGAACACAGACTGGGCAGACAGGAGTCCGGCTGTCGCGGCGGGATGAGTAACGGAGCCGCTTCTGAATAGGTAGCGGGAATTTGATGAGAAGAAATGCTGAGTCCAAAGGACAGGAATTTCCATAATTAATAAATCTGTAGTGCATCTAGCCTACTCTACTGTTTGTAAGGGAAGCTATAATATTACAGTGGGCAGACATGCCCTGAACTTTCATCTTTACTGCTGCTAAGTTTCTGCCCTGTCAGGGTAATGAGATTGGCTGTCTTGCTGTATTCAACTTGCTGTGTTTCTGCCTGAACGCTACCTTGACTCCTCGTTTTTTTCTGATTTTCCCTCCTCACAAGCTGCCTGCTGTTTCTCATGTGGTTATCATGTATTTTGCCTTTTGTCAAACAAGACAAGGTTTTTAGTATCTGGAAAAAACTCAGGCCCTGTAATTATGACTTGCTCGTTGCAGGTGCATTTACAGAGTGCACTGTGTTTCAGAACTAAGTGGTGTCTGTTTGTGGCACATTTTATGGGATGTCCCAGTGTGATACAAAATAGTGGTTTTTTTAGAAGTCTGGGAGTCTTTTTCTGGGAGTCTGAATTTATCATGTTACTGACATTATTGACATGCTTAACTGGATAACTTCTGAAGACTTCCACGCCAAAGTGTCATTCCCCATTCAATGTTCATAAAACTACCTTATAATGTACGATGTTATTAATTTGTGTTTTTTTCATGGCAACCTTACTTCTTTTACAGGAATCTCTGATGTCTGAAGATTTTAAAAATATTAGTTGTTATGGCATCTCTTTTTTCTCTAATTTGAGCACTTTTTTTTTTTTAGTTCCAGCTTGTAGGTGACATTTTGGGTGAGTTTTGTCTTATTTCATCACAGACCTTGACAATTTCAAATTTTTACTTTACTTACAAATTGCTCGTGACCTATGTCAGGTAACAGACAAGTCAGCTACAAAATTTCAATCTAAAATTTAAGCTTTTCTTATAAAAGTAACTAACAAAGACATTAACAACTGTATTGTGCATACCCATAAAAGTAGCTAAATCATGTAGAACAGAGTTATGAAACCCTGAAATTAGGGGTGCATAATGTAAGCGCTGGCACAAACAGAATTTGAGAGGCATGCCTGGTGTCACTATAATTAGCTTACAGCTAATACAGATCATGTTTTAGTGTTCTTTCTGCTTCTGCCAGAAGAGATAGTTTATTTCTTTCAGACATAATTACATTTGTCACATTTTTTTGAGATTACAAAAACCATACTAGCATAAAAAGGAAGATGACTTTCAGAACACTTAACATCATGTTGTTCATAATATCATTAGAGGAAAGAGATGATGGGAAAAAAAGTAGAAAACAGATCTTTCTACTCTTCAGATAATTTCTCTGCCTCCGCTCCCTGTTTTTCTTTTTTTTTCTTTTTTTTTCCCACAAGAGACTATAGAATATATGAGAACAGAAAATATATTTTACTATAGATACATCTGAATGAAGAGACATAGGGAAAAAGGAAATCTCTGCAATTCCTCTCTCATGATTATTCCCTCAATAAAAGGAGAAAATTCCTTTTCTTTTTTTTCCTGGGATTTGGTTGCCCAAACATGCCAGGTGCCTGCACGGACGTGCTTTGGTAGTTTTTCTTAGGTTTAAGCTCAAGTCAGACCATGTGCTAGTGGTCAGTTGTATGTATATTCCCTTCAGGGGCAGAGAAAGGTGCAAGTGATGTTGAATGTGCTTATTGGGCAAGGTGACTCACTTTGGCCTAAAGTGAAAATGCCAAGATCTTTGATTTCAAGACAAGTAATATATATGGGTTGGGAAGGAAATAATGAGGAGGCAATGGAACCAAGTTATAACTTCTAAGTTGCATTCAGTGGAATATCACCTTGTAGTAGACAGTCTGGGGATGCTCTTTCTGCTAAATGTTCAACGAAGTGTAGACATGAGTCACTAATTTCCTCAGTCCTTGTGGAAGGAAAATAATTTTGACTTAAGTGAGAAATTTCCACCTCACCAAAGAATTCTGGCAGGTTGCTGGGGAGTTTGGGCAATGAGGAGCCATCCTGGGCAGTCAGCATAAAGCCCTGACTAACCTGGCCTGACCTTAGAGCTGGCTTTGCTTTGGTTGACTACCAAGCTCATGAGGTTCCTTCCTACTTGAATTATTTTGTAATTATACTTTCAGTGCTCTGTCTAATTAATTTTACATAACTGAAGTGGTGGAGCATCTTTATGACTTCACTGTTGAGGACAAATGCACCACGTTAGAATTCTCAGTGAAGTATATATTGGTCCTAGACCAGGAAAACGTCAATTATTAGAAAGTGTGGTATGGCATATTAAACAGTAAACATATAGTTTATTCAGTAGTGCCTTTTTTACACTTAATTTCACACTTTGTCACAACTTCCAAATGACTTTCTGGAACAAAGCAGAAAAATATTTGGAATTTGAAAAAAAAATCAGATTCTTCTACTTCAGTGCAATAGTTAGCTTCTTGATGTAGATCCACTTCAGGAGTATGCATTTCAGTAAAAATTCTGTATTGTTTTTATTTAAACGCCTTCCAAATAAAAGCCATTCGAACTCTCTTTGCCTGCAGAACTATGTTTAAACTAGCTTCTTTTCCCTTTCCCTTTCCCTTTCCTTTTCTTCCCTTTCCTTTCCTTCCCTTTCCTTTCCTTTCCTTTCCTTTCCTTTCCTTTCCTTTCCTTTCCTTTCCTTTCCTTTCCTTTCC
>JAUBNY010000368.1:228048-244450 GCA_032275445.1 Crypturellus soui | reverse complement strand
ACCATTTCTGTATCTAGTAAGAACTTAACTGAGGGCAATTTTTAAGACTATAAACTAAAACTTAGCTATAGCTGAAATTATAATTAAGGTATGAAGAGAAACAGATAATGGTATGACTTTTCATCTGCTGTTCTGAATTACAGGACATACAAACCAAGGCAGTAACTGACCTCTCTGTAAGACAGCAGCTGAGTGTCAACCATTGGAGGTCTAGTGCTCTCTCATACGGCAAACCTTTCTGTACTCTTGCTTAGGAGCCCTTAGTACAGCTCAGTCTGATAGCTGACCTATTGCTTTTGCTCTAGCTTGGTTGTAGCTCTCATGAATATGACTGGTTTTCAGCTGTTGGGTGGCTGTTGGTGTCTGCCTACCTACAGAGTTGTTGGGTGACTGTAGGTAGGGTTTTTAAGTGCCTAAAACGATCATTAATTCACTTGCTTCTATTCTAAAGGGAGATAATCCCCTGCATCCTCAGATACCTTTGAAAGTCTATAAGACATCTGTCTATATCTGTATGTAGCAAATGACGTATGTAAAATATACAGTCTTGAAGCTGCACATTGTATGTGATGTGCCAAGTACTCAGCTTATTCAATGCCCGAACTATCAAAGCCACACTTTTTTTCTTGGCTTTTTGCTAGGTGCAAAGCTTTATAGAGAGCAGACTGGTTAACAGATGCTGCCCTTATACTTTCCGTATTCATTATGTAGTTGACACCTGATTATGTATTTGTTTTCTCCATGTATTTGTTTGTGGCCCATGAAGCATTCCTATCTTCCTGTCTATTTCAGAAACACCAGTTTACCTCTATATCATTGCTACCTCCTCTTTTATGTATTCCCTTAACCACAGGTGATATGGATTCTTGTCAATATCTGTGTCTTGCCTTAATGTATGTAGCATGTCTATATCTGATGTAAGTGTGCATACTTCCACTCTTCTTAGATACATTTTTCTCCCTGTGGAAATAAAAAAAATAATCTGGAGTTGTTATTTTTGTATTTCAATAAATTATTTCAATAGAAAGAGGAAATTAGTATTTTACAAATTCTTATGCCAGTTATGGTGTGTAGGAACTGATATTGCTGATTCTGCAAGCAGCTTCATGTACCTGGTTAGTGTGATGAATTATGGAGTGAAGAATTTTTAATGCATGGATACAGGTATGCATGTGCATGTATATTGAAATTACACAACATAAATCTCTTTCCCTGATTCTGCTCCAGTGCCTTGTACTTTATGCATACCCTGACAGGAAATTATTTCTCATTTTCTGTGCATGCAACTCTTCGGTGAGCTTCTAAACTCTGTATGCCAGTAGGTTTGGCATTCCTAGTCCCTTGAGAGATGGGGCCTATGTTCTTTCTTTCTTACTAATTTCTCACACCCTTCATCCTTCTCTTCACATAAAAATATTTCACCACTGAATTATTCAAAAATCCCTTCCCCTTCATATACAAAATAAACTATATGGATTAGAAATGCAAGTTAAGTATTCACTGTCAGAATGTGAGTTTATTTGACATAATTTTTCTTTATAATTTGATTTCTAAAAGTTACTGGAATTATCTGGCCAGCATAACATTTGCAAAACTGTCATTCTGAAGGTTTCTAGCCAAATTGTGCACAGGGGTCACAATTCGTTCATCCAAAGTTGTGGCAAGTCCTCAGGATGATAGATAGCAAATGTGTGTATCACTATCACTTACATTAATGCTAACAGAGCACTTAAAAGCTTAAAAGAACACTGGCTTCATAAGGTTATTATGTAGGGGCTACACTAGCTGGCTACTCTAAATTGTCACTCATTCCTGTAAAACATGGGAAGTTAACTAAAAGCAATGAAAGAAACTTGCATGCACTTAATGCAAATAATTAATGCAATTAAATTTGTTTTTTTAGGATTATCATTAGTAAATTGTTGCAGAACAAAGTTCTGAAACCTGAGTAGCCCAGTTTTATTAGGGAAATGTGGATGAAAATGTGGGTAAATCTAGGCCAGAAAGTAACTCTTGAAAGGGCAGCAGACGAAACTAAGAACCAAAAGCACAAGATGGGAATGGGGCACAAGAGAATATGAGATGGTGCTGTTCATTTTACCCTAGTTTTTCATAATTTGTCTGGGTCTTTTTGTTGTTTTTTCTCTTCATTTATTTATTTATTTTGCCATTTAACCCCATGATTAAAAAAAAAAAAGTCCTTTGACAGATATACTGTGTTTTCCAAGGAAGAAAAAAATAGTTTTTTCTTTTTACATTAGAGAAAATGACAAAAATGCCTTGGAATTTGTATATAGGATTTTGATAAAACTTATTGCACAGAAGTTTATTATAGTTCTCTGGAAACAAATCATTGTATTGCTTCGACAGGAAGTAATTTGTGAGTTAGAGGTTAGACAAGCAGCATACTTAATTCTATCAAACTGCATAGATTTGTAAGCAATCTGTGTGTCTGAGATCTCAAGTAGAGTTAGCAATGTCTTGTAGAGATTTACTGTAGCAGTAATAGCGTGTCTGTGGAGAGAGGATGCACCCGAGTAAGGTTAGTCTGTCTGCCCCCTGAAAATTGTGAGCCCCAAATTATCTGTTTGGTTTGGTGCCCCATGGAGATCTTGTGAATTAAAAGGTGCCTACCTTTATAAGCAGAGCAGACTGAGGAAGAAAGGATCCTGCAGCTGTAGGGTTATTATGCGTGGCGGAGAGACGCCATTAACATGAATTCACCATCCTCTGAGTACGTTCATGACTCTGGGTCATGCAGCTTGTGATTCCTGCTTCTTAAGCCTGCTAAAATAATTTCTCCCAAGCAGACTAATCCACTGAGCAGCCACTAACCTTGAAAATCATTTAAAAATATTTTTAGGAACCTTTTCTAATTTGGCTTCGTTCTTTTTCCCTTCTTGGTTGTGTAATTCACATTATATTTTAGTTTCATTTTGCTGAAATAAAAAGTATAATTTTCAGCACCAGATATGCTCAACTCATGTAATAACAATAAAATGTCTTCATATAATTTTGAACCTGAAAAGATTTGCAAACAACTAGGCTGTCACTGTAAACATTCTGTTTTTTCATCGGAAGTTTTATCCTGTATAATGGCTTGTTGATAGTGCATGAGGAATGCACAAGCAGTGAGCCATTTCTTGATAATATTTAGTCCATCTGTATGAACTTCAGGTGCCTTTTCCACTAAGGTTATTTCCTTCTTTTTGTTGTTCCATTTGAATTCCTCATGCCTTCATTGCCTCTTCTAACAGGGATTTCTGTTTCAGTGGACATTGTAATTGAGAGAAGCTAAATGAACCCCCACTATCCCCATTTGTCTTGAAGGCAAGATAACCACTTATGCAACTTTCACTCCAATTTTGATCACTGAAGCATTTTACCGGTTCTGATTAGTCCCACAGAGTGGGAGCATCCTCATCTTGTCAGTTCAGAAGAGTCATTAAAACTTGTGTAAGCCGTGGTGATGCATGAGCTCGGGGTATGTAAATTCCCTGTTAGTGAATACATTCTTCATCCTGTCAGGTTTCTGCTACCTGCTGTTAACTCTGTAGGTAACTCAGTGCAGCTGGTAGAGGAAAAAAATGTTGAAGGCAGATTGCTTGTCAAGAAATTGCAGAGGTGATGCTTACACGTTCATAATTAAGCTCACTTAGAAAACCTTAAGTAAAACTGATTTTCACATCATTTGCATAGAATAACCAGAAAACACAGCTTATGTAAAATAGGTTGCAACAAATCTGAATGTTTCACTGGATATGGAAAGAAAAAAAATGGAGGAATTAGCAGGGCAGTTAAGTCATACCAATTACTTAAAAAGACATGTATTTTATACATGTATTTTAAAATGGGGAGGGTTCAGTTAATTTCTCTCTCTCGAGCTGCTTTCCTGAGTGCTGCTGGTACTGGTGGTTCGTCTGGCACGAGATGGTTCATCCCAGCGGGCCTGACGGGTGCACAGTAACAGGGGTGACGTTCACATGCCCTTGAGCTGACCTTGGGGAATCTCTCTGCTGCAACTGAAGGAAGCAAACTGCCTGGGCCTGGGAGTGTGTTTTTTAAACTTGCAGGGATTTTTAACTTTTTGGTTTTTTCTCTAGTATATGCTAGGACAGATACTACTCCTCATACACATTTCTGTTCTCCAAGGACTGCCTGACCATTTGGCAGAGGATAATACTATATATTAAAATTCAGTGTAGAGCAGCACCAGAGTTTTTACTGTAAAAATATTTGACAATCCCTAAACTTGACCTTTGATGCAATACATGACTTTATTTAAACTGATTAGAATTACTAACTTGCAAAAATTAACTATATGATATTTTTTCTCAGTCAAAATCATTTTCCAAAAAGCAGTCCATTTCACAGGCCCTGCCGATTCCCATTTAAGTTTGTTCATTACTCTTGCATGTAATGTAGAACTGTAATGTCTTTTTGTATTGTAATGTCTTTTTGATGGTATTTGAGTAAAGACTTGTCTTAAATAAAGCCTTTTAATTCTTTTCAAAAGAAGTAATGGCAAAGTTATTTTTTTTTTAATTACTTAAAATGAGGAATTTGGGGAACCTGGGACCCAAATGCCATTAAGAATTTATTGCAGATTCTGTTGGCTGCTGTCTGCATCTTAGCTGGCTGATTTGTCTTTTCCTGAATTTATTACATACATTCTTAGTCCATGGGAATTCTGGTTCCAGACTCAAGGAGATTTATCAGAAGCAAAAATGATCTTTCAGACCAACAGTGGCACTGTAACATTTTCTCCTTACTCATCCTTATTCATAAGCAAGCCATGGCCTTTTTTCAGGATTTTTTTGCAGCGACAGGAACTTAAAATTTCAGGAAATTTCTGTAGAATTGTAGACACATTTTTTTTTGTCTATTGGCAAAGTTTGTCTAAACAAAGACAAAGCTCTAAGTATAAGAAGACATATGAAAAGCAAAGCCCAATATTTTAATGTATTCATAAAAATGTAGAATACTGTTTTTATATACTGAATTGCACTGAAAGCTAAATTTGGTGCTGTAAGAAAATAACAGGTAGTAGTATATGATTGTAACAACATATTCCCATATTTTTCTTTCTCACACAACTTAGAAGAAAATGCGATACATAGGTTACTAGGTTAAATTCCATGCAAAAATTGTAAGGTTAAGACAGTATTTTTTTAAGACTGTTACTGTCAAAAGTATGTGTTTTCACATTGTTCTTGTTCGGCTCAGAGAGCTGAGCTAATCTTTCTCTGTTGGCAGTGAGCAATAGAGCTGGCATTGCTTGAATGTCACGGTTATTGCCAAGAGCAGGGAGTTTGCAGTGGAGCTGGTTTGCCTCCCACAGGCATTAGGTGTCATTGTAGGTGCTCCAGACACTGCTACGGATCTGACAAGCCAGACTAATCCCTGCCTTTCTGAAGAGGCAGCCTGTGGCGCTGGTTAAAAAGCCTGGAGATACCTGTGCTCAGGCAGCTCCATCCCATCCGCTCACGAACTCCCCTTGCCAGCATTACCAAGTTTTATCTCTTCATTAGCTAACAACTGCCAAAGGTTATTGAATGGTAGTGCGTTTGTGTGTGATTGTGTTAGTTTTGTCAGAACTTGGAAGTGGTACGTGAAACACGCCATATCGAATACCAGGAATGGCCATGCTTGTTCCTTTTCAAATTCTGCTTTGTTTCTGACTTTAAATGGTGAAGGTTTTGGTAATTTTCTGGGCTTTCCAAAGTGCACGCTTATTAAGAAATGTCTGACCTAAGAAACCTCAAACAACAAATCCTAAGCTATGTTTGGTTGATCTCCTATTCACTGACAGCTATATAAAAGACTTAAAAGTTTCAGCAACTTACAGATCACGTATGTTTTTCTCTAAAAATACCGGCTTCTACCTAAATGACATCTTAACTCTGTATTTCATCTTTTGTGGATCAAAACATTGAAACAGTGGCTATGTCATCTTTAACGTACACCTTCATTTAAAAGTCATTTGCAACAGGGTTTTCTGAATGCCTTCTCTTTCAATACAGCTTTTATCTTCAGTGTTTCATAAACTGTCATGCAGAAAAGGACTCAGTCTTCCAGGTGGATATTAGGCTACTAAATCTTTGATTCTGTAAAGAAAGAGCTGATGTCAATAGCAGTAACTGAATTACCCTCCCTCCCCCCCCCCCCAAAAAAAAAAAGAAAAAATCCCCAGCATCACTAAATAAAACAAAACAAATCTTAATTAACAATCCTTGGACATTATTACTTTTACATTACATTACATTATTACTGTTTCTCATTATTCTTTCTGCTTCTTTGCTGTTTCTTTAATCTCCTCAGCCTCAGCTGGCTCATAATCACTCATTTAGAACAGATTTAGCTTTAGATTCAGTTTTTCATTGCAGGGCAATGCACTGAATATGAGATATTCTGCTGTTGCATTCAGAGCATAAGAATGAGAAGAACTATTTTGGTTGTTGTTTATTAATTTTTAGCTCTTTTTTAATGTCTAGCAAAGAACTCAATTTTGTACTTAGTGTTTTACTGGGGCCTGTCCTTAGGCAACTTGTTTATAAAAAAAAAAAAAAGTGTCATACTTTAAGCCTGTATCAGTTTTCCATTCCTCTGTCTTATCCCAGAGAAGATATTACACTTCTTAATAGGCTTTTTTAGCCTGGAAATAAATAATATAGAAATAGCACGCTAGAAATACATGTTATATAGTGTCGTATTGTTGTGTGTTTAGGCACAAAAAATGTTTTTCATAGTCTTATAAAGTACTACAAACCATTTCTCATAGTTGATTGTAAGCTGTTAATTCAAATTATAGTAGAGACTTTCTCGCTGGACTTGCATTTGTTAGCGTTAGAAATTCCTGCTGCAGGCAAGTACTGCTCTGGTAGTAGGCAGTGACCTGCTACACCAGTAGCTTGTTTTTCAGAAGACGAAAATTCATTTTCCTCCTACCTGTAATGGTCTCCATACACACACTAAGCATACAACGTTGCTCCTAGTGCCGAGCCAGGCGCCAACGCTTTTCTTGTGAGCAGTGCCAAAGTGACAGTGTGGGGAGGTGTCCTGCCCATCAGCGTTACTCCTTTTGTGCCCCGTGTAATGGGTGGATGGAGGGAAGCTTTTTGTCCTAAGTGCTGCCGATTCTGCATCTTCATAGTTGTTTCAAATTCCTGATAATGTTAATATTTTATGAGCACTTGTAAGCAGTTAGGATACTTTCATAAAAAAAAAAGTGTATAGTACATAATTTTAATGATTATCATGTGCCTACTAGCCGCTGAGATTGTTTCATATAAAGACTACTTAAGTGATAGATGTGAAGATTAGCATATGAAAGTAAGTAAAGGGCAATTTTAATCTCAGGCACGCTCTGCAGAGCTTTGCCTCTACTTCAGTGCTTTCTACTTATTACCCAATGTTTGCTTTCCTTTGTTTTTCTTAAAATAAAAACATGGTATTTTCTTTCAGAAAATTATCATTCCTGGTTTGTTTCTCAGACATATTCTGCCTTACAGGTATTTCCTTTTCTAAAATGCTTACATTTTAAAGTTATGGATCCGTAGTCTTAATCAGGTGAACTAGAAGTATGCTGACAAAATGGTTCATCCACTACATTGTGACCTGACACTGAAAATGTGCATTGCAGTATGGAGTCTGAGTCAGAAACAAATATAATTCAGAAACACGACACGTTATTCCAGCATTTTTTGAAACAGCAATATAGCTTCTAGAAGAATTTATAAAGAACAGAGAAGTCATCGTCTTTTTATATTCCCCCAGCCATCTGCCCACACAAAGAGGAGGGGGAAGAGAACGGTTGTGAAAACATGAATAAGAAGGAGTTTTAGTTGGGCCTAGTACGTGTGTATATAATTAAATGTCAGTAGACACTTACAAATAAATGACCTGTTTCCTGTTTTTATAGAGGAGAATGAAAAACAGGTTGTCTTGAAGAGAAAAGAATGAGAACATTGGTGGGAGGTGAAGGAATCAGTAAGGAGGCCCTGAAAGGAACTTGAATGACTGAAAAAATGGATGTTCAAGAGGAAGCCATTGCCTGAGATATTTTCTACATACACTCAGCAGCAATATGCACTTTTAGTACTTCTTTAGTTATATCTTAATTAAATCTGTTTTTTTATTTTATTTTGGTTGGAGTGTGAGGTACTGTACGCTGTTGTCTGAACGGGTATAGAAGAACATCAAATCACAGAAGGCTCTTTATAGCATCAGAAAAATTTGTGTAGAATCATTAATAAAGCCGAAAGATTTACATAATCATGGCAGTAAACAAATACATTTGAAAAGGTTTTCATAGGATTGTTATTTTGTTCAGAAACTACTTCGATTATTAGTGTGAGGATTTTTTGCACAAGTTTTGACTATTTTAGGGCTATATCTGTACCTACATGATCTCACACCTATTGCTTAATTGGCAGAGACAACTCTTTTTAACTGTACACAGGAATAGTTCACAGAAGAAAAAATAAATTTTGTTAAATATAATTAAAATGAAAAGCTGTCCCGCTACATTCTTTCATTCTTTTTTCACTGATGTGGTTGAATAAGATCATGAATACACTTGGATTTTTTTATTTCAAAATCTTGAAATCATTAGTGCCTGAAAACATGCTAACTAACTAGTTTGTTTTGTTACATGTTTTTACAAATGTGGAATATTTAATTAGTTACATATAAAAGCATTTTGATCAAGCAGTAACCACCCAAGCTGTTATAAAAGATAGAAGCTAAAAAGTCAAACAGAATTTGAAGGCTAGACTTTCTAGACTTTGTCTGTGGACCTGTTTAATTACAAAAAAAATTGCATTTTATCTGAAATTAATAAATTATACTTTAAAAATATTTTACATAAAGGAGAATGATTGTGTGAAGTTAGACTATAAATAGAATAATATATTAACTTGAGGACATAGGAAGAAAATGGGGTAAATTGCCTACTGTAATTAAAATTTTCACAGACCCTAGATAATGGGAAAAGCCCTAACAAAAATTAGAATTGTTAATCCGATCGGGCCATGATCCTCATTAAGTTGCCTCACTGAAGAGCAAAAAGTCAAATGCACTTCAGAAGTGTTCATTTCAATTTCTGTAACAAAAAGTGGGACCTTTAAGACTGACCTCCCAAGCTTTATTTTCTGTTCAAATAAGAAATCAGTATGCAAGAACCCCATCATAAAATACTTAAAATACTCCAAAGAATGCCAATATACAGTCTTTTTAAATTACTCAAAATGTTTAAAGTTCTTTATTTTTTCCCTATTCTTCATAAGGCTAAAGTGCCCTATACCCCATTGGAAAATGCACAGAAACATAGGTTATGGTTCTCTAATGTGGAAGTTTAAAAACCTCAAACAAGAAAAGAGAACAGATAATCAACAGCATCAAACTGGTATCACATGAAATGGGGAGCATCCTGCGTGACAGTGCTGCACACACTGGAGCAACATTTTTCCATTGGCTGGCTGGGCACCTGCTCGATCGACGGTAGTAAGTGCCAGTTTCTCCGGGATTTCTTATGGAATTGCCCAGGAAGGGCATGGAGTCAGGTGTAAATGCAGTGCACTTGGGTGGCAGGGAGCGTGCTGACAGGCCTCATCTGGGCTCTTTAGTTCCATTTCTTGCTCTTCAGTTGTGTTTTCTTGCCTCTCTTGTGTTGTCCTTGCTTTCCCTTGCCTCCTGCCTGGCTTCTGATTACTTGTATATAGAAGACTAAGGAAGACCTAGACATGGACCCAGGCAATAGAATTTCATCACCAATCCTAATAAATGGATAGAAAAGTCCCAATGTGGTTTGGGTTCAGGTCCCAAGAGTGCATAACAACTCTGTGTCTGCTCTGACTAATTTCTAGTGTCATATTTAGGTTTTAAGTAAATTATACCATTCCCAGGTAATGACAGATATATTTCTAGCAAATATGTTCAGTTCAATGATTGTTCATTGCTCAATTCAAAATATGTTCTAGTTCAATTATACCTCACTTCAAACTCCAGAAGTCTAAAAGACATAACTACTTCAGCAATCATGCAGTTACCGAATTTTAGTTTACCAGGCAAATGAGAGTGAACTGATCTCACCGTGTGGAGTAATAAAGTGTGGAACTGAAAAGTTCACAGGGATCCAATCTTGAGTCAACAACATCCCTATAATATCAGGATAGATGAATATTTAATTAAGGAACACTTTGTCTACATAATTGTCTTGCTAGGGTGCTGGTATCAGTATTTTCACGTTTCTTGTGTAGCAGTATTGGTACTGAAACCACCAAGTTCTTTGGTCATATAGAAAGGGTGACAGATAGGGCTCTCTTGCTGATGGGCAGCCCGTACTTCACAGGCGGTGCCTCCAGCACCTTGTTCTGCTGGGCTTTGCTGAGGACTAAGGCAAAGGTTACTGTTCAGTACTTTCTTACCCTCCCACTTGCTCCACAACGTACAAAGGATTTCGCCAGTAATGATTCAGAAGAGGTCATTAAGCCAGTGGAAAGCAGATTTAGAAAGAACTGGAGTGTGCTATGGAAATCTACAGCACCATTTAAATGTAATCACCTCCGAACTGAGCAGTAGCAACCAGCTGGTATTCAGAGATAACACAAGTTTAAGTGTAGTGTTAGGTTGAAAGGGAAGGTGAAATACCGGCAAGAAGAGTGCATAAACAATTATATTCTTTTTAAAAGAGTCTTAGTGTGCTATTGCAGAAGCCCTGTTGCTTTCAAGCTCTCCTATGAAAGATCTTTGTTTGGCATGAACTCATTTTGATGGCTGTGAATAGCTGAATGTCTGTTTTATGTGCATTTATATTATGGAGCTTTATCCTGAAATGCTGTATGAACATAATCATTGACATTACAAGAAAAGAATTTGTGCACAAATTGTTTCCTTTTATATTGTCTGCTCTCTGCTTAGCATATTTTTCAAGAATGCTTAAAAAGTTATCAAAGAAATTTTTTCACACGAAGAAAGAAGAGTTTAATGAAATTGCATTATTGACTGGCAAGACTAACTGTTCTGCACAGTTTTCAAAGGAAGGATCTGGTACTTTGAGGCATCAAGCTTCTGCAACATGATTAGGTGTGAGGACATTGCCAAAAAAGAGCTAATTTTATTTTGATTTTTTAAAAACTCATAGAAGTAGGTGACTGTGATCTGTTAGTTGTCTCATATGCTTTGACTAAACGTGTTACTACAGATATCAGTGACCTTTTCTCTGCCCTACATTTTAATATGTGCTTCACTCTCCGATCATCTATTTGAAGAATTTCAGAGGAAATGATCTTACAGAACAGCAGAGTACTTCTGCTTAATCATCCAAAAGATCACTGATTTCTCTGAACATGCACGACTAATACTGGTTACTTTATTTCTTTCAGAGAACTCTCTATTCAGAAAAAGAAAAATCATCTTTTCAGAAGATATTCATATATCTCTTATGATATATTTTCTCATATTTCACTTATGAGAGGCATCTGTCCAATCGGTGCATACACACACGCTCATCTATATGAATATGGGTCTTGGTTTGCAAAAACATACACATTTTCTTTTCATAACAAAAGTGATGTGGTCAGGAACTGGGGTTGTTGCAGTGAAAGACTTCAGGGAAACAGAATATGACTGCACGAGAAATTAGCTGTTACTCTTCATCAATTTTATGCAACAGCTTTCTCTAACAAGATTAATCTAAAATGATAACTATGGAAATTAGATACAGCTCCTAAGAAGCATCTTATGATGTGAATGAGAAAGGAGAAAGTTTAAGATTAAGCACTTAGTTGATTTTTTATATTCTGCTAGAATGGTTTGCTAGAGACCATAGGAATAAGACACCATCCTGTTAGTATTCTTAAGGCAAAGTGCTGGTAAGCGTGAGTTACTTGAGCTTGTGTTAATCCATGTGTTTTAGATATTTACTCTAAATAATTTTGTTGTTTTTGGACTACATACACTACTTTTTGTTTTAAATTGAAAAAAAATGTTTCTGGTTGATTTTAAAAATTCATTTTAAACATTTTAAATCATCCATGGCCACTACATTATTAATGTTGAGAGGATGACACAAAACTATAGTATAAATATGTATTATTTTTACCTTATAACAGAGGGTTCCTAATTAATACAGGTTGAAACATCTCTTCCTTGGAAGAAGGAAAGGTATTTTGATGAAACACACACACGGTTTATATTAGGGACATCATAAAGTATATGAAATTATAAAAATAAGAACCTGAAAAATCAAATTTGAGATATTAACATATTTGAAATCTATGCAATGTAGGTTATAAATCTGTTTCATATTTTAATATTTTTCTCTAATATTTGTTTTCCTTTTTAATCTGAAATGAAAAAAAAAAGTTTCTCATAAGGAATAATTTCCTCTTTTTGAATGTTATGTTTGCAACTTCTTTTGCATAAAAATCGGGAGAAATGTAGAAATGGTCACAATGGAAGCACAGTGGAAATTGCTCAAAAGTCATGTAAAATGGAGATATCAACCAGAAGAAAACCTCCATAAATATGTTTTTAAATTTATTTTTTATTTTTATTTTTTTAAGGATTCATAATGGCTTATTATTAATTTTTGCTTTGTATTTGCTTGCAGAAGCATCTCTTCCTGTTTTTATATATTATTATACATATATATTATATATGTATTTATATATTATATATTATATATATATTTTTAACATTTTTTTTCTCAAAATCTCATGAGCCATGTGCTTTTCCTTGCAAGAAAGCAAACATTTATAAAATCTGATGGATAATGAAAGTCATTACTCTGTAAGGAAGGCAATAAGTGTAAACAGAATCTTAGTAAGATGTGTTCTATATGTAATAGACATGGCATTTTTTAAGCTTAAGTTACCAAAGCTTTAAATCTCTGTGCTGCCTCATTAAGGTTGTTTATGGAAAGCAAATTTTCCTTCTAAAAAATTGCATTAACTTGTTTGATACCCACACAGTGTGTTTGCCTTATGTTGCAGCGTGTTCGTCGTAGTGATTATGCTGTTTCACTAAAATGAACAGTTTAGTTAAAGTTATATTGCTGACAGAAATATTTGTTATTTAAACAAAATATTTGATGCTGCAGAATTGGGGTGGAAGAAAGGAGAATACAGTGAATATAAAATATATGTTAAAGAATCTGACTAATATTTACAGCTGATGGAGCAGTGATTGCTATAATTATATTTTCCAAATATCATTTGTTGCACAGCATAACTTTCCAAAAGCTATACTGTCTGACTCAAAAATTCACGATCTCACTTCAGCAAGAAGGTGATATTTTCTCAAATAAAATTGTTAATTTATGAGTCAGTGCTGAAAACAAACAAACAAAAAAATAGCTCACAAGGCATGTAGAAAGCTTTAATTTCATTGCAGGAAGGGAAGGGTGAGGTGTTCATTGTGCCAGGCTTACACAACCAGAAGATTCAGATGTTAAAAGTTCTTGGGGTGGAAGGGACTCATTTGCATTGCATTCAATGAAAAGAATTTTGTCATCCTACTCGGGTCTATCTTTATTTGATTTTGCAACTAGTTCAAACCAGGCCTGTGTCGGTTTTAAGATGAGCTTAACTAATCAGTTAAGCAGTACAGCTAATTATCTACTTTATCACTTGTTTTGAGTGTATTTTCTGAATGCCATCCTGTAAACAAGGCCCCCATCATTTAACTGCTGCTTTTTTCCTCGAGGTGCCAGGCAGAGGTTGATGCTCTGTCATTTCCCTGTGCAGATGCGCAGCAGACGTGTCTGCAGCACATGGTGCCTTGCTGAGGTCTGCTGCAGCTATCCGGGCTGTGTACCTAAGGAGCACAAGCTGCACTTAGGCTTTCTTCACTTAATATAAACCAGGGGCAGATTAAAATACCTAAAATATGTTCTGGGTGAAGCCCTGAAACTGCAGTATTGCAGTATGTGTACCAGTACGTTTTGCATCTGCTCTTCCTTCTGTCTCGTTGGCTGATTGCGCCCAGCCTTCCCATTTCCATGCTCTCCACAGTTAGCTGCCACAGCAGAAACCATCACCGCTGTAGCAGCAGGACTTGCCACAGGTATTCGGGCTCAGCCAGTTTCCCTCTTTTCCCTTGGAAATCCATGCCAAAGTAAATCTCTGCCCCTAGTAAGGGAACACATACATTTTTCCCTTCTGTTTTACAAAAAAGTGAACATCTTACATGTAAGAATTCAAGAATATTTTCAGAAGAGACAAGCCCTTGCTTAAATATTTTATAAAATACAAAATCCATTCTGAAAACCTCAGTATTCCCTTTTTTGCATGCTGACATGTGACAGTCCCTCTCTTCCTGTTACTTTCTTCCTTACTCTTGACCTGGTTGTGGGCACTGGCAGGAAGTTCCACTTCCCACTCAGTGTTTTCAAACTTCCCTTTAAGCCTTGTGGAAGTGCCGGCACCCTGCGCGTTCAGAGGATTTAGTAGACTTGTCTTCATCCATGGTTTTCTTGCAGCTTTCAGACAACTCTAGGAGTGGATTACTTGCTCCTCTTTCATGTCTTACTCAGGTACTGCGAAATGTTACCCAGTTGTTAGCCAGTATTTGGCACAAAGTTAATGAATGAGCATTCATTTTTTCCACAGAATTCATGGTATTTTTGTTTGTGTTTTATACTGAATGGCATGTTTTTCATCCCACATAGTGTCTGCTTTTAATGAGATAGTGTGTTTTATGGCCAAGGTATTACAAAATGTGGTCTGGCAAAATTATTTGGCTTTAGTGATGCATTCTAATTTGATTTTGAAATTTTTACTGTAAGCTGTAGGAGGTTACAGTAACACAGCAGTTGAATTAGCTGGGCAGAAAAGGGAAAGGCATCATTTGTTTTTCTTCAGTCATAACATTTCAGTTACATTTATTTGAAATGTTATGCTTCCTATTTTATAGTTATATAAAAGTGCTTAGGGGTAAGGAATGAGTTCATGCCTTCTCTCTTGAAAGGGTATAACAGTAATCGATAATCTTGTCTAGGGTTTACAGGGAGAGATTTAAAATGATTAATATTTATGGCTAATACTTTAAGCACTGAATTGCTTTGTATATGGCAAATTCTATTTCAATGCAAACATTTTGCAGGGTTTAAAGAATCTGATAACATTAATTTAATCACAATGAAACTTTAGTACAGCCGAGACAATAAATGCATTTTGCTGCTGGATTTCAACTGTAACCAAAGTGCGGATGACTACATTTACACTAGCAAATTAAATAGTGCCGATGCCTGTTAGGCTTTGCGGCCAGCTGTCTAGCCACATCCTTAGCATCAAACTCCCTTATCGTCTGCATGGCTTCATAAAAAATACATCTTGGAAATGCATCCTGGCCCAAGTGAATTCCCAGGCCATGCTTGCAGAAGGTTTGGGAGAGCGCTGGCCTCACCTGCACACTCCTCACAGCTCTGATACTAGAGGTAAGCAAGTGTCGGGCTCTCCTCGTCTCCCGGCCCCTTTTCGTATATGTAGGTAGTCCACGTGTCCTAGGCTGCTCAGCGGTTTATAACTAGGAATTTTGAAAGCCCCGACAAAGGCTTCATTTCGAAATGGGGAGCAGTGATGTACCCACGCAGTGATCTGCCCACGCCTGCAGCGCTGCGGAAGGTGAACTGGGTTTGGCAGGTCTGTACGGACACGCGGTCCAAACCACTCTGCGGCCTTTGCATTGCGGCTGATTTGAATCAAGGGAGCCAGAATACATCTGCACGAATCTTTGAGACAGAAAACGGTCCTGCCCTGTACATAGCATCCTCTATATTATATTCCTTTGAGACATTACTCCACAGTATAATACAGTTTACTAAATTTTTGCAATTCCTAGCTTCTTTATATACATCTGTATAAGCTAATTTAAATCGCAGCAAATGAAATTGATAAAATTAAACAGAAATTGATTGTTTGGCAAACCTAGGGCAGAGTCTTTCTTCCTGATGTTTGTCCTACGCACAGTGTTTTACTTTAATAATATCTAGTGATTTCTGTTTTTAATGAGATAATGGAATTGAAATTGCAGTTACAAAGAAAAGGAAACTGGTCTGATTGGCTGTGTACACATGCTTTAAAGCAAGTAAGGGCTCATGGCAATTAGCTTGTTGTGTTAGAATTGCTAATGATACAACCTGTGAGCTACAAAGGAAACTCTATTTAAAAAGAGTAAAAATATTTTATACCCCATACTTTTTTATTTAACCATTATATTCATTTTTTTTCTGGCTTGCATTTTCCAGTACGGTGACATATCACTTATAAGGAACCATTTTATATAAAATGGTAAGATATTTATAGTCCCTAATAAATTCTTGTTGTTTCCTAGTGCTTGGTTTACAGTATTTGTTTTCAAATCTGCTGTACTAAATTTTGCTTGGAGACACTAGCACATT
>JAUBNY010000368.1:112360-124919 GCA_032275445.1 Crypturellus soui | reverse complement strand
AGGGCATTGCACACCAGAATGGTGCAAATCTACAGATCTGGTTGTATTTTATAAATGTTACTGAGATTTTCTTTTTGATCAATATTAGCATTTTAAATAATATGCAGATCTGGATAAGGAATAGCAGCTATGACGCAATTTTTTCTGGGGGCTCATTTATTCAGGAATATTCCAGAGGCGAAGATTAAAGCAGCTACACAGAAAGTTGCAACTTCTTACCATGCAGGTTTTTTACATCTCTCTTTTACAAAACTTGGAATATTTTTGAAGTTCACTCCTAGCACTGGTGTAGAATCTGAAGGATAAACTCAACTGGCAAGTTTGAAATCAGAATCCTTTCAAACCAGGCGTGAATAACAGATAATATTAATCAAAGCACAACAAGTGATACCTGTTCCATGATTGCTGTAAATATGACCTGATTGATGCTCTCTGTGTTTTTGCCTGTGTTTTACAGAGCATATTGATTTAGGAAGATATCTGTGGCTTAGTATCATTAATGTCAGACCAGTAAAAAAATGTACCAAAAGATTTTGGGATTGATGTGAACAAAAAGCTATTATCCTGTTCCTTAGCAAGTAGGGATTTATTTTTAATTACAATTCTGCTGCAAATGCCATTCATAGCACTGCATAATTAAGTTTTTCCTTTTTTTTCCTTTTTTTTATTCAGTTTTGTTAATAGATTTGATTCCAGATGCACTAATTAGAAATTTAGAAGTGAAATTTGTTCTAAGAGGGTACAGACCTGGTCATAATATAGTAGCCCAGTTATAAATTAAACCTTATTCCCAAATGTGAGCACCTTGTTGGCTGATACTCAACTAGGCATCCACCAGATCATTTCTGGAGCAACTGAAGTGACCTGGTGCTTGCCTGGTTGAATGAGAGTGCGGAGCCTGCACTCGGGCATAGTGTTGTTATTCCACCTCTGGTGCAGCACTGTCACCTTCTCCTTGGTGACCTTCAGCCACCAACCCTTTATAGCATCATCTGAAAATTTCTTAAGCCTGTTTTGCTGGCAGAGGAATATATTATATATCTGATTTTAGATAGCTGAGGAGGACAAGGACTGGGCAAGACCCTGGTTACATCCCTCTGTGTGCCCAGTCTGTAAAAGAAGCGTCCCATGTAAAGCACCCAGGATATTCACACACCTGGGAGGCAGCAGTCCCTCTGGTGCTTTCAGATCCTCGAATACTAGTCAATGGCAGTTGCTAGTTAAAGGAAGGAAAAACTGATGGTTTGAAATTCAATAATCCTTCCTGTTTTGAAACACTAATTAACTGTTGCACAGTTCTGTTGTCGGGGGAGCCAACTACTGCAGCAGAGTCTTATTACCAGGATCAGCAGGCAAAAAGCGGAATACAAAAGGAAAGAAACTAAATAAAAAATGTCATTATGACTGAGACAAAGACTGCAAAATAAGTATAAATTGCCTAATATTGTGTATTTTGTATCAATAAGAAAAGAAAATTAATCTGATCTTCTGTTTGCAAAGCCAGGAGAAGCTAGATCTGATACCCTGCAGGCTTACAACAGGCCTATTTTGTATCATTTAACAATGTTAGGTGGTAAAGATGGTATAGCTACTTCCGAGCTCTAAAGAAAGAATTCTCTTTAGAACTTGTTTAGTGGATGTACGAATAAACTAAAGGCTACATTCAATGCTGATACCATTCAGTCAGTGGTACAACTACATTCAGTGCTGATAACATTCAGCAAATGATACAAATGTAGAGTTTAAATTCATAACACTATAATCATTGGTATGTTATGATTAAATCATCCAGTTAAATTAATCCAATGTGATTTTTCCTTGCCAAGGTGCAAAAATTATACTGATAAGAAGAAATCTGTGTGTGGAGTGCAGAAAGGTAGCCAGGAGTGTCTGCCAAAAAATATAACATATTTGTAAAATGCATTTTTTCATCCAATTGCTATCTGTTTGAGGTGGGCACTTTTTTTTTTTATGTGAAAGTCCATTTGCACCTTATTTACAGATCTGTTTCTGGTGTCTGCTTTGTGCATATGCCTCGTATGTCTTGCGTGTTTTATTTTGTGTGTATATCTTCCTATAGCCACCTTTCAACATATTATAGGTAATTGTCCAGTCTTTGAATAGCTCAATTTCATGTCATTTCTGAATATAAAAATATGATTTTCCAGCATACAGATAATATTGCAAAACAATTCATGCAAATGAGATCCACATAGACAGATGGGAAATGCCAAACAATAGTTTTGGGTGGCTTGGGGGCTCAACCAAGTTATTGACAAAGTTTCAGTTTTACCATTTGCATTTCAGGATTATAATGATGAAATTCGTCAGGAGCAACTGAGAGAACTGTCATATTTAAATGGTTCAGATGATTCAGCTCGTGGACGGGGCATTCGAGGAAGAGGAATCCGTGTGCCGCCTGCCGCTCCTTCAAGGTTTGTTAGCACAAGCTGTTATGCCACTAGTTTTAGAAAGTGTAAGCATAAGCCAAGTTTAAATAAAAGAAAATCATATACATGTCATGATCAGTGAACCAACATGCTTTTCTTCCAAGAAATTGTCTGACCTATATTGCTCCTAGTCCTCAAATGTGCAGTTCACTGGCTATAGTGGGTGGTATACCAAAATATCAGACTACTAATCAGATTATATGCATAATATATTATTCTATATTATACATATTGCATTATATATTATTTATTCTATGTGTTATCAATTCTATATGAATTACGCTGGCATTGTCTAAAAATGTTGGTGGATGAATTTGTTTCCTGATTTCCTCCAAGAATTGGCAACAGATAGCTCTGTCTTTGTTCATAAAGCCAATATATAATCTTAATGCTCTCTTTCAGACTCATTTTTCACTGTGAACCCTTGAGAAATTAGTTGCCTAAGGCATCTAAGTTATCTAGTTACTTCTAGGCCTCCATAGAGATCATTTCAAGATGAGTCCTAAGGAAATCACTTTTATTTCAGAGCAGATGGAATGGGGAGTTTCCTTATTTTAAACTTGGTGGAGAGGCTTAGTAGATCTTGCCTATGCCTATTTTTCCCCAAAGGCTTGTATCATGATTCCCTTCAATTCTGTTTGAATTAAGTCAAAATTTTCTATATATATTGTGAGGCACATGTTTAGATTTTTTTGACATTTGGCATTCATTTGTCAATGATACATTTGCCAAATAATGATTTGCCAAATGATTTGCCAATGATGCATTTCATACATTTGCTAAAATCCTGGCAAGTATTAATCTTCCACTGAAAGTCTTTTAGGGTTCAGAAATCAGTCTTCCCTTAGACCTTATGTCTTTGAAGAGCTTTGCTTAAACTTTGAGATTGTCACTGCAACAGACTGCCATCTTACAAATTATGTTCAAAATGTACTCAGTGAGGCCCTTAGCTCTTGCAAAATACTCTACTGGTTCCATCGGTTGCATAGAAACTGGGATTTGGGTCTCTTGCTCCATCTACGGCTCCAAAATCCCAGGATAATGTTTTAAAGACCTGCTATTGACACTGGGGCGAGTACAAGAATTATGGAATTGAAAGAGAATGAGAATGTTAGATTAGGATGCATCCCCTGGACATGGTTCCTCCCAGCTGATTGTTCTGCTCACTGGGATTAACACATAATCCTCCCAGAAAGGGAGTTCACTGAGGTATAACTCTAAAAACATTCCCAATTAATTATTTAAGCATTTAATTAAATATTGCCATTGAATAGTAAAATGTATGTAATAAAATCAGGCACATCAAAAGCTATGGGTTTGACTTTCTCATTAGCAAACTGAGAGCAGCTCAGACTACGAGGGAGATGAGTTTACTGCTCCGGACCTGGCTGTTAAGCGATGCCAGTCACGCTGCTCCAGTGTGCTGCTCCAAGAGAAGCTTCAAAGCTTGCTTCCCTGGCATAGCCCTTTCTAACTTAGCGTGTCACATAATTACCAGACCTTGTTTGTAACCTGTAACAGCTTCTCCTGCAGACGTGCTGATTAGTGCAGCAGGAGCGAGTGGGGCTGAGCTTGCCTGTGCTGCTCTCTCTGCACAGCAGGCACGAGCAGAGTCGGCGCTGCCCTTCCGTTCTGCCGCACTAAATTCAATGAGAAGGAAAGCGCTTCCCTGCCTTGGTGCCACTGCTCTGCTTGGCCTTGCCTTGTGCGTTTCTGCCATCTACCCTACTCTTTTCCTGACCCGTTCCTCTCACCCACCAGTAAAAAGGAGGATTCTGCTTCTGCAGACTGAGGGCAGGACAGGGAAGGCCTCACTTTCTTCTTGCTCTAGAGCTTCCTTAGCGTCACTCCATGAAACTGAATGACATTGATCCAGATTTTCACTGCTACAGGCATCAGGAGAATCAAGTTTAAAAGTCACTGGATGACTTAATGCTGCATTTCCATAGTACAGTTCGATATTGCCTAAAATCACTGGACTGCCAAAACCCCAGTTACAGGTTTTTTAAATAGTATTAGAAAAGAACTAGCTTTTTTAGAATGGGGTAATGCTTGCATGTCCTTCCTAGCTGTACGTGCCAAACTCTTAATTTCTTCTTACTCCTCGCACAGGGGCCGTGGGGGCGCGATTCCTCCGCCGCCGCCCGGCCGCGGCGCGCAGACACCGCGAGGAGCCCCGGTGACGCGCGGAGCCCTGCCGGTGCCGCCGGTGGCCAGGGGCGTCCCCACGCCGCGGGCACGGGGCGCCCCGGCTGTGCCCGGCTACAGACCGCCCCCGCCGCCCACGCACGACGCCTACGAGGAGTATGTAAGTAACCGCGAGCAGGAATGGACGCGTGAGCCCCTTCTGTGGGCAGCGGCACGTTCTCCTGCGTGTGAGGGCTCTAGTCCGACAATTCTGCCCTTTCTGCGATGTGCCTTATACGGGTCTGTCACAGCCTGAGCAAACCTGTGTTTCAGGTGATGTGGATTCCTATAGTTTCCACAGCTTATCTTAGGATATGGGAAGTCATGCTGGTTAGCTCTCAGTGCTTCACAAAAGAGCAATATAGATCCTCTAGAGACTGCATTATAGCTAAAAGGTATGACCTAGGCAAGTTCTTAGGAATAGTAAATTATGTCCTTTGTGAGAAAATAACATTTCTGTTTGTTCTTCCAAGCCCTTTTTATTTCATACAAATATATATATATATATATATATATATCTGTGTGTATAAATACTTGCATTCAGAATTAAGTGTGTCATAGATGCGAAACAGAAATAGAAATTCAGGTAATTCTCATAAAAACTGACACAAGAATGCATATTAACAGTAGCAAAACTATCACCTTTTTTATGAAGTGTTATAAATAATCATGCTGTAAACATCAAAGCTTTCAAGTGAGCCTCATTAATGTTCCCTCCTGGAACTATCACCATAACAACAGGTATTCAAGTAGTGGAGAAAAGTACCATCAAAAACGTCTGTTTTTTTTTCTACCTGTGGCAAATCTAAGCACAAAATTAACATCCATGCACTCCATAATCTCAAACTATCACTATGAGAACCATTGAGAAGATAACAATCTTATTCAATTAGACATTTTCCTGGAATGAAGAAATTGTGAGGTAAAGGAAATTAATGGTAAAGCCTTACCCAACCACATGTATATGTAGAACAGGGATTACACCATGGCCACTCAAATGAGGATGAAATTTCTAACATTCAGGTAGAAAGAAAATACAAAGGGAAAAAAAAGGGGTAGCACAGTTTTATATGGGCTCCTCCAACTGTCTGTCATCCAGCAGATTGCAATGAAAAGCTCTTGCCATTTTGGAGAAAATTATGAGTGCAGTCCAAATACTATTTCATCTTGATATCTTATGGGCTTGGATAATAATTAACCCTTTGCTGGGGCTTAGGTGGAAAGAAAATTTCAGAATCATATTGAATAAATGTATGAATTTGTAAATAGTATTTTAGGGGAAAGACTTTTAAATTTACATGAATTATCAACTCTTTTTTTCTTTCTGAATAAACCACTACGTTATATATCTGACTGGATTCTAATAACAAGTGAATATATTCCTTGGCCAACAACAATGGCATGTGTAGCTGTCATATGTTCTTTTGTACTGAATCTTAGAGATGAAAAAATAATTTATAATGAACAATTTATCAAATTTACTTTTTCTCTTTTTATGTTTAAGGCTATTCACAAGCATATTGCAATTTCTGTATGTTTAGTTTCTTCCTTTTTGACTACAGTATTCCACCCCCAAGTTTTGCAAGAATACGGAGCACCTTTATGCATATGCAGGCACCTTTGGTTTGATTAGTTATGCACACAAATGCAATATTATGGATTGATCTATATTTTTTTCTTTTTTCTCTAGAATGAAATCATTTGAATGCTAAGTTGAAAGTGACCCTCAGGAAACAGTATAGGATGACTTTAGAAGACTTTTTAAATATTTAAACAGTGTTTGCTGAAAAAAAAAAGTCTTTAAATATTTGCTCAATTCTACTAATCAGAGATTGTATTGACTACCCTATCTTGAAATATCTAACTGCTGAATTCAGTTTAAATAGACATTCAAAAGTTTGGGTCATTCCTCTATAATTATTTAACATCTAAATATTTTGAGGTTTCCTAGTGACTTTTGTGAGAATATTTAAAAGAAAATGCATACAGATTTCACAGGAAAATTCAAGTCTTGTTGTAGTGTAGAACATAATCACATTTAATATTTTGAAGGTAAACCCCAAACAAGGGAAAAATAATTTTCAATAGTTTTCAAAAAAGAAGAGGAATATATAGAAATATATTCCCTTGGATATCCTGCAAGGGAAAGTAGAGTTACACACCTCATTCCTTTTTCTTTACTTGCTTATGTAATAGATAGATAGCTTTTACTGGGAATAACTTTCGAAGACACCTGAAGGAGGAATTGTGAACATTAGAAGTATATGGAAAGGAAAGAAATTCTGACTACATGAACTTTCCTTGTTAAAATAATAAAAAAAAAAGTTCATTGTGAATGAATTTGGATGGGGTGCTCAGCCAACATCTGCCGCTTCTCGAATCAAAGAG
Source organism: Crypturellus soui (assembly GCA_032275445.1). Taxonomy (NCBI): domain Eukaryota; kingdom Metazoa; phylum Chordata; class Aves; order Tinamiformes; family Tinamidae; genus Crypturellus; species Crypturellus soui. The sequence continues at coordinate 117,894 of JAUBNY010000368.1, read as the reverse complement.
ATCGTGTTAGCTTGTGGTTCTGGTTTGTGGTTCTGGTTGTGTTTTTATCTGACTGGTGAATGGTTTGTGACCTGCTGTTCAAAATAACTAATCTTAGTTCTAGCTCCCTTTCTTTTTAAGAAATTCTTTACAGCACAATTCAGAGAAGCTTGAGTTGGCTATTATGAAGTTTCCTCAGCAGAAGCTTCTTTCACTAATCTGAAGTAAAGCCCTTGTCATTACCCTCTGAGACATAATTTAAACCTGTAAATCCACAAGTAGTGTTGCACTGAAGGTGTCCTTGGCTGCTGAAAACTATTTAAAACTTACAAAACTGGCCTTCTGGACCTTGCTTTCTGGTCATTTTACCGCAAACCACATGGTGTTGTTCCCCACTGCATGCATAATGGATCATACTCATAATCCTTCCACTAATACTGTACACAGGTTGAGTTGAATTATTACCTGCTGCTTCTTTCCATGTGTAGCAATACATGGTGTACCAGTTGGCAGCACTAGCTGACTTACAGAGCGTTTCAGGAGTATGCACTTACTATTAAGCTTTATATTGAGTGCTTTTATTGTTACTCAAAGGATGCTCAAGAGCCTGAGAGGGATGATCGGAAGGGCTAGAATGCCAGCAGGTTCAGCTGGAGCTAATGAAAAGAGGACTATTTGAAATTTATCAAATGAAGTTTGTAAATTTAATTTTCTACATTGCATTAGGCAGAAACTTTCTGAGTAAAGGGAACAGTACTGAAATTGCATTATAATTGCCTCTTAAGCTTACATCTTGTGTGTTTGTGGTTTTAGCTGTTAGATCTGCCTGCTCGACAGCTGATTACTGATCCACACCTCTGATAATGTTTCTATATTAGAATGCCAAGCTAGGAGACGGTAACTAAAAATGAGTTCAAATATTGTTTCAGTCCTTCCTCATCAACTTTATTGACAAGGCCAATGGGATGATTTTATGTCATTTTTTTTCACTACAAAGATTAAGTTTTGCTTGGTCGAACACACATTTTTATCATCTACCTGAAATATAGTAAGAGTAATTAACATAAATATCTCTACAAACTGAGGGGAGAATTCTGAAGTCTTTTCTCAACAAGAAGAGGCAATTTTAAAGGCAAAGGTTTTGTTGGCAGCTTGTGAGAAGACAAAAAGATGATGGAACTGATGACTGACATTCACGATTTACAGGTCAGGGTGAGAGCAAGAAGTGCTTGAATCCTCCACTGGAAGGACTATCCTGTTGAGGCAACAAAGCCGCATTTTTTCTTTTGATTAAAGCTAAATATTTGAAGGGTGCTTAGCTCAAGCATAAGCCAAAAATAGAGCTGCTTTCTGATCAGGGTTTGGAAGACATTTGATTCAGGAGCTGTATTTTTGTCTTCTGAATCAGAATCTATTAATGAGTTGTGTGGTGATACTTTTCTTTACATTTTTTTTCAAAGCTATGTCAAGCCTTAATATGAGCCTTGATCTTACGTGAGTCTACAAGTGACCTAGCACTTGTCCTCTTTCTTAAACCATTCACGAAGAATATTTGCCAGTTACAGTTACAAAACAGAATAAATTTGAGACTAGAATGCCTAGTATATTTAATTTTCATTTGTACTTGAATTGTAATTTCTGGATGAAAAAGAGAGGAGCTCTAGTAAGTACAGTATGATTCTGATTAAATGAGGAGAACTGAGAATTAAAATTAGTGTTGTATCAGACCTTTCTATACTACTTTAGCCAAAATGAAACACAAAATTGCTCTGGCAAATTCCCAGCACATTAGAGAATCGAATAAGAGGACATAAGAGGATGGAATATCAAACTTCTCTGCAATATTTTTAATATATTAAATATGTAAGACTTCTCCACATCTTGTACTGAAAGCCACTCATGTTAATATGAATACCTGCATGAATTTTCAAGATATGGGAAGCACCAGAGTCTAGGGCAGCTATATTAGAGAGCAATTTTGAATGCAAGTTTTCTTTCTCACCCCTCATTTTTTTCTGATAAAATTGGCCAAACACAGCTTCTGGTTATCTTCCTGAATATGTGAAGAGTAACGCTTTAGAAAGGCACAGAAAAAGAACCACACAGTGAGATAGATTGTGCTTTTAATGTCATGTTGTTCTTTCTCTCATTTCAAACTATTTAAAATGAAAGTAAATGTCACATTCAACTTTTTATTCTAAACTCACTGGTTATTTACATTTTTTCAATAGTTTTCAAACAAACCAAAACAACTACGCTCATGTTTATTCAGTAGCAAGCTAGACAATGAAAGGACTGACAATAAGAGGCATTTTGTTACACTTTAACATTTTCAAAGGAATAATCAGCATTCACATGTGACTCGGATCCCAAAATTGTGGTTGCGGAGGCTTTGTTTAATATTTTGGGCTGGTGATCTTAGGGCACTTTAAACCGTTCTCTCATCTACTTTGAATGTGGGTAGACGCTGCATAAAAAGACCTAGTCTTCTGCTTGATGGCATTTTGGCACCTATATTCATGCTTTAATGAATATGTTAAACTGTGAAACTAATACTTGATTCTGCTATTTTTGAAGTAAATCCTAAAATCCCAATAAGACAGTTTCAGTGAGAATGAGACCAGGACAACACAGGAGACTTGTTCCAAACTTCCAAATAGTAAAATATATTGGAGATGCAGGGTTTTCTTTGTTTGTTTTGTTTTGTTTGCTGTGTCTCTTTTGGATGAAAAATCAACGAAAGATATCCTGAGACTAAAAATATTTGAATAAAGCAGAAATTAGAGACATGAAAATCTTCATGGCTGAACAACAAATTGATCATAAATGATTGATTACCTATTTATGCTCAAGGCACTTAGATAAAGAGCTAAGCTATATTCAACTTACATCTGCTGTGACTTGAAAAATCAAATTTTATTTTACCATAGCAGCAATAAATAGGATAATGGTTATATTATCAGAAGGACTCTATCGAGCTTTAGAACACTATTATGAATGATGGTCTTATAAGAGTAAAGTGGATTTTTGCTTTCAAACTATGGTGAATTTAGACTGTTGATTGTATAAATGTATTAACTCTGAAAAATCTAGCAACATTAATACAGAATTAAAATGGTTACTTGGTTTGCTTTTGTTTTCTAAGAAGAAAAATCTCCACGTTAAAACTTCAGTTTCTAAACACCTGAAGTTTGAGATTTTTTTGCTTACCTGTGCAAAATCTAATTGGGGTCGTATTCTTAAGATGATAATCTGAACAAATAAGGCTTATTCCATGAAATCAAAGGGAATGTCTTGAGAGCAATCCATTAATAAATTTCTCACAAACTGGCAATGATGTACTCTAAAGCAGACTTTTCCAGATCATTTTTCTTGATTTGAATGCAATGATCATTTACATTCAATAAACTAAACTTGAGTCATAAAATACATAAAACTGTAATCTATGTTTATAAATGTTTCAGAAAGTGTTTATGAAGCAAAAACTCTACTGTTCTCTTCTTCATGCTGTCCTTATTTTGCAAAAATGATTCTCTCCTTAACATTAGTTATTAAGTTTTCAGTTCAGGATTATTTGCTATGCCACACCAAGTTTAAAAGAAAATGCTGATGCAGCTTCATATGTTTTAGGATTATTCCTGATGTTAATACAACTAGAATCTAATAAATATTTATGTTTGTTATACACAGATCTAAACGAAGGGCATCTCTCAACTGATCATCCAGTCTTCCTTTGGTGTTTTAATATTCATAGTATAAGCTGTTATGTTGATAGGATCCTATAAAATATATATGGAGTATTCTCCATAGATACAGCATTTGTCTATGTCATGCCGTACCATTCAATCATGAAACAGTTTGGCTGTTGAGGAGCCTATTAGCAAAAATAATTTTCAAATGTTGCATGTGTCACAGCTTCTCCCTTAGCTATTTATCTCACCTCGGTTGGTACAGTATTATTCCTTGGGCATTCCCTCAGTAAATGTCATCATGTGTCTGTATTCTGCCACCCATGTTTTTCATTTTTGTGGCAGGTTGGAAAGGGGAGACGCAAACAGTACGTGGACGAACTCGTCCAAACTGAGCGGGCTGCTGCCTGAGAATTAGGGCAAGGCCAACTGTGCTAAAGTTGCTGAAAGTAAGTTTCTGTGTGAGTTCAGCTTAAATGAAAGGATAAGGGGTTTGTTTTCTTAGAATTTCTTACCCAGATTTAATCCACTGAGATAGATACTAAAATGTTAAATAGTTTTGGACTACAAAGTACATGGTCACTGGTGAGTTTCTTCAGGAGCCAGGCACACACAGCAACTCTGTGGCAATGAAGAAAGCTCACAGCAAACTGCTATTTCTTACAAGCACAGAAGCTTTATCCATGCCAGACAACTGCAGGAGTCTGTAGTCCTGGTGTCAGGAAAGGGTCTGGGTGACAGGATGCTGTGGCACTTCGCAGCATCGCACCAGCTTTGCCTCCAGCAGGCCAGGATTACTCATACAGCTCAGCGTAGCCTTGCAGTAAACCCAGATTACTGACTTTTTATTATAATGCATAAACAGAGTGCTCCTTGTATAAGTAGGCTTTGTGCCTATCTAACAGAGTATTACAATTCTCTGTGTTATTTATTTATTAGGAACCATCACTGTAAGTTAAAACATGGGTTTTATTAATACAGTAAATACGTAGTTCAGGGACCATCTTGTATTAACTGAAAAGCATTATGAATTGCTTCAAAATCCTATTGTAACTTTACTGAAGTTCTAAGGCCATGTGTTCAAAAACATGCACTATTACAGAAAGCATTTATCAGAGATTCATCTTTCTTTTTTTCAGGTCATTTATGATGTATTGTCATCTCACTGCAAACAAATACTTCTTTATGAAACTTCCCAATTAGCAACTGCCAATAGTTGCTAATTTTCTGTTTTACTCTCTGTAGCAGCAAGTTCTCATAGGCCTTTAGCCAGTTGCTCTAACCATACACAAAGTGCTTACTAGGGCTAAGTGAAAAAAAAGGTATTTGTATTCGATAGAATAAAAGGTCTGAAAAGTAGACTTATATGCCTATATTTTTCCACTCTTTATGTTCAATATATATGAAACTCAGATGTACATAGGAAGAAAAAGTTTAAGGCTAGGTGAATTGTCCTATATATTTGGGTGCAGAAGCAGTAGGCATAATCTTAATATTTATTTCTAGCTTTTCACAGGCATCGTAGGGCATATGTATATGTATATACGTATATGTATATATACCCTGCGTGCATGCTGGTATAGACTGGCACAAGCTATGATGCAGGGTGTGTGCAGACACATGGCAGCAATGCCTTCCTGTGGTGCAGCGTGTGAAGTGTGGCTATTGGAAGGAGAAGGGATCGTGGCTCTGCCGCTGCCCTAGCTTTTTCAGTAAATATTTGTCTGAGTATAGACATACATGCTTACATGCTGATGTAGCATATGTTATATGCATATGTTATATGCATATGCATATATGTTATACATAGCTCTGCACAGAAAAATGTCTCTTCGAGCACATCTGCTTAATACAACCTCTGTATTA